>OZ038480.1:137562092-137732092 GCA_964036315.1 Acanthosepion esculentum
CAAACAAGTAAGATTTGTCATCTACGATGAAAAACTCAAGATATCTGATCTAATTATTACCGACAACACTTGGCAACAGGACGGCTCCCTCCACCCCGTGTATAAATATGAGTTCTTATGAATCCTATGAATGCCATCTCCCATATTACTCATAAAAAAACAATGAATTCTTACATTGGGCACATATATACTTTCTATATACATATATAGTTTTCTATACACTTTACTCTCTGGCAGACTGAAATCTCACCTGCCAAAACCCAAGCACATATTGACCAGAACATCATGAACGGCCAAAATGCAACTCTGAATATAGACAAATATTAGTGGATAAAATACCAAAATACTCTACAGCCAGAATGCAAGGAAAGATTGAAAACACTATTATTATACAAAACAAATAGCCCACATTAAATAAAATAAAATTCACCACAGGAGAAGTTAACTTGAAGTGCACATAATATATTTAATGTGGGCATATGCTATATTAATATAAAAATATCAATGAATAAATAGAGAAACAGAAAAATAATTAAGAAAAATAAATTATATGTAATAAATAAATAGCGTTCATTTTTGTGCGGCCTCGTTCTCAATAACCGTTACACATGACGTCACGTCAGACTATTTCAAAATTACCGCTTTTCAACGAATGACTTCTAACTAACCCACAAACAACACATTGGTTCTTGAAAATGACTGTGATGCTCGAAATAACTTGAAATAAACAATGACAAAATATAAACTTCAGAGACTTTACCCATAACTCCGAGCACAATTCTCAACACCTAATTCGAAAATTGGAAATTTACAATTTATATATATATATATATATATATATATATATATATATAAAAGAGAACATTAAAGTCAACACTCAGAGGCGACTGGCTGTTTCATGCTGGTGGCAATCGTCAGGCCGCCAGATGATTGCGTCCAGCATGAAACAGCCTGTCGCCTCTGAGTGTTGACTTCAATGTTCACTTTTATATTTATATTTACATACGCTCTATGTCTGATATTGAACACTTTATCCCATAAATATAATCCACCATAAAACTATATTTATTCATATATATATATATGACAGTCTTTTTTGTGGTTGAACGCAATATTCACCGCTTGTGTTGTTGACTATTTATATATACTGGTCAGTAGTGCATATAGGCAGTAAGGTCTATTGCATTATCGTAACGATTATAGCGTGGACGTTAGCGATTATATTTCAAATGTCTCTAGAGACTATTGAGTAAAAATTATTGTGGATCCTAATCATTTTATTTAGAGATATTTTATAATGTTGTTTTTTTTAACTTTTTGCTCATTACTTTTAATAGATTACTTCATTATCTGTTGTTGATTATTATTACTACATTAACATTTTTTCATGTGTACATTCTTAGTTTGTTTATTTTTTATTATTTAATAAGTTTGTCTAATTATTTAGAATTTTTCTTTATTTTATTTTTTCTTGGGGTTGGTTATCTTATCTTATTTACTTAGTTTAATCTATTGGTTTTCTTAAAGTGTGTTACATTGTCTGCATTGTATATAGGAAACATACTTCCTTTAGGTTTGCTTTTTTAAGTGTATTTCGAAACCCATACTTTAAAAATATATGACTATGTTTCTTATATTAACTGTATTATCTCTGTTACAGTTTCTTTGTGTTATGGGAACGTTATTCAAATGAAAGAAGGAACATTTTATGTTACAGTGGGAAGTTCCGATAGTTCATAATCCCGCGAACTTATAGGTATACGCTTACTATATGAAGGAAGTAAAATCATCGATAAAAATTATATAGGTCTCTACATCAACAACAAACACATTTACGAAATTCTAGAATCATGATCAAGAATAAAATACACATAAAATATCTATTCGTTTTTAATAAATTATTGGCTGCAAAAATACACTGAATATATATATATATATATATATATATATATATATATATATATATATGTGTGTGTGTGTGTGTGTGTGTGTGCGTGTGTGCGTGTGTGTGTGTTTGAGTGAGAGAGATATATAGAGACAATGAGAGAGAAGTAAGTGTAACTATCGTTATGTATTTGTTCAAATAAAACAACATTAACGCAATTATTGGTTCGCCACAGTGGAATTATTATGGGAAAAGCGATTGAATTTGAAACCGGATTATAGCGGATTATATGTAAATTGCCCACTCACGATAAATATATTCCACAATTCTGCAATAAGTTATCGTCATTCTCTAGGGAAAAGAAACATTTCTGTCGGTAAAAGAAAATTAAATGAATCACAGAATTTACAATTGTTTTAATCATAAATTTATATCAACAATTTTCGACACAGATTTGTTGCATCGGAAATCCCCAAGAAGAATTGCCACAGTTCAGGATATACGGTAAGTATTATTGATAGGATGTTTAAAATAAATGCATTGATTCTGTAATGGCGATTCAAGAAAGTGAATGTACTTTAGAATTACATTCATATAATTTTTGTACCGAAATTTAACCTAGTGTTACTGGTATTTATGCATATAAAATGATTTTATAATAGAAAATATTAGTTATAATTTTACTATAGTTGCATTGTCTTGTTTTGCTATAGAAATCCACGAACATCAGGTTAAAAAATGATCAGTTGTTTGGAATTAAAACACACGCTATTGACAGATTATGACTATTATATGTGTAATAATTGTCTAGGTCTCTTTGTTGTTCATAAATATTTAAATTTTGTTCAGTGCACAAAATGTATAGAAACTTATTTCTCTTACCAAAGCGATGCAGATGTTTTTTGTTTTTTTTATACGATTCCATACTTCGAAAATCATCATTAAAAATAAAGTATCGTGGCTCTATTTTTTTATTTTATTTTATAACGATTTTCTTCAATTCGAATCCTATTCACTTCAGCAAGTGGGTATCTATTGCCGTCTCACCTGGATCAGTCTCATTAATCATAACATTTAGAAATACGGGGCGATCTTTTTTTCTTGTAAGTGGAACTAGGAAGCACGAGTAAAAATCATCACTTATTCGCCAGAGAACTGTTAAACATCATCAATTTGTCATACACCGATGCTCGTCGCTTTACCTCTTATTTTTCACCTCTTTTTCGTTTGCTCTTTCCGCTTTTGTTTCGTTTTCTTTGTTATTTTATCATCTGTCACACGTTGTAGATTTATCGAGTGAATGCAAACAGAAAATCGCACCTGAACACTGATGCGTAGGCTTGCACGATTCTCAGACGTACGAACAAGATTTCATAGATCGTCAACAAGTCAGTGTAACAAAGGAGACAACACACACACACACACACTTTATTACTCCGAGCAGAATTCTAATATTTAGAACAAATTATTAAAGCTCTGTCGGATTATTAAAGTTTTTTTTTTCCGGAGAAGGCAGAGGGTCCATGTGGTTCTTGCGTTCTGGCTGAGTCGGTGGCTTTCTTTTCCAGTCTTAGATTCGTGCTCAGATAGAATGTTCGAACGTCGGAATGCTGATTTTCAGTAATAGGATCGGGAATGTTTGGAAGATTGGCAGAGCGTTGTATCCAAACCCACCTATCATGACCCATGTATATTTCTTTACAATTCCAAACCGAGCTAAATTTTTAAGAAAGAAAATCGGGAATGCTTGGAAGATTGGCAGAAAGTTGTATTCAAAACCACCTATCATGTCCCATTTATATTTCGTTTAAAATTTCAAACTGAGTAAAACTTTTTCAGGAATAATATCGGGAATGCTTGGAAGATTGGCAGAACGTTGTATACAATCCAACCTATCACATCGCATATATATTTCTTTTAAAATTCCAAACTGAGTTAAAATTTTCATGAAGGAAATCGTGAATGCTTGGAAGATTGGCTGAAAGTTGTATCCAAAACCACCTATCACGTCCCATGAATATTTCTTTTAAAATTCCAAAGTTAGTTAAACTTTTTCAGGAAGAAAATCGGGAATGCTTGGAAAATGTTCAGAACGTTGTATTCAAACCCACCTATCGCCTCCCATGTAAATATCTTTTAATATTCAGAAACTTTTCATGAAGAATGTCGGGAATTCGTGGAAGAATGGCAGAACGTTGTATTCAAACTAACCTATCATGTCCCATATATATTTCTTTTAAATTTCCAAACTGAGTTAAAATTTTCATGAAGAAAATCGGGAATGCTTGGAAGATTGTCAGAACGTTCTACTCAAACACTACACCTCCCATGTACATATATTTTAATATTCAGAATTGACTTAAACTTTTCATGAAGGAAATCGGAAATGCTTGTAAGATTGGCAGGACATTGTATCCAAGCCCACCTATCACCTCCCATGTATAGTTCTTTTAAAATTCGAAACTGATTTATACTTTGTCAATGCCATTACAACTAAAAAAATCTCAAAACAACCACTCATGTTTGTTCATAAATATACTGATGTTTGAATATGTGTGTGGCTGAGAACATTTCAGCACCTCTTCATAAATGTGTATAAATTTGCTTCTTTTATAAATTCTTATACTTAGGCCATATGGAATATGACAAACCTCGACACCATCTTTTTGCTATGTACATTGAGAGAAATGTATTTACACCAAATACTTCTGAATATGAAAAATGTTTTTTTTTCATTTTGTGAATGCATTTCTTTGTAAAATGTAAATTCGAAGAAACATGTCCAAATTATTATTTGTATGTATTCCTGCGTTTACGAAGTAGTATATCATAGGAAAAGGATAGAAGTTATTAGGGGATTTGAATAATCATAATTATGTAATTCATCGGGTGTAGAAAATCTTCAACACAATGCAGAAAACACTGAACGTCTGTTTCGTCCTATCTTGGTACTCATCAGCACTGCCCATTCACTACCCAGAATCGAACCCGGACCGATACGATACCCACTGGAGCAACCGGTCTCGGTGATGAAGAGGTAACTAGACTCGAAATAGCACCGCTCTTCACAAATTCCGTCGTGTAACTCATCCATCTATACTTGGTCAAACGGCTTGTGACCCCATGAGGCCCGTATTCTCTTCCCAAGTCGCTCCACCCGGAGCATTAGAAGCCAGTTCAAGCAAAGATGTGCAAGTAATAAAAAATATCAATAGATAGAGAAAAGCGGCGCTATATCGAGTCTAGTTAATTACCTTTTCGTTGCTGAGACCCGTTGTTCCAGTGGGTATGAGCCAGCGTCGTATCATAACGGTTCTGTTTTGATTCTCGGAAGTGGATGCGCACGGCTGATGAGTCCCAAAATAGGATGTATGCTTTCTGCATTTTGTTGAGGATTCTTTTAGACCCGATGAATTACTTAATTATAATAGGAAAAGTTCGAATTTCCCAGAATTCAAGATCACAATCATCAACTATTTTAATGAAAGCTAGCAGGATCCATGGAAGTTTCATGACTGTTATCAAGAATCCATCGTATCTCATCTTTGCAGTTCTTTCTTGCCGTTTACTTGCTTCTTCTCATTGTTTCCCTCATCACTTGTTAGTATTATTGTTCGCTCATAATTTTAATCTAAAATTTAGATAAACATGGATGCGTTTCATCTACAAAATAGAATACATATATTGTTCATATTGCATCTAGAAGTATCAAATTCTTACTCAATCTCTGCGAATTTAAACTCTATGTAATATTATATTATATTTCTGTAATCAGAAAAGATAAGAAAGCAATAAAAGAATATAATCCATAGATATACAACTCATGTAGATAGGAAAGAATCGACTATGATTCATCATATGCTACAAAAAATGTAAAACTCCGGACTTCGTTAACTATCAGACTGATTGGCGAAATAGTCATGTTGTATTTCATTTCGTGGATCAAGTGGGAATTGTGCAAACGATTATTAATCGATTATACAAATCGATTACATATGCAAGAACGAGCATTGCTCTTAGAGTAAAAGAAAAAAATGCAGACCAGAAAATCAGTTTTGTGAAGAAGGATGTATAAAAGTCCGTTATAGGGAGGTTTCCCATTTCTAGCTGGACACACGCTGAAACTAAAAGAAAGCAAATAACTATATACGTTTCGGGACCTCAGCAGAAATTAAAAGAATCTGCGAACCATAATAATTACAATGGTACTAATCATTTTTGCAGCACTTCGAACAAAGTCCCCCAAAGTCTTGTGTATTTGGAAGTCAACAAGACAATGACACTACTGAAATCCGCTAAGGTCTAACATTATATGAATAAAAATTCAAGAATGGCCTTTTTTAATGTTCGCAAAGGTAAACAGTCTTAGATACGATAATATATTTTACGCTATACTATACGTAGAAAAACGTCTTAAATAATGATTGTATTTGCAAAATAACTCCTGATCAGGTTAATTCGTGTCGCTAAAAGGTGTAAAATCGATGTATGGTCTATTTGTGTATGTTACTTAAGGAATTTAGGGGTTTGCGCTCTTTGAAATAGAAATTCACAGTAAATTGATCCAACCGGAAGCAACCGACCTCTAAAATCGGTTTATAACACAGCTACGGTTACTATACGAAATATTTCATAGTTAGGAGTTCATAGTATCCCATAAACACCCGACTTTATATGAAGAAATCCTTAAGAAGGGTATTTTTAAAATTTAGGCTAAAGATGTAGACAAGCTACTTAGACCGTATCCAAAGATACATTATGCCGAATTAAAAACGTAAGAATTTAAGCTATTTTTTAAACATAATAAAAGAATAGAGTTTCGTATTTAAATAATTAAAACCTTAAAATGTTGGCATTTACTTGTTTGTTACCCCATTTTTTATAATTTTAACACATGCACACGATTTATTACATTCGAATCAATTATATGCCATTGCTTTTAATTTGTACTAAAATTTTTATCTTATTTTATTTATTTTACGTTTCTCAATCCGAATCAAGGCGATCATTAACCCAGACCTGGCAACCACTAGTGTCTATGACTGGCGGTGGACATATGGAGACCTTAATTACTACTAAATACCAATTACCGAGAACAAATGTACCATGGAACTTGTCAGTAATCCCCGGTAATTAGTTAACTAGCAAATATACATAATATCATGGAGAAGATTACAATTATTCACTTGTTTTCATAAATGCAAATGTACAAAGAAGAAACAAGATAACCTCCTCTAACATAATATAACTAAATGCACTAAAATCACTTTATTCGCCATAAATTAGACATTTTTAGATGATATTGCAAAAATAATGACTTATTTTGTTTATACCAATTGATTACAGAAAATATAATTTTATAATATTATCAGAAAGCAATTTCAATATTTTACAAAATGTCTGAAAATAGTTTTCAAAAATTGTGAATTTCAGGGAAACAATAATTTTTATAATCGTTAAAAATTTATTGTGATTTTTGTTACATGTACAATTTGTTTCATAGAAGACGAAGAAAATAATTATTTCGCTATGATACAATTGTAAATATTACCAGATCACATAGTTTTAATAATTAAAATCAATTTAAATTAACAAAACACAAAATTAATTAACAGGATCATTTGGGAAGTTGGCCAATTAAATATATCCAAAAAGGGAGGTAACTAAAGATAAAGAACATCCGGTAAATATTTCTCTGAATGGATAAGTATGTCTTTTTGATGCAGCTTCATGAACATGAATTTTTTATACAGATTATGTCGTCGTAAACACAATTGTATAAACATTTTTATCTTATAAATAATATTTTAAGATATTTTCAAAATTTTTAGTCTTCTTGGGTTGTCTTAGGGGAACCAAACAATATATTTTTGAAAAATATATTTGGCAATATTATCCCATGCTTTTTTTCATATTGACATAATACATATCAAAAACTAACATAAAGATTTTTGTCACATGTTTTCAGTTTAACAACACCAACAATTATAAAACCGACAAACACCTACTGAACTGTGGTATCCAGTGGAATTTTTAAATTACCACAATTTATACTAGTATTACTAAATATTTCCTCTTCTGGCAGACAACCTTTTCTTGTAACTTAGCCTGATGTGATATCACAAAAGTGATATTTTTATGTCTTTAGGGATCTAAGTTTCAAGGTCTGGAAAGTTATCAGATTTTTGTATCCCATCTCACCCACATTTTGAGCAATTATGGCTGGGATAAAAAAACTGTATTTATTGACATGAATATTTAATTAAATAAGTAGTTTAGTACTTACAATATTTTTTTATATTGAACTGTTATAAAATATACACCACCAGAACTTTGTCTTAATTTTCCAAATTTATTTTCTGAATAGTCTATGGTAAACTGACCAAGCACAGCAAAGTTTAACCCACTGTTTAGCAAATATTTACAAACATCAATTAAGTCATTGCATGAAAATTCAGTAGTTAAGCCATTATCTTGAGTTAAAGATTTCAGTCTTGTTCCTTGCTTTCCTTCAATTCGTTTTGTGATTTTACCAAAATTAGAAACAAATAACAGACGTTCATCATCTAAATCTAATATCACATTTTTCAGTGGATTATTTTTCTCAGTGTCATTTCATTACAACATTTTAGAACTTTTTCAATGACATTAACTGTTTCTTCAGCACCCTCCCTATTTAATCATGGCTGTGTTTTAAAGGTAGCTACAGTTTGAAGCCAAAAAACCTTTTAAATATTGGCAAACATTTTGACGCTCAACAGGTTGTGGGTAAATATTGGCGTTAGTTCTTGCTCAGTTTTGGCACCTTAACAAATTGTCTGTTTTTATATTCAATAAGACCTTTTACAATTTTCCATTTAATTGTTTGATTGCATCAACAAAATATAAAACATATTTGTATAAAAAGTTTGCGTCTAATTTTTAATGGGGTCATTTTACGTAACAGTTTTGGTCGACCATTTAAACCTTTTACCATGATGTACAATACTGTTTTGGCTAATCACTCAGGATTTTCAGCCAAACCGAATACATTTCGTCCATAATATTACAGAGAAAACTTGATATACACGTCATCAACTAAAACGTTACACTTTTCCGGATTTTCAGAGATTTTACTAAGAATATCACCAAGAAAATTAACAAATCACTTAATTTTGAAAATTTTATATTAAATCAGATTCTTTTCTCATACTGGATAACATAAAATCATCCGGAAGTCTGTTATATAATGATCGAAATGTAGCGGAATATTCAAATTCCCTGATAAGTAAACTAGAAACATAATATTTCATTCCAATCATTTGTGCTGACAAAACATTACTATGCTCTTTTCATTTTTTTTCTTATTATCAATTTTTAATTTACTAAGATGAGAAATTGATTTGCGAACAGTGCTGAAACATTGATTTTAGACTTTTTGAAAGAGAAAAATTTGTGTATATACATTAGACTGGTAAAATTTAAATCTCAAGTTTTCAAAATTTTAATGAAAATATTGGAATATCTCCAGTGAAAAAATCAATAGATTCATTGTTTGATTTATAGCATATAACTGCTGACAAAATCATGTTGACAATATTCTGATGCAAATTTTCAAAAGTGAGGATGTTGTCTTTTACTATAACTGTGTCCACTCATCATTTTGCACATTTCGCACAGAAGACATCATTTGTTGTACTTAGTTTTCGTTGGGAACTAAGTAACACTTGATGGCAAATGATCAAATACTGAGGGTGGATTTCTGGGTCGTACTTTTCACAAACAACAGTTTTTGTTTTGCTCGGTCTGTTGTTTCTTGGTATCGCCTTTAACCATATTTCCCGCTCATACTTGTTTTGAGGAAGACGAAATACACGAAACTTATTTGTTCTTCATAGTTACATGTTCATTCCCCTGTTCTTTAAGATTTGATTTTTAAGAATGGTGGTAACTTAACTTAGATTCACTGAATCTAATTATGACATTAATTTTCTGACGAAATTCTTAAGAAACATTTTCCATTAATGTAGCAATGGAAAAAAATTAAATATTTTTCTTCTATTGTAGAGAATTGGATCACCCCTCTCCACCTCTTCCAATGTAAATATATTATTTCGAACTTTTTTGAAAAACTTTTTCAATTTACTTACTATTATCCAGGTTTTATTATTCAAATGTTTAAGTTTTACGAAAGCGTCTAGTTCACTATATAAAATCAACGTGAATCAATCACCAACTTTACTATCAGTGCAATGAAAAAATAGGGTTGCTTTCGCCGTCTTTAAGGAATTACGTGGTTCCAAAGGAATCCTAAATTGTTTCACTGGTCAGTGCCCGTTTTAATTTGAGCTTACATAATGAACTGAACCTCCCACATTAACACTTTTGGATTTAATATTTTATGGGGGTGCAAATCAAATACCCCCGCATATAAATTACAGTTATCTAAACAAAATTAACCAGATAATATTTTTACAATCTTTCATTTAAAAATTGCTGTAAAATTTTAAACAAGTTATTTTTTTTTATATTATTAACAACAATACTAGTAAATTTCAACATACATTTTTGTAAATACTCGTAAATAGTAATTTTTGTAAAGAAATTAAGTTAGTATGTTTGTTGTTAGAAATAATAATATCATTTTTGGAGTGAGGAGCCATGATCAAATGCAAAAAAAATAATATCAGAACAGTCCAACAAAGAGAACTGACAAATTTGTAATAACAAGAGAAAGCAAAGAAAGTAACAGGTCAAAAAGAATATAAAGCAAGCAAAAATATGTGTAAGACAAATCAACAGTAAAATGACAAAAAATTCACAAAGCGAAAATTGGCGTTGATATACGAAAGCAAGTTCGGAAAAGTGAACGTAGCGTTCTGACTCCAAGACAAGGCAGATCGGGACTGAGTCATATGAAACAGCAAACCGGATTATTTTATTAGCTAAGAAAAAATCCCAGCATGCATTTATGCGTTTCTGCCTATAAAAGGGTATAGCGTGTGTTTTGCAGTCATTACTACAAATTTTAAAACCAAAAACATTTTTAATTATTTATTTTTTTCATATGAGCGAATTTTGTTTATTGTACTTTAGGAAATTTAACATTGCAAAAAGTTACATTCATTGTTTTGTTTTCGTACAAGGACGGTATCAGCATACTTCTCGTGTTATAATGAAAACGCAAATGATTTTTGTAATCAAGATAGTCGTTATAATAAAAATAATAGCATAAAGAAAAAACTTCAAATAATATTCTATGATAAAATTGTTAATAATGACATTTTTCTGAATACAGCTTTTTAAGATAATTGCAAAATATCTTAAAAAGTGAAAGACGATATTTGCAATAGAATGAATAATGACGTCTCTTACATTTTTGTGGTATGTATTTAAGAATAGTTGTAAAATATTAATAAATTTATTGAATTTAATTTTTGGCATTAACTATGTGATAAATTCTTTAAGTGTCATTTTTTCATTAATTTCACAGTGAAAATCAGCACATTATATTTTTAATGTCTTCTATTTATTTACGGAGGATAGAAAAAATACAACATGCTTTTTTACAAAAATACATGTTTGTTCTGTTAAAGTAAAACGTAATTTACTCATTAAAAAGTAATTTTATACTTAATATGTTCATTGTTGAAGTAAAATAGTACAGGGAAGTAAATATTAAGTTTAAATTAACTTTATGAATTCTTAATGATACTTGTGAATTTCGCACCGAAAAATTTTGTTTAAAGATAAAATATGAAAGTTCAAATAAAATAATAAATATTATATTGACATCAGTATCGTAAATAATAAACATAAGATAATTCAAAGATTTATCTAAAACAAATTAATTTCTTAATCCAATTCATGCAAAATAATTTCACGGGTTAACTGTTCACCCCCGACCCAGTTAATCACAGGTCTAAACCCGGTGTAAAAGTCAGGGTTAGGGATCTCGCCTTGGTCCAAGTAAATTGATTTATATCTTTTGTAATTAATGAATTAAATTCGAATAAATTTCGATATAAATTGATCATATTTTAAAATGATTCATTTATAAATTAAATAATAAATATATTGAAATATTGAAATGCAACACCAACATTTTACTTACATAGGCCGCAGCTCAATAATATTATAGATAAGAAAGACTGATACCTGCCAACAGCGTTGTCTGTGGCTGTAAGTTCTGAATGATCCCAACCCACGCCCCAACAGTAAAAGAAAAGTTCTATACAAGCTTATCTAAATATCATATACTATAAAAATCTGAAAGCTGTGCATTAATTATTTTTGAACTCCACAGTTGCCTGCATTTTAAGAAAACATCATAATCTGAATCAGAAACCGCAAACAGAAATTAAATATTTGTTATTCAAAAAGATAATCTGTCCTAAACAAATACACCGATCATCTCATGAAAGAATGGATCCCATGGTATAGCCCGGATAACGAAAATGCAGATTATGGAATTCAGCAACTCAGAATCTTGGAGTTTGTAAAAGCTGTTAGGTTCTACGAGTCTTACTTTGAATCTGGTGACAGAATACTTAAAACTGAACTGACAACAGCAGCTAACAAAATAGCTCGTTTCTTTTAACGCAAACCACGAAAGATACAGAGGTACAACATCCAAAACCTTAAAAATGAAAGGGTGAGGTTAAAATTCTGTGATAAACTTGAAAACAAATTGATGTCCTTAATTCTTGACCCAAACAACATAAAGGAATCGAATAATGATATCATATCCACATTAGCCATAGACGGTAAATATACTCATTTTGAACGGCAATCCTGTGGTGTAAAGATTGATACAAGAAAGAAGGAAACAGGAGAGAAAAATGAAATAGAGAATACTAAATAAATAATGAAGAAAATCAGAATAAAACTAGTTAATTCTCGGAGAAACCAATATCTCCGGAAATTAGAAACGAAATTACTGAAACAAAGCAGCAGAGATAATGGGTTAAAAAGGGGAGAAAAGTTAAAAATCACAATAACATCATACAATCAAAACCAACACAGAAGAATTGCCCTGGTATATGAGAAAAAAACCCAATTTGAATCACATTTCAACTCTGACCACAGTAATATAAAGATCTTCACGAATAGAATATATAACAACATACATGCACTAAATGCAAAGTGTTTCTCGAAGCATAAACAATAAGGAACATATAGATAAAGAAATTAAGAAAGCTATTAAAAGCTATTGAAAAATTATAGAATAATAAAACATCACTTGTCATTGAGCTTTTGAAAATACGAGGGTTGACTGAAAAGTTCATAGTCTGACCAAGATACTCTCACTGAATGTAACCAAATGAGGTTTATTTTGCAACATAGTTCACCTTGCGGTTCACACACTTCTTCCACTAGTGTTGAGGGGCTTCGATCTCATTGGTGAAGAAGCTTTCATCCTGTTGGTCGAAAAAGTCACCAAAAGCAGATATGATGTCATCATCACTGCGATACCGTTTCCCAGCCAAGTGATGTTCATATTAGGGAACAGATGTTTGATGGGGACAAATTAGGAATGTATTGAGGACGATCAACCATTTCAAAGTCACAGTCACACACACAACAGTCATTGAAACAAAGTTGTTTGTTTGAACATTGTTCTGATGAAACATTCAATCAGGAGTTCTGGGCCTTTGATCTTGATAGTGTTTCATAACTGCTTCATCAAGTTGGCATACAACTTTACATTGATGCTGTCGCCTTTTTAAGATAATAAACACAATGTCTTTTGCCTCCCCCCAAAAAAACCTGAGGCCATCAATTTCACTGCAGATGAAACTACCTTCGCCTTCTTTGGAGAATATGAATAGGGGGGTCAATACATGGATTGTGTTTTCGACTCTGGCTCAAAGTGATGAACCTAACACTCATTGTTTTAGGAAACGTTAAAAAATTCCACATGGATCTGCCTCAAACATTGTCTGATTTTCTGTGATGGAATCAGTATGGTGCGATTCTCATTGGGTGTCAGAATACATGGCAACCACCGAGCAGAAATCTTTGCCATGCAAAGTTCAATGTGCAGCATATTCTCAACTCTCTCACGGGGTAAGCTAATTGCACTGGCTATTTGACTTATGGTCAATCGCCTGTCATTTGTCAACAGGTGGTGAACACGATCAATGTTGTTTCAACTTCGAGACTCTCCCCGCCCCCTAAATTTAGCTGCCCACTTTTGCACTGTTAATAAAGCTGGAGCGTCATCCTCTAATGTGGCAATCATATCAGCATGAAGGTCCTAGGAAGCTATACTCTTCTTCTGAAGGTACTTGATAACACCACAATGCTAAATCTTGTCTATTTTCAAAAGAATAATTTTGAAGCCTTCTTTGTAGAGTCAGATGTCTGATTATCCACAAAACAATGCAGTTATTAATAAGAGTCGACATTAATGCATGAAAGATTTCACAGCTCTAGAATAGTCAGCCTATGAACTTTTCAGCCCACCCACATACCTGGAAAGAAAGAATTCAGTTATTAATAAGAAGAGTTGAAATGAATGCATGCAAGATTTCACAGCTCTAGCATCATTACTTCATATTTAACCTATGATCTTGTCAGCTCACACTCCTAGCTTACATTCTCCCCGAATTCAATATCTATTTTCTCAATTTAAAGAGGGATGACTGGAATCAGAAACGCACCTCCAAAAGTTGAGGTCTAATGTGTCATGAAACAACCCGAGAAAATTGCATATTTTTTTTAAAATTGTTTACCCATCGATCTCACGGCAGAATACGACTACACCAATAGCCTTCCTCTTTTCAAACATAAAAGAAACTGACTTCCAAACTCTACCAAATGTCTATATCTGATAGAGGAAGTATATCATTCCAAATATTATACATGCCTTGCGAGGACTTTAATACTGAAACATTTCAAACTTAATCAGATGTTTGACAAGGAGGAAATAAAAGCCCGGGTCTATTTGATCTTTCCATAGATTATGTCCTGAGAATATTCAAGTACAAATGTGAAAACATGGGCAATGGTCATTTAAACGTTCCATCCAACAACCCAAACGAATCTACTAAAAGAAAATCGCGCCCCTACCATCCCTCTCCTACTGATTCCAATGTACTGATAATGAGGTTTCGGCTGCGTTGATGACATAGATATTTATATTTGGAATAAGAATGATCTTGGGTAAAAAATCGCTATCCCCTACCAAATATTCCAAGAAATACGGTTGAAGGTAAACCTTTCCAAAACAGAAATTATGATCTGGCATTGGAAGTGAAGACAAAACCCAGAAACCATCAAAAATATTCATAATATTGAATTAGTAAATATTATAGCATCAAATATACAGGAGGACTATGGGTCCGTTATAGCGAATATAGCATAAGAGATAAGGAAATTGTACAGAAGATAGGCTGCACTATGTGTAGTTTCACCCAACCGTGCAAATTGCTACAAAACATAATATCAACCAAAAAAATCGAGTCATATTCTTAAATAGTTTCTTCAGATCAAGACTTACACATGAACGTCATCAAACTCGTTCAGAAATATCTAAATTCTCAGTTGTATTCAAAGGATTTCAATGGTTACAATTCCTTTGAGCGAATGAAACCTGGAGAAACATCCGTCTCCGAACGCTGTTGAATGGCGTTACATATTCCCAAAGATCTGTAACATATAAGAGAAATCACGCCATTTGAAGACTTTCAACAAGAGCAACAACTAAAATGATTGTCACATGTAACTCGAAAAGAAAATAATGATATAATCAAGATGTTGATTTTCCACACTAAATAATACAAAAGGTTAGGAAGGAAAATGTCAAATATAAGAGAAAACTTTCATCAATTCTAACCAAATGTTGCACTGACTGCTCGTTCAATGAATGTGAAATGTTTCATTGTCAGGAAACAACTAATAGTAATATTACCATTCATCCTTTAAAATTCAGATCTTAAACTGGACCATGAAAAATGAGCAAAAATCTCAGGAATCTATTTCTACTATTTAACCTAATCTCTTCTTCCACCTTTGATGCTGGACTTGCATCTCCACCATGTAGAAGATTCGTGGCCGATTTCTTGATTGTCCGCTAGTTGCTTCTTTTATCTCATTAATATTGGAAAACCATTGTCCTCTCAGTAACTCTTCCATCCGATCGAACAGATTAAATTTTGAACGTATAAAGTGAGAACTTAGGATGACCGAATAAAGCAAGTTTGCCAATTCGTGGGCAATGATTATTCGTCTCTGTTGTGTTTAAAAAGCATATCTTCAATTGTTGCCAAGCTCGTAATAGCCTTCCTCTGAATTTTGACAATGGATTAGCGTTAGAGTGATAACAGTTAATTCTTATTGGCCATTAACATCAAGAGGTTTATTTTCTTCTGATCCCCAAAAAACAGTGACGATTGCTTTAGCTGTTTAATCTTTAATCCATTGTTCTACTTTTGCTCTTTGGCTCAAAGCGGTGAAAGCAGATTTCATGTCTTCCTGTGAAATGGCACCTGCCTTCATCTTTTCTACTTGGAAAGGTGTCATATATTGTGCGAAGATTCATAAACCCTTGGACAATAAACCGTCTTCGATGGAAACTATCAGGATTATTGCAACGACTTTGTACTAATATTTGCGTTTAGAAGAGCCAATCCTAAATTGCATTCCTCCACCTGAAGGCTTCTCCCAGAATTCTGAAATAATACTTTTTGTCAGCCATAATGAAATGATCTTCCCGTTTGGCATAATTATTACAGAAGCAGATGGTCTGCCACTGTGAGATTTGGTCACTACAGACAGTTTCTTATTTACCTATAGAATAGCAATTAACTCTATTGATCTATCTCCTCACTGTGTAAACTTTCCATAAAACTGTACACACATGCTGTGAATGTTAGCAGCAATTCCTTCTTTCAAAAAATGAAATTCTGTAAGAGCTGATTGCTTTATAGGTGTGTTTACAAGAACTACCATTTCCAAAGAGGGTTTTGTGTAGGAAGATTTACGTCAACTTTGATAAATTTGTAAAAAAATATCTTTTTGAATTTGATACAAATTATTTAAGCACATTACACCAGTATGTGAATTTGCAGAATTTTATCAGAGAGCAAAATGTTTATTTAGGGCCCATGTTTTCATTCATGATGCAACTCTACATAATATTATAGATAATTACTATAAATTAAAGATATATAAACTATATCGTTTCAAATATGGAACTCTAGTTTTCAATATATGCAAAGCATACATTTTCTGAAATTCCAGGATTTACATTTGTGTGTGCGTGTGTGTGTGTGTGTGTGTGTGTGTGTGTGTGCGTGCGTGCGCGCACGCGCGTCATGTAAAAGAATGTTGAAATAAGCAACTTATTATCCTATTCATTTCAACTCTTCAGAAAAATTAAATTTTGAGTGATGGCCAAAGTCATCTGTTTCCTTCCGAGCATTACTCTGTCACCTTGCTGGTAAATAAGACAATCCACAATACGCTGACCGGGACAAAAGTTGAGAAATATGATTTCCCATTGAGAAGCCCCATCTAATGCAATACGATCCATCGGTCGACCTTTAACTAAGGCGCCATATTACTCTTTCTCTCGGTGTTGGAGTAATTTAGAAGAGGGGTAAGTAGTTATGGCGTGAATCTTTTAATAGGCACATCCTTATTAAAGGTGTGGGAGAGGTTTTCACACAGGAAATATCTTTTACAAGCCGCAAATGATAGATGCAGATGAAGTTTAATCGAGGGTAACGGGTAGAGTTAAATTCATTTCTATGCGAATATCAAGATCACACTAACTATTAGTGTTCTTTCCATTTCATTAGGGTCTCTACTACGGCTCATTCAGTAAAGTATAAACTAACATGCTTGCTTTAACAATTAGTGGTTAGAGTGTCGCTAGTTAGCTAGAACTTTTCAGCCACTGTGTGATACAAGTATTTTTAAAAAATAGGGATATCTTCTTTTTATTGTAAAAACTGTCTCAGGATAGGGTAATCGTGGCCCTCCACATCTTCCTGTCTTTTCTTGCTGTCAGTAATGTGTATCATTTACCATGACTCTTTCTCCCTCTTCTGACATCCATTCACAAAGGCTCGTTAAGTCAGCTGTCATCATCATCATCATCATCATCATCATCATCATCATCATCATCATCATCATCATCATCATCAGCATCATCATCCTTCGCCCTCCTTATGGTTGGTCGGAACTCCATTGACAAACTCTTTCCACACTGTTCGGTTCTATGTTACCCTCTCCAGATCCCCAATGTCCAGCCCTGAGTTCCGAGCTATGGTGTCTGTGAAAGTCAGTTTTGCGAGAAGACACCTCCAGAAGGATGCCATAGGAGTAAGGATGACACGATTTCCCTGTCCACTCGGTGGCAGTGGCTGACAAACTGTTATCGTGGTTTTTCTTTACTTATACACATCTATTTCTCTTGAGCTCATATTTTTGGTCACTCTTTCCTCTTTTCAGAAATTTCAAATTTCTCTTTCTAATTGTAATTATAAGTTTCCTTGGTATCTTCTTAATTGTTCATATAAATGGCCCATTGTAGTCTTAAAATTTCTGTCGCTGCAAATCTCTTCTTCATCGTTGAGGAAACTGCTCATTCCTTAGTCAGGGTTAAATATGATATGGCAGTTCAGTACTGTTTTCATTGCTTCTAACGATATTTCCTCTTTTAATACTTTGCTTAGGTTCTGGAAGACAACTTTCGCTTTTTATTTCCTTAGCAGCGGAAAGCATTAATCTACTTCCACTTATCACCATCTACATAAAGATGTCTTATTGGGATCCTCCTACAATGGTTTATGGACGAAAGATTGGGTAAGTGAGAATTTGGAAAAACTACTCCTTTTTAAACATCTTAAAGCGCATGCAGTATGAAGAGGAAAAGCTGTTACACCCATTGCCATTCTTGTCATTTTTATTATATTTAAGAAATAGGAAAATATTTATAAATAAAGCTGATGAATTAGTCAGTAATATTAATTTATCTCTACTTACGTATATACTGATAAGCATATACACTACAGTTTGAGGGAACCCATGGTAATTATTTTTAAATTATCCCAAAACGTGGTTGTTTCGTACTTTAAATAAGAGAAAATTATTATACATGGATAAAAAAAAAGTGTGGCATGATCTTTTGCTAGAAATGTTATTATGACAAAAATAAAAAAATCATTTTATGATTAAATTTTGCTCTCGTCAAAATATCCGCAGTTAACCTTAATTTCTGCAGCACAAATTTTTGGCATTCGTTGCAATTCTTTTTCAATGACTCTAAGAGATCTTTTTCATTTTTTGGATCGAGAAGTCTCACTCTTCTGCAAAGTTTATCGCAGACTATTTCTAGAGGTGCCTTCAAACCTTTGAACTGTAGTGTATATGCAAATTGGAAATGTTTTGAATTTAAATTTAATAAGGATATCATGTATCTTGATTTGGTATTTCTAGTACCACTATTTGTCAATTCATGATTTTGGTTAGAAGAACCACATGGAAGATCGAATTTTGAGCAAGAGGCGTCCCGCTAGGAAATGGTTGAAGGGATTTCGTCCCTGGCTGCGTTTATGCGTGCGGTTCCCATATTGAATTCGTCAACGAGTGTATAAATACTGAAATAGCAACCACTGAAATGATTAATTCTCTGTAGCAGAACTCGCCTTTACAATGCAATGTTCCAAGTAAACATTACTCTGAAATTGCCAAAGAGTAATATGTTAGAATTATAAAATAAATATTTTATAATTCTAACATATCAAAACATAAAATAATCAAATATTTTTAACAAAGATTAAACGTCGAACGATATTATAATAAAAGATCAAATTTCTGAAGTTGGAATATTTTCATAATTTTACTGATTTAAAAAAAATAAATTATGTCATGTTTTACGTGAAGCAATTTAGTAAAACAAAATCGCAACTGAATAAAAAATAAAACCGAAGAACTAATCGGAAGAATCGTTATTAAAAGAAAATACAGCAGAGAAAAATTTGAAGGTTTCCTTATTCAGTGACCTTTATAAAACTTCTGTTTTTCAAACAGCAGAAATCGATCTTGATGTTTGACCATGTATGATACTTAAGGCAGAAATATAAATTATTCGTTAAATTATATAATTTAAACGCATGAACAGCTAGATTGAGATATAATTAGGCTTTAAACAATGAGGGACATATTTAATCTTACAATCCTCTGCATTACTGCAAGACAAACCTCGTTAGATTGTAAAACACTGAATTGTAATTTTTGTGACAATATCAAGATCAATTTAGTGTGATTTTTTAATTCCCCTTTTCTTGAATGATTTACTTTCAAACATTTATCTCATCTGAAATCCATACGATATCATCACTGAAACATTTTAATGTATTGATGATACCCTTCAACTCATTGTCTTCTTTGGCAAATAGTTAGATACCATCCATGTAGAATAGGTGATTAAACACTTTCCTTTTAATTCTGTATCCATAGCTATTACAGATTAGTTCAGGCGAAAGGGGGATTAAGGACAGGCAGAAGAGAAGGGGCGACAGAGTGCCCCATTGAAAGATTCCTCGTCGGATATTCAAACAATTAAAAGGGTCAGTGCCTTTGGTGTGATTTAAGTATAATGTGGATTTCCACAGATGTACCCTATATTTAAAGATATTTACTATCAGCGAGGAGATTTTGTACATTTCCAAAGCCTTAAAGATCCAACAGTATGACACACTATCAAAAGCTTTACAGTAATCTAGCCAAGCTCCACTGAGAGTTCTACCTTATACCTTCCATTGTCAAGGATCATTGTATTTCTTAGTAATGGATCTTTGCTATAATATCAACCTCTTCGACATACCTTCTGTTCCAGAAGAAGAATGTTGTTTTTATCAAGAAAAGAGTAAGTAGAGTTCGTCGGGATAGATATGTGTAATTTATATGTGGTGGACAGATATGTTATTGGCCTATAATTTTTTGCATCATCTGTTTTACCCGTTTTTGGTAGGAGATATGTAATACATTCAATGATTCATTCTGGAAGTTCATTGCGGTTAATATTATTATTGATTTTGTTGTTTTACTTTCTACTGCTGCATAAACAACTAACTGAAAAAGGGTTTACTAAAATAACAAAATAAATACTGTTACATTTTCTAACAAAACATCTGAATTCCACAGAAATTTCTTCGCTCTTTACTACAATATATATTTGGAAAAAAAACACACATTAAATGCATTGGTTGCTCACTGTAACGAGACTGAACATAATTTTGATTTAAAAAATACTATTCTAATTAAAAGAGAAAACAATTTAATAAGACGATAATATATAGAAAGACCTTTGATCGCTAGATGATCCACAGTAATTTTGCCCTCCAGGTACTCACAACGTTTTACCATACTTGGCAGACCTTCTATTATTACAGTGTGGAATATTTATTAACAAAAGTAATGGAAACACAAGAAAAAGAATTGGTTAGATTATAACTTAAAATAAATATTTAAAAAAAAAAATTAAATTCGCAGCATCTCTCTTTCTCTCTAAGCATTTTTGTTCTCACCAGTCGAGATGCAGCCGTATCGAAACAAGAATGCATCTTTGTAGTGAGTAAGTTGTTTTTGTCCGTATGTAAAAATTATAATAAATAATTATTGCTCTACTTTTGGTATTGCGCCCTCTTTCAAATTAATGGTGTGAATGTTAGAATTTATATTATTTTTGTTCTCATTACATTCGAATGCATACATACATACATTTATATATATATATATATATATATATATATATATATATATATATATATATATATATATATATATATATGCAAGTTTCATTAAAAACGACAGACAAGGTACTACGGTTAAGTTTTTTATTTAATTTTTCTTGTGTACGAACAAGAGCTTTCTTTGCTGGACAATGGGTGTGTAAGAACTGTCCAAATGTTTTATTTTTCCGAGCACTTTCGGCTATACCTTTAGCCATTATCAAGGATGATTTGATTTTTCAGCTTAATTGAGTGTGTGCTTTATGTATATGTCTTAGTGTGTAGTAGTGGTGTTTTAATTTCCAAATACGGTTAGAGAGAGAGAGAGAGAGAGAGAGAGAGAGAGAGAGAGAGAGAGAGAGTGTGTGTGTGTGTGTGTGTGTGTGTGTGTGTGTGTGTGTGTGTGTGTGTGTGATCATTATTATCATGGAGAATGGTGGTCATTATTTAAGATAGAGTTTATAGATATATGTGAACATATATATCAACACTGTATGATCCGTTTCAAGTAATCATCAGACCATGAGTAATTATTACATATATAGACATCTAGTAGCTTTAGAGAAGTCTGGGAAGAAATGACAGACAATTATTGTTTAAATCTAATATTTTACGTTATTTGTAGTTCTGACCTTATGTATTTCGTTTTAAACATTTATTTTTATTTTATTTATCATTTCATTAATTTTTAATAATTTGTATATATTCTTCGTTTCTAATTACTGGTAATTGAAATAATTCTTTTTAATCTAGTTTATCGGATATGATTTATTCTTATAAAAATTAATTCCCAAATAAAATATCAAAGAAGAAGTTTTTCAAATAGAAACACGTGAAGAAATATTTAATTCACAAAATAAATATATTTCAATTTCAATATTTCAAGGAGACTCCCTGTCGTCCCTTCTGTTCTGTCTGTCGTTAATCCGACGTTCGCATGAACTAAGCAGTAATAGCTATGGAGACAACGTAAATAAAAGAATGTGTTTAATCACCTGCTCTACACGTATGATATCAAACGCTCTGCCAAAGAAGACAATGATTTGAAGAGTATTCCTCAATACTGTCAAATATGTCATTGATGACATACGTATGGATTTGAGATGAGATAAACTTTCAGAAGTAACATTCAAGAAAGAAGGAATTACAGAATTAAACTTAATTGATCTAGATTTTACCATAAGCATTACAATTCAGCGTTTTACAATCTAATGAGGTTTTATCTTGCAGTAGTGCATCGGATTGTAAGATTAAATACAGCCAAATCACAAAACAAAGCACTAATTAATATCCCAAACCTAAATAAATAAATAAATAAAATAAAATAATATATATTTATATTAAACAAACTCAACATCAACATTATAAATAGCCTAAAACATTATCCCTAAACAGAATAATTAAAATGAGCCTGCTACACTTGCCTGAAATTTATATAAGCCCCCAGTTGCCTATATATGCAGCATGTATAATTTATAATACAATTTATAGTAATCTATAGCCTGAAAATGGATTGGGCCGTGGAACTAACAGTTATCATGCAGTATTGGTTTCGATGTAAGCACTAAATATGCATGTCTGGGTGAGTTGGTTTCTGTAGTTTTGCCCCACCCCCAATAAACAGACAGTTACTCTATTTCCCTCACAAGAACAAATTTTGTATATTTGTGCTGATAAACTATAGAGTGTATTGTGTCAATCCTGCAAGAGAAAAGAGATTGAACGATATGAATCGAAATATTTGCTTTTACCTGGATTGGAAAACCAACTGTTCGACGAGGCATATGCAACTCCGTCCTGGGTTAGACGATAAACTACATCTGCGTCCTGAGTCAGACGATGATCTACATCCGACAGCAAGGCTTTTGATCAGAAGGTTTTGAGGAGCCGGGAAACACCCCCTTCTTAATTACTGGTGTTCCCAGCTCCACCCTCGCCCAGAGTGGTAGCACCTGTCAGGGTCCCAGCTATGTGCAAATAGTTACCTCCCCAAAAGGGGTCAAAACACTATGTAAGTATAAAAATAGGTTTTAGTACCAGCAATAAATTTTTGGAAATAAATTTTTACAGCAATATATTTTTTTTTAAAAATACCAGCAATATATTTTAAAAAGAAAAAACTATTACCCACAATACATGTTTGAAAAAAAATATTACAAGCAATACGTTTTTAAATATTACCAGCAACAAAAATATTATCGGCATTAAATAACCCACTGAGGTTGATATACCGTAAAATAAAAAAAACAAACCAAACCATATGCAATTAACAAAATTATACCTGTGCCTATGTCTTTTTTTAATAAATTTATCCCAAGCCAGGCGACATTGCAACTATAACTCAAGGGGCTAGTGGGAGTGAAAGAGAATGAAAAGATTTTAGAAGTAATCGATAAGCCAATCCTAAACAGGAAACAACAAATAAACCTCTATACATGTTCAAAAGACCGGGGATGGGGTGAACCAGAAGATAGGCGAGTCTATCTACTCCTATTGAAGAAAAATAAATAAAAAGTAAATCAAATTTCAGAGTTTAGTCGGAATTGTTAGAAATATAGAGTTGAAGTAGACTTTAGAAGGAACCGGAAACCCAAGCATAAACAGGAAACAAGGGATAAGCATCTATTCCTGTTCAAAAGTTCGAGGAGGAGTGTAAACCGGACGATAGATGAACTTTTTCTCCTCCTATTGAAATAAATGAATAATAAATAAAATTAAAAACGTTAGAAGTATAGATTTGAAGTAGACTTTATTAAGAACCGGAAACGCAACCCTGAACAGGAAAGAAGAGTTCGTCTTAAGTCTGCTGGGAAATATTGTCACGGCAGATATGTGTGTGTGTGTGTGTATGCGGGCGTAGTAATGGTACAGCGATAGTATTTGAATAAATGAATAATTGTTAGGATTTTATCCGCTTTAACTAAAAAGGCTTTATCCGATTTATTCCAACTTTCTACATCTTATTTGTGTAATGTTGGCTTCTCAGCCCTAACTAATAACACAAATAAAAAACGAAAAAGATTACGCTCAACTAAAGAAGAAATGAGGGTTTGTTTATCAAGCATACGACCAAACATTGAAGAAATCGTGAAAAACACCAGACACAGATTCAAACTAAATAAGCTGCACAAATAGTTGTATAGAAACATTGAAACAAAATAAGTTTATATTTGTGTGTGTGTTTGTGTGTGTGCGTGTTTTAATCTATGGTTTTATTTCATAATATTTAAATGTATACCTTTTAAACATTTTGCCGCGATATTTTAATATTCTCCTAAGTGTACCGTGCTTAAAATGGTTGAGAAACAATGACATAGAAAGAAAGAAAAAAAGAAAGAAAGAACGAATGACAAAGAAAGAAAGAAAGAAAGAAAAGAATAAAGAAAGAAAGAAAGAAAAAAGAAAGAAAGAAAGAAAAAAAAAGAAAGAAAAGAAAGAAAGAAATTGTTTCATTCATTAGACGAACACTTCTGGACGAGATAAAAGAGCGGTCGTCCCAGAAAGGAAAAAAATAGATGAGATTTTGCAAACTATCTAAATATTTGAATCTTACCCTTCCATTCGTCTCTAAGATTCAAATATCAGACTTCCTGCAGCGTTTCTTGTCCGAAGAATAAATCTTCGTTTGGTGATTATCCTTGGGTCAGTTGCCGTGACCCTTCGCTAACGAAGGTGACGGAACAGTCAAATTATCATAAATGTGATTGGATCGCCCGCAACGTCGAAGCGCCTTTAGATTCAATAAATTACAGCCGTGGATGCCACAATTATATGATAATCGGGCCGGACACTTGCAATTCCCTTGGAACGTCTGGAATAGAGGATAGCGAGTCGAGAATACAGAGACATCTGAATGCAAGGAAGAACTACAAAAAGAAAGGATGGGGGAAAGAAAGGAAAATACTGGAGTGATAGAGAGTGTGTGGTAGAGAGAGAGAGAGAGAGAGAAAGAGAGAGGGGATAGAGAAAAGTAAATATAATTATGAAATAAATGTATTTATTAGTGAAAATGTATAATCAGTATTGAAAATAAATAAAGAAAAGTCATTTAAATGCTTTGAAAGAAAGGAAGGAAAAAAGGTGGACGATAAACGATATAATGTCGACAGGAGAAATCAAAGAGAAAAATTAGAGGGAGAAATAAAAGAGAAAAAAGAAAGAAAGGCTGTGATACATAAAGAAGGAATAAGAAATGAAAAACTTAAATAGAAGAAAAAGCAAAGCGAAAAACAAAGATCATCGGAGATATGAAAAATGAATAAATGAAACGAATAAACAAAGTACAAATCGTTGATGGGAATTATATATTTATAAAAAGATAAAATAGAAAAAAATATTAAATTAAAAGAGGAAAATAAATCCGAGCAATTTAGAAAAATACGAAAAGCTTTTACAAGAAATACAAAAAGGCAACTAAAAAATTATGGGATGTTTTCTTTCGTTCTTTTTTATCTTCATTTTTTTTCCTTCTTTCTCCTTTCGGATACGTCGCTATCTTATTTTTCGCTTTTGTTTTCTCTTTCATTTTCTGCGCCTTCTCTGTTTCCTTTTTTCTGTCCCTACCTCTCTCTTCATCTCTCTCGTTCGTTTTGTTAATTTTTTTACATTTTTTAAATTTATATTTCGACACATTTCTTCTTAGATTCTCACTGTCCAAACATTCATGTTACTCTCATTGTTATCAGTTATCTCCCTTATGTAATTTACTTTCTATCCTTCTCTTCATCGTTCTCGACCTGGACTATTTTTCTCAATTTCTTGTTTGTTTTTCTCATTCCTCTTTTGTATTATGTCGACTCGACTTGAAATTTCATAATTTCCTTCATCGAACCACTCCGATGTTAAACTTCAAAACTTAAATTTACTTATTCTTCAAACCCATTATTTCTTGTTCTTTCTATTATTTTTACCCACTAGTTGTTAGTTTAATAATCTTAGTTTAGTTTAGGCCACTAGTATAGGCCACCTTGTGAGGATTAAACTCATTAGTCAGGTGCAATGATCAACCGCACTAGCTCAGTAACCATTAACCCTCGCCCAACCATCATGTGACGTATCAGTTCTTATTTACAAAGCTTAGCTTAGTTTTGGTACAAGGCCATATATATAAAGATCCCAGAGAGGATCAAAGCCACAACGTAGTCGTAATGGCCAACCAGACTAGTTCCGAGTCACCCATTTTTATCCACTAATTATATTAAAATATTCTATACGGCCATTTCCTTTCCACTGCCTTATTTATTTCTATCTTGATTTTTTTTGTTTTCTTCCTTCAATGTTTTAATTTTTCTTTACGATCTTTTTTTTTTCATTTTTTCATTCTTTTTTCCATTTTTCTCATTTCTTCCTACATTTTCTATTTTTCTTTAAATTTTTATTCGGCCTTTTTTTTTTAATTTCGTAGCTATCAATTTATGTTTTTTTTATTTCTTTTTTCAAGAAAACTTCTTTTTAGTTTCTATTTTCTTCTTCTTCTTCTTCTTCTTCTTCTTCTTCTTCTTCTTCTTCTTCTTCTTCTACTTCGCCGTCGTCGTCGTCGTCGTCTTCTCCTACTCCACCTCCTTCTTGTTCTTCTTGTTCTTGTTTTTCTTGTTCTTCTTGTTCTTCTTCTTCATCTTTGTCGCCATTTCTTCTTCTTCTTCTTCTTCTTCTTCTTCTTCTTCTTCTTCTTCTTCTTCTTCTTCTTTGTCACCATCGTCTTCGTCGTCTTCTCCTCCTCTCGTTCTTCTTCTTCTTCTTCTTCTTCTTCTTCTTCTTCTTCTTCTTCTTCTTCTTCTTCTTCTTCTTCTTCTTCGTCGTCGTCGTCGTCGTCTTCTTCTTCTTCTTCTTCTTCTTCTTCTTCTTCTTCTTCTTCTTCTTCTTCTTCTTCTTCTTCTTCTTCTTCTTCACACGATCTCATCCGGACTGTGTAATGTCATGCAGACAACGTGTCATTCTCTTGTGACGTGATTTACGTCCTTTGAATCAGTGTCCGCCGACAGGCGCTGTTTCCTGTGAGCCACTTTTGCTCCGGTCCCCGGTGATGGTGTCGGTGACTTGAAGTGAGTGTCGAGGTGGGTAATATGGTTCAGTATAGAAGTGAATTTCGAAATGGGGATGGTGTTAAGGGAGAGGATGGGGCGAAGACCATCGTTGTCTCCTGACAGATCTGCGAACAACACCATGTATCATGGCAAGAAATAGAATCTCCGATAAAAAGAGCGAAATCGAATACCTTATTAGACTTTCCTTTATCCTTGGTCAGAATTCTTTGTTCCTTAAGAAATGATAATATATTTTCGATTCCGCTCCAATCCAAGCAATAGCTACTCTCTCTTGTATTTCACAAGCTAAGGATTCAAGCAGTCAACATTATAATTTGGTAAATAATTGGAAAACTTGGAATGTTAGATTGGTTGGAAAAGTGACTGAAATTATTATAAAGTTTTACAGAATTAACTCTTGCTTCAGACGGATTGTGATACATCTACATTATTTAAACCGCTTCATATTCTTGGGACGGCTGTGTCTCTTCAAGTCGTAGACGGTCATGACTCTTCAAAACTTCCTCGTAACTTAACGTTTGTCTTTTTACTGTAACTCGCATTCACTTTTGCGACATCCATTTACACAAGCTCGTTTGAAAGGTAATTTCTTGTCGTCCTCTATCCCTATTGGTTTCAATATGTTTTGTGAGTGTCACCTTTTCTAATCCGTCTTTCCTCATCATGTGTCCTAGAAATGTCAGCTGTCTCTTTCTGATTCTAAGTCTAAGAGTTGTTTTTGTTTCCCTAAAACTTCCTCGTTGCTTACATGCACTGTCTTTGGAATTCTCACTATCTTCCTGTGGAATCACGTCACATCTTTACTGATTCAAGTCTCTTTGTCACCTGTGGGGAAATTGCCCTGTATTTGCTATCATATAGCAGGATTGAAATTACAGAGCATTTCAGTATTCTTTTCTTTTTGTTAAAAATATATTTTCTTGTTTTGTCATACCTTGTTTAGCTTTTGAGTGGTTTCTTTTGCTAATCCAGTGTGCCTTCTCATTTTGATGTCACATCTACGTTCCGTTAAAAGACTTCCATGAAAATTAAATTTCCCTACTTGCTTGATTTTGATATCTCCACAGCCTTACACAAACCGTATTCTATTTTCTCTATTTTCCTTACTTTTAGAAAAGGTCAGTTTGGCACCCCTTAATATGGAAATAATGGGTAAATAATTGTCATTGGTCGAGTTCAATCAATTTCTACATTCTCCAAACTAAGTTAATCTTAACAAATACTTACAAGTAACTACCATAATTAGCACGTTTCGTAAATATGTTAGTTCTTCTCTAAGACAATTCTAACAGTTGAAATATATTTACCATATCTGAAGCCAGGTAGGAACAACAAACAAACACTTTAAATATCGTGCTGTTTCTGATATACGAAATTAAAGACTGCCGTCGTAGTTTAATTTTATTTCCAGTCCTAAACCTGAAAATTACTGCTCTTAAATCGCCTTCTCAGGTTCAGATTTCCTTATGGATGTCATGCGTGGCGTCGTCTCCATTTAGACGTATCTACACAACCGCTACATAAGTTCAATTGTTAAAAACGGCTATGAGTGAGTGAAGCTCGTAGGTTTTTGTGAAGACCATACTCCTTCGAAAAATATGGACTGGCGCTACAGAATCACAAAGAACTGTATTTAAATTTCAGAAACTACATCACTTGGGGACTACCAACAGCAGCAGCTACTAAAATAGCTATTACATGCAACACGAACAGAAAATAAGGATGTAATGAAAAATACTGATATCTCATACTTCAAATAAGTGGTTAGGAAAGAAACCCCCGTCATTACTGGAAAGAGTAATAACAGTCACTGGAAATTAGAACACTATTTTCCTGAAAATTCTTTGAAGAGAAAGATTTTATAAATTTCAGCCGAGATTAGTTCAAGCAGATTGATCAGTCAATGCTGAATTTTTCCTCATAAGGAAACAGCTATTTTTACCATTACCATCATTTGGAAGACTTCAGAATTCTTTATAACGGCAAGCCGGACAGTTGAATGCACTAAATTACTGAGTTAGTCATTGCTTTAATAGTTTTCACTGGTTGAGTTAAAAATCTCTAGGTTATTTCGTAGTCTATGTTTGGCATATGATAAAAATGCACACAACACATTGTTATTCCCGTTATGCAATTACATCTTTGAAAATCGTAGTTGATTGGAGAGTGGAAAGCCAGAAGAGATTTCAAAAAGTGCAGGTGAAGGTACTATTAACATAGAACTTACGGTTACACCTAAGTAAAATTATTAAACTTATCTGCCAATCTACTAGACTTAGCAGAAGCTGAATTTAAACATTTTATTTTTACATTGATTATTTCAGAACTATCTTCGACCAAGTTGCATCCCAAACACGAAATAAATATTTTTATAAAGTTTTCTAGACATATATCTTAATTGCAAATCCCAGATCTTTTAGACATCTTCAATTTCAATCCATAAAAAGAGATTGACATGTCTATGAGAAGAACTTTATATTTTTGGGACATGCTATGTTTCAGCTTAAATATGCATTGTTTTTGTATGCCATGAAATAAGATTATCTTCAGAAAACTGTGTTATTTCTATTTTAGAGTCATTGTCAGCAAATAATGAAAATAGTCCAATCTGTGAAATAGTTACATCTTTTCTGAACAAAAAATCCTTACGTTGAATGACCAAAACAGTTGTTGATTCGGCATTAGGTTTTGCAACAGTTCAGCAAAAATAACCTTACGGTTTATTCATTGACTTTTAACGAAATTTATCGCCATAACGGGCATTTTTTGTTTTCAAAAATATTTTATATGCTTTATACTTTTTTCGTTGTTGACAATATTTTATGATAATGATTAATTTTCCGATTAAATCTCAAGGAAAATACAGAATAAAGATTTCGTGAATTTTGGGAAAGTTTTAACATTAAAAAAAAAAGCAAAACTGGCATATATTGACAATAAAATAAAAGAGATTGTTAGAATTGAAGCTGTAATGAGACATGACCAACCATTTTATGTTTTATTTAGTAGACCATGGTTGCCCTTAATTACATGATATCTAGGCAATTACAACCTTAATTATTCATTGTAATTCTGATCAGCCACCAGACATTCCTGGGCCACAGCCAATGTATCTGTGCAGCGCTAATTAAAATAGATTCGCGTTTATATCGTTCAAAAGAACAAGGATAATGGCAATCTATAAATATATAGGACGTCAGATCAAATGAGGGTTTCCGTATTGGAATAGAGGTTCGATTCATGTCGGCGAACGCATAATTTCTGTGCTTAATTTAAAACAGAGTATTTACTTAAATAAATTGTATCTATAAAAATAACGTATATCTTTGGATATTTTGGGAAAAGAAATTGGCAGGGATTGGCATACTGGCCTTCTTCACAAATTGAAGATTATAGTATTTCTGGACGAATTATTGAACTAATTCAATCTTTCTTATCGATAGGTCAAATGAAACTTGTCTTGAACGACCACTATTCTAGATTCTTCTGCATTAATCCTGGCGCTCCCTAGGGTTCTACACTAATTGCTCTTGTCTTAATAGTAAATCTGATTCGACATGGTCAATTTGGTCGGTGATCTCATGTCTGTTGTTATCTGGAGCAAGGAATGGCTTGTTAATTTTAACGCCACCAAAACTAAAATGTTTTTTATTAGTTGTCTTAGAGAACCCTTTCTGATTTCCATCAGCATGGCTAATACTAACCTTCAGGAGAGTGACTTGTTGCCCCTACTCGGTGAAAGTTTTCCGCTGACGTGAAGTGGAAAGATTATATCGAATCAACTCTAAGTTTGCTGCTAGAAAAATTGTTTCTCTTTCTCGCACTAGACAATTTTTCTCGTCCGAATCTGTCTTACATATTTACAAGTCTACCATTCTTCCATGCTTTAGTGATCCTTATCTAAAATAATTTTCCTTAAATATTTAATCATAGAAAACAAACACTTATCAATAAGGTGTATCCTAATTATATGGTCGATAAGCAAATTAAATTACATTTAAACAAACACTTATAATAAAAAAAACGGACAGTATTTACATTAGTCGGACTATTGAGGACACATGGCACAGTGGATAAAGGCGTTGGTTAGATCCAGAGACAGACCCAAAGAGTGTGAGTTCAATACCCGGTTAAGGCAGTGGAGAACTTTCAGAGGGAAAATTAGCAGGAGATAACTGATAACTGATATCCATCAAACATGGCACGTGGAACTAGAACAGTCTACCCCAGTGATCGAAATAAAGGGTTCAGTTCGAAATTCCAACCACCTGAAGAAGGCCGGGGCGTACATAATGTTGACAATGATGTTCTTAACATATATTGCCAAAATCAAATGCACCACAATTACAAAAAAGACAAAACAGAATCAAAAGTATCAAACCTGGATGTATAAAACCTAATTGATAAAAATAAATGCATCAAGTTTATTATTTACTACAAAAAATAAGTACAAGTAAGTGATTTATTGAAAATAATATATCCCAAAGTTCCAACCTCCCGTATAAGGCAATTATAGTGTATGAATATACTTGCCCATTCCGATAAGGTTTCTCTGTAAATAAAAATACACAGCATGTCATACATAGGATATACCACAACCACATTCACACGAAGGATCAGGTTCAACACATCGGACCAGAAGGCCACCAGACAAGACATTAATAAGCAGCATAAGTATCATAGTAACATTAGACAGCTACTCTCAGACAATACGAAAATATTAGTAAAACCAAATAGTAAAAAAGTCTTATGATCATTGACGCAGTGCTCATTAAAAAATACCCATGTATAAATAAAAACAATTCTAAATTGAGAGGCTGTATCTTCAAATGTATATAAATAAAACACACAGCCACACATGCCACACTTTTTGCCTACGTCAAAATACTTCTTCTACTAAAACTACCTATCCTGATGATGACTTAAGATAGTTGAAACCTTGGACTATATTTCTTATACTTTTTTTCCGAAATGAACGTCGGAGATTTTCTGATGGAATTTCCTACTTGTCAGGGAAGGATTATTCGTCCTTTAGAAAAACGTTAGTCATTAAAATTAATCGGCAGAAAATGTCTATCAGTTCTAATATTTGGCTTATATCTATTTAATATTTGGCTTATATATATATATATATATATATATATATATATATATATATATATATATATATATATATACCCGACTCTACCGTCGAATTTGACGTATGAGGATCAAGCAGATCAGTCCCTAGGAAACCGTCAGCCCGACAACAGCACATGAGATTTGAATATAGTGGTCAAGGCTTTGTGCAGGGCCATCCACACTTGTTGGAGGGGCGAATACAGGGACCTGGTGCAGCGAATGCCACAAGGTCCCCAAACGACCCTCCGCAGGTTTTGAATCAAGAGTTGTCCTTCTCCTAGACCAGTTGCCATCCAAGGCTATAGAACCCAGTTTTTCCTGCTATTTACCCATAGCTGGAGGGAGAAGAAGAGGATATATATATATGTATATATGATGAACGAGAGAAGAGAGAGAGAAAATATTAAGGGATATTGACGGCGAAAATATATAAAGATAAGTTTGCTGGCTGAATATCATGAAAGAAAGAAAGAAATTGGTGAACGAAAAAAATAGAGATCATACAGCGTAAAGTCATTTTACATTTCGTATTCTTTCTCGCATTTGGAAATGATACACGTTTGTCAAGATTTCGATAAAATAATAGACAATCATTGATGATGGAAAAGCATAAGGAAAAGTACGAGAAGCAAAGGGTAGTGAGAGAAGCCGATGTATTTGATAACGGATATTCTTGGTGGATAAAGTTACGGTTAGAGTTTGGGTTTTTCATTTCTTTCTGTTTTCTGATTTTTTTATGATACATCATTAATTTATTTTGTTCTCATCGAATTTCTCTTTTGATATCAGTTCACAATGAATAACTAATCAATCATTCTTCCTGGTATTCTATATAATCTTAGTAATCCTGCAGGGTTTAAATCTTCTTCGAATCTAGTCCTAAATATTTCAATATTATTCCAAGAGCGCCAGTAATAATGGATATAGTACTTGCATTTATAATAGAGTGTAACCCGGATATAAGATACCCGAATATAAGAGAAACCCGTATATAAGAGAGATTTTCTCTGGTCCCAAATTAGAGCCATACTTACCTAAACAAAATAGACCAAACCCGAATATAAGACATACCCGGATATAAGAGACTTCTTATCCGGTCCCGACAACTCTCTTATATCCGGGTTACACTGTACATATTTTGCCAGTCCTCTAGCAAGGTTAAAATAATTTAAACTTATTAGTTTCTGCTGTAACAGCGAAATTCTACATTTGACTGTTAATATACTTTTTCCCGATGACTATATCTGCTTTCCTGTTCTACAGTGGTTGATCGTTTTAATTTCAAAATCTCATGGAATTATATTATGATTTTGTTGTGGGGCAGACCCTTTTATACAAGATGGACTCGTCCAAAGTATACTGACAGAGAGAATACCTGCAGGTTGAGATACGTTGAGTCAGGGTGAGAGATACGGAGACAGTATACATGGTGTTCACAGAGAGTTATACGAGTGTCCAGCGAGAGAGATATTTACGGCTTCACTTACAGAGACTTGTACATATACTTTCTACTAACCCGCATTCCTGGACTACTAATCTTCAATTCAAGTCTGTATTCTTACGTTTAATACACTTATTTTGCTATCTCAATTACTGGCGTTGTTTATTTATTTGTGCAGGATTCTATTCCCGGAATCCACAACAGATTTATACATATCCTTTTGGCTTTACGGTTAAATCTCTGAGGTTTGCACAATTTTCAGTGGATTTTAATTTCTGTTTCGCCGTATCTATTTTGACACATTTCTTGATCGGATTAATTTGTTTGATGTATAATTGATGATCTCTTGTCGCTTTGTTTTTACTCGAACGGCATTTACAATTCTACTTTTAGTTCCCTTTAATGGTACTTATCGAATTATTCTGGGCGATATTTCTAGGGGTTCTTTTTCTCCATTCAGGATGTTTCCTTCGCATTCAAGTCCGTATAATGTCTACAGGATTTTGCTTTTTCATTTGTCATTTGAAATATCCCTGGAGTTTTTTTTTTATCTTCGAAGTTTCGCATCTCCTTCTGAGTTTATATGCTCTTGTCAGTTGTCCTCTTGTCAGTTGTCCTGTAAATTCTGACTGTCACAATCAATCTTAAATTCCTCTGCTTTGTGCTGTCTTCGTGTTCTTTGATAAGCGAGGCGACATAATCCTCACTCTGACAACTTTTTCTCTCCATTTTCTTTTCATATACAGTCTGTCAACGACACACCAAATTGTCAACCTTTACATTATTGTCAAAAGTTATTATTATTATTATTATTAATACTATTATTGCTACTATTATTTTTTACTATTATTACTATTTTCATTATTAATATTATTATTATTATTACTTTTATTATCATCATTATTATTACTATTATCATTATTATTATTACTGATATTGTAATAAAAGGAATAAAACTAAAACAAATGATTTTAATGTTTTTATTTATAATTTGAACAAACACAAACCAAGCAGTAAATTGCATAAGGATTTTTCGCGGCACCATAAATCCGAAAATTCAGAACTGTCTTGCGGTTCAAATAGTTAAGTTAGTCATGGTCAACCAGTATTATACGGACACATAACAAGTTGAATTCTAACAGGCCGATATAATGTAAATAAAAAAAATGTGAATGGCCACTTAGTAAATTGCTAATCTAAAAGTGAAGTAACTTTAAACATTAAATTCTTAGAACATAACCTACAATTACATAGAATCTATCAGACTTTTTTTTCAATTCTCTAGACATGTTTTCAGCACTAAACTACATATTTACACTTAAAAAAAAGACTAATCCCCGAATTATAAACGTCTCTGAGTTACCACCCTTTTGATTTTCAATTGCGTATACGGCCCGTTTTGCAAATTAACGGTGATTGGTAAGTTTTCTACCTCATACAACATTGAATTTAAATATTAAATTATAAAGTTTGTTGTGATATTTTGTTTAACAAAAATGGTTACATTCTGCTGTTCTATTGGATATGTTACTAACAATGAAAAACTATCGACATTTTACTTTCCTCTTGGAAAATCCGACCATGTAGAAAAATGGATAAAATTCGTTAATCGTATTGACTGGTTACCTAAGAAAAATTCGGTTCTCTGTATGAGACTTTTTGAAGAGAAGTTTATTTTGAAAGGAAAACAAAACAATCCGAATTGGTTTATACATCGAATACTTACAATACATTCATAAAAATAAGAACAGCACATCATATGTATGTCGAATACAAGGGAATTCAGAAAGCCTCCAAAACAACGACTGGTCTGGACTGATGAATTATATGATTTTATTTCAGCTGATACGATAAAGGATTTTACACAATTGGAAGAAGCAATCTATTGCCCTAACGGTTTCGAATTTTAAAAAGGGAGATTATATTCTAATTTATAGGAAGTTCTTTGACCCTGAAACATATTTTCCATCTATAAAAGAATGTATTCGTATTGACTAAAACATTCGCATCCAGCTCTAATGCAATGGAACTACTATACTGTTACCAGAATGGCTTATACATGAACATAATGCTAAACTCACAAGATTTAGCACAATAGAAAATTTTCCAAACTGCAGGCAAAACATGGTGTACGAACAACGATACTCAATTCTAAAAGAATTACAAAAAATACATTACCAACCAAGACGTCGTCTTCCATTTGCTGCAGAATTAATACATTATGCCTTTCTAATGCATTCTACGCCTCAACAAGCCTACAAAAAAAAGAAGAGAAAAAAGATTGAAAACGAACAAGTAATGACTTTTTCAAATCTTCAGTTTTTCAATGGCCACCCTTTATAAATCCACGTATCGGTGATCTTTAAGACGGGTATTGATACGGGTATTTATGCTTCAGTAGGAAAGCTAGGTGTGACATTAAAACTGATTATGATGAAATAATTGCGATATATGAAATGGGATGTTCATTGTTTGATACCCAATCTAATCTGCGAAAATAAAGTAAAAGAGAGATGAAAGCATTTTTACTTGGACAACCTATCTTAGTTTTGAAAGAAGCACAGACCATTATGTATTGATTGTAATATAAGGAAGTTGACGATCAGTTTCAGATACTCACTCTAATCAGTTATATCAGAAAGGGAGAAATAAAAACACATTCATCCAGCTTTGAATGATGTACCTATAATGAAATGATAAAGTGACTATCATAAAGAAAGGGAGGAAATGAAAATATTTAGATTTGACTCGTCAAGCAGAAGCGTCTGTGATAAGAAAATCATTCCGAAATCTGCAGTTGATGACCTATTCATAACTAGTAATGTGTCTGGTGGTGGCTTGCTAAAAGTTGAACAAAAAATTCGACACTTGAAGATAGTTTTGAAAATAGTCAAGAAAAGATCATTGTTGAAACCAAGAGAAATATATTTTTAAATAACTGATGTAGTTGTGAACAGACTTGTTTTCACTTGATTCCTTGATTTCCTTGATATTAAAATTATAACGAATATTATTATCATTATGTCAATTTAGAAAGAAAAAGGTAATTATCTCCCTTTGGTCAAGATGAAGACAATGTTTCATGTGAAGGCTGCTTGGTGACGTCATTTCATACAGTGACGAAACAGGCAGCAATTCAGCGTCCAGGAGTTAAACTCAACAGTTGTTATTTTCGCATGAACGAGGTAAGGGCCTCGCCCAGGTGGAGATTAAATCTGTCTCCAACCACCAGCTGCCACGTAGTGCAGCTTGCAAGCCTCTTGTGCAGTTTATTTAGGGAAATATATCTTCAACAGTTAGAGAAAATATCTCTGTCTCACAGTCCTCATGTTGGGAAAAACAGGATTCACCGTTTTCCGTTTGCTGGATATGTCCTCGTTAGCAACATAGCAGATTAATCCGGCCCGGTCAAATTTAGATTCCTAAATATGGCTTCTCCAGAAACGCAGCAGTATCTCCGGCAGTTTCAATTCTTGTTGAGTATTATTATGCGTAAGACTCTCTTTTTTCGTCGTGCTTTTACTCCACTTATTGTGAAGATATGTGTTACATTTCTGTGGGAAACGTGTACATACTTATAGATATATATTTTTTGTGTAGGGCCTAGCGGCATAAAACTCAGAGAAAAAAGCTTGCTTGCCGTTCATTTTATTTCAACTGTTCCGTTCCGTGCGTAAAATAAGGTGTTATTATAGCATAGCTCTAATAATGCCAATAATAGGGGAAATAAAAACTGGGAAAATAAAACTTTCTTCCATGATGCCCCTTTATCTGATGCACCTGACGTGATATGATATTATTTACCCCCATTAAAGTATAAGGAAATAGTCAGTAAAATGAAACTGGTAATTACGAAGTCCAAGAATTATATTATTGTGGATTATTTAATCGCTATGAAATTGTTAAATAATCCTAATTATTGCATTGCCTTTTTTCTCATCTAAATTTCAGTTGTTTTTCTTCACAACTTAAACCGTCATTCTACGGCCTTTAGTAAACAGTACTTATCAGAAATAAAGAATAAGATTTTAGTAAGTCTTGAACTTATATCCCTTTTCTACGAGAAGCCAAACTTAGCTAGACTGTTTAAGTTAGAAAAGACTGTTTTTGCAGAAAGTCAGTTCAAACAAGATCGGCCTAGACTATATTTTCTCATCTTTTATGACTTTCTCTATACAATAAGAATATTAGAAAATATATATTAACTATCGTTATTAAATCATGTAAAGTTAATTATTGTTCCCTTTTAATGTGTCTTTCACCATAAATTTTAATTCCCGATACTCTTCAAGCGTTGAAATAAACTCACCACATTTATATATTGAACAGTGTGAAACGTCCATAGGCCTCCGCATTCGAGAAATCTTGGTAAAGAGAATGTTTTCTCCGGCAGGTATCCAACCTGCGTCTCGCTTTGTAGGGGAAACAAGAGCTTCATCCAGTATGATTTATCACTGGGCCACGGCAAAAGCCACAGCAAGCAAGCTCCTATTTTTCTATTTTAAGCGCATCCTCTTCACCCAGATTATTTTTTTCGAAAGTTTTATATCTGACCTGCTATATATACGAAACGTAAACATAGCAATTTCTAAACAATTAATAGATTCATTTTATTGAGGCAATTTTATTACGTCAAACATTATACTGCAAACTTCCCATTTGAACTAGAAGTCACATTTTTATTTTCAAACTATGTGTAAGACGTCTATCGGCCTGCGCATTCGAGTGATGGCTTTCTTTTAAAAAATTGCATTGTGCCTCGTTCTGGCTTGAGTTCCATTGCATGTTCTCACGCGACGCGCAATTCTCGAAACATCTGATCGTTATACGTTGAATTAACTTTCAGAAAGCTATCCACTGGATAGATATCTAAGATATCTACTGATTTAAAAAGGGCATATGATATAAAATCCAACTCTTATTTTATGTTCCTCATTGTGATACTCGATTTTCAATTTACAATGTATCTGCTAAGCTCGATTTTTACAATTGAAATCGATTACAAGTTAAAGAAAAACTAACCGAAAGTTTCTCTATAAATCAATTTTCTTTTGACATTGGACTTCCTAATAAAGAAAAAAATGATAATGAATTATAAAGCATCTCCTCGAGATTAAAATGACTACGGATGATGTCCAGTAACGAGTAAAACTCATTGGATTTTTCTATTTCGATGAAAAATCAATTATTCAAACTCATAGAAAATACCGGCAACATATTAATGTCAGAGTAACTCCCAACGATAACATAATTCGGAACCTAATCGCGCAATTTGAAAGAACTGGATCAGTCGGCTATCTTCCGGTCCTAAGCACAATGTGTGCACTGACGGCGCGTGGAAACTGTCCGGTAGAGTGCGGATCTGTCAGCTTCTACGCCTCGTCGCTGTGCTCAACTAGGCAGAACATCGCTTCAGAAGATACTGAAACTGGATTTAAAAATGTTTCCATACAAGATTCAAATGGTCCAACCTTACCTATTCTAAGTTACTCAGCAGAGCCTGTAGTACGACATTCAATTTCAACACTTAGGCAGAGATAACAACTTTAGGAACAACATGATGAGTGATGAGTCCCATTTCTATTTAAACGGGTACATCAACGAACAACACTGCATATTTTCGGGCATTGAGAATCCCAGGGAATTACATTAGCACCGATTGCATCCCCCAAAATGCACTGTTCAGAGCGAGGTTATGGCTGAAAGAGTTTTCAGCACCTATTTCTTTGATAATGGGGAAGGTGAGCCCGAAATAATCAAAGGGGTCTATATGGCAATGCTTGAATTTATTACGCCCAGCGGCCGATGATAATCAGGAGGTATGGTTTATAGAGCATGTTGCTACGGCCAACGATGGGCCCCTGCGATAAATTTTCGGTGAACAAATAATTTCAAAACATGCTGATTTTTTTGGCTTTGGCGTTCACCTGATTTGACGCCACCAGACTTCTTTTTGTGGGGCTTCTTGAAAGAATGGATTGACGTAAATAAAACTTGAACAATTCAAGAACTTACGGAGAACTTTAAAGCCGAAATCCGGCGTACGATCATGAAAAATGCTTATGAAAGAGAATGCATTTGTGAGCAGAAAGATTGTGGTCATTTGTGGGATTTTTTTTTCACTGAAGTACTCAAAAAGAAATGCATTAATTATATTTTCAAATAAAATAATAAAAAAATTAAAAAAACATGATTTTGTAGAAGTTATTTTTGTTTTATATTATTCCCTCTTTCAATGACCACCCTGTACAATCTGCGATTATAACCATCAACATGCTGATATCTATAAAGATATCAGCATTTTGATTGTTCACTTGGCGGGGTGTAATGGTTAGTGAGCTTGCCTCGTTAGATCAGTTACGGTAGCAGTAGTGAGTTCGATCGTCACTGTGTCTTCCATACTTTCGGCTGTGTGTCACAAATAAGCTTCGCTTAGTAAATGTCTATATCAGTATTGTGCCTTTTGTCAAATTTACCAAATCTTTTTCGGAGATTTATATACTGTAATAATATCACGGAGGAAGCACGGTAGAGTAATGTATAGCAGCTCGGATTGAGGAATCGGAGAGCTGAGTTCGAAATTCTGTCAAATCGATTACATTCACTTGCGTACTAATAACCTTGGAAAAGGTATGAATCCTCTTCTTCTCCCGCCAGTTATGGGTAAATATCAGATCTAATGTGACACATCCGTCACATCAAAAAAGTATATTGTTGTGAAGGAAGAGCATCACACTGTGTCGATAACGGTAAGAATATGGTCTGAGAGGCGATTACTCCTAGATGCTTCACGCTTGCATCCAAGATTAGCAGTTCATCTTGCATTGTAATACACAAGTGTTGCATTTGGCTTTAAGTTAGAGTATTTGCTCACCTTTTGGGTCGCTATCATTAGAAAGTTATATTGTATGTCAATTTGCTAATGCAGTGTTCTCATTATCCATGGCTTGCATATTATTATGGTCTTGTGCCAAAGAAATATTTGTAAAGAACGAGAATACTGATTCAAGATGATGACTTATAATTTATTTTACACTGATTAGAATGCTCATTTTGCAATTGAGAGGTCGGGTTTCGATCCACATTGGATACACATTCTATTTAGAACAACTTTGTCGTTTTAACTACATCAAACGTTTTTGTGGTATCAGGTGTCATAAAATTCCAACGGGAATTTTCAGCAGTACTTTTTCCTTGAACATCTCGAATGTTTTCGTTATTTTCTAAATATTGCTTTTCGCTAAATCATCTAAACTTTTCCCCGGTTGTTTTTGCAACTATGCATTTCTCTGAATAACCACTATCATTTTTGCTTTCGTTTTCATTATTCAAAGGAGCTTTTATCTGAACTAAAAATTTTTCTCTCTTGTTATATAGGAATTGGATCTATTTCTGCCACTCAGAATTTCCAAAGACTTATTATTATATTATACATCAAAACTTTGAGAACTTTGAGCCGTCCTAAAGATTCCATATTAAGCAATTTTCCAGGTGCCCACTGACAATATTACTACTCCGTCAAAGTTCTAGTTCCTTATTCTACTAACAAACCAAATACCAAATGTTGCGGTTTTGAAATCTAAAATTACATGGAAAAAAAATCATCAATCTCTCTTTCCTGCTGTGGAAACCAGTAAAGAAAAGGATTTCTATTCATCAAACATAAAATAGAAAGTGTTGCAAAATAATAAAGCCTTTGGCGACATGCTAAGGAATGTGTGCGTAGCGTGGCGTTTATTGACACCTAATGTGGAAACAAATTCCATTTTTTATTTCGTGTTCAAATTCCAACTATGTTAGTTGTATTCCCTTTCGTATATATACACTGGAGAAAAGTATGAATCGATCGAACTCCAGCTATGGGTTAAATAGCAGGTCAGAGTGTTCTCTCTAAACTTGAGTGGCAACCAACCAGCCTATATGATGGAAATCTTTGAAATAAAATTTTGTTGGGTAAGAAAGTGGCAATGCCTCCTCGTAAAAATCCTATTTATTATAGAAATCGATATCGACGATCAACTTTGTTAATGTCCTCGACAAACTCTTTGAGACGATGATCAACAAGAATGTTGTTAATCACCTCAGCAGAAAGAAACTTCTGAGCGAGAAGCTGTATAGTCATCGTTCTTCTGTGTTAAATGATGAATGCCTTAATTGTCATTACACACAGAATTAGTGAGATACGGCAATACATTAACCACGAGAACAGTCGCCTTAGAGATATTTCACAGAGTGTGGGAGAGCAGTCTACGAGGAAGAACGCTAGCTATCATAAAGTTGTTCCTCTCAGATAGTTCATTGATGGTAATTGTGTAGAGTTCAATGCAAGGCTCTCTCCTCGGTCCTACCGTCTGTCTGCTTCATATTAACTTTTAAAAAAATTCTCAGAGACTTATCAAATATTCATGCAGATGATACTACAGTGTATATCTACACCTCCCAAATCTAGATGACTAGATCCTGGGAACCGATCAATTTTCTGACCTTGTTATAACAGCCTAACTTGTGGCTTGCAATACGGGAAGAACCGAGCTATAAACTTTTCAATATCTCCGAGATGAGTTTAATTTTTCACTACTCATCATAAATGGCTGCACTCAATGAACCCAACGAGGCTTTTTGCTCCTTGCTTTGAACACTTCTTGGGACTCACCTTCTTGCCAGAATTCAAATGAAACGAGGATAAACGATCTATCAATAAGTAGCTGGAAAAATGACTGGCTCCGAGTAGCGCTTCAGAAAGTACCTGGTCCATCTTGCCATTTTATATCCTTATAATGATTAGTTAATGTTGTTTGGCGTCACATCAACACTACGCGACACTTAATGCCGAAATTCAAACATCCTGCACGCGATTTCATACCTTCAACCACACATATTTCGGACATAATTCTATACCTGCGGAACAAAAGCATGGTTTTTAGATATATAGTTTGAAGATCATAAAATATATTGTTGGTAATTTGTTGGTAACGTATTTTATATTTAAGTATTGCATTGATTTTCCTTTGCTAGAAAATATACTGTTGGTCATTTTATTATAAAAACGTACTGTTGGCTTTTGTCTGAGGATTCCGTATTTTCCGATAGCTGGGACCCTAACAGGTGCTACCACCCCGGGTCAGGGTTGATGAGAACAACAACAATTAAGAGGTGATTGCACGCTCCTGAAAACCCCCTATCCCCGGATCAGAAGCATTGCTGCTGGATGTAGTTTATTGTCATGCGCAGGACGGCTATCCTTATAAGAATCAGATCCGTCCAAATATGGAATATTGCTGATCTGCATGATTTACATTATTCGGACTATTGTACTCATCTTTGTCGCCATATTTATTACAACGTTTCGGCCGTTGTACGCTCCGGCAATTCTTCAGGTTGTTGGAATGTGAAACTGAACCCTTTATTTCGATCACTGGGGTAGACTGTTCTAGTTCCACGTGCCATGTTTAATGGATGTCAGTTATCTTTTAATATTTCCCTCTGAAAGTTCTCCACTGCCTTAACCGGGTATTGAACTCACAGTCTTTGGGTCCTGTCACTGGATCTAACCAACGCCTTTATCCACTGTGCCACGTGTCCTTGATCTTGAGCTTCCCAGTTCTTTCTTTCCGACTTCGACAGAGTTCAAATGCTTTTACGTAGCCTTGTACGCGATTAATTATTTTTCACCAACCCTGACACATTCCAACAAACGTAACATCTCAAGCTGTATTTCAGAATGAATTTGAATGATTGGAATAAGTTTATTATTATTATTATTATTATTATTATTATTATTATTATTATCAGTTAAAATGCTAAAAATTTTCATCTCGACAAATATGTCAACGCAACATAAATCTCTTCATTAAAAAATATTTTATAAATAATATATACTTTTCTAAAATTTTGTTTGCAGAATATTAGCTGATTTAATGTTTAATTAGTCTGATGTTAAACGAATATTACTTAATTTATTTAAGAATATCGCAGAAAAGCATTTTTAACACGAAGGTGGCTGGTTTTAAGAGGTGTTGACAACTCTCTCGCTAGACTTATGTTTGGGAATTTTTTCTATGGGTACCATAACAATTGCTTGACGAATATAATGTAAACGCCTATTATTACACGTTTTGACTACCCAGTAATTTTAAAAATGTCCTAAGCAATCTAATATTTCATTGAATATTAGGGACTATGTGATAAAAAATACTGATCTTTGTTACATTCGGGAATCACAAATTGTGTACCCTTGTTTTATTGTTGTTGTATACTGACTTGAGAATAAATGTTTAAACCGAATGGACATGTTCCCGAGTCGTGAGTGAGAAAAGCCCTAATTGAGCGAAACCAACTAAAAAGATAAAACATGGTATCAGAATTGGCTAGAAGAAGTGATTCGTGCAAGAATAAATATATCATTATGTTTTGCATTGCTAAAAGACCCACAAATTACATATACTATTTTATGGTCATCCGCTGACGCAAGAAAAACAAAATTTTACCTAATATATTCAAAGGTTCTAAAAAGAATCAAAAATATAATTTAATAATAACAAATGCTTCAGTCTTTCCTATTAAAAATAACATAAATATTTAGAAACGATATAAGTTTTTTTTAATTAAGTTTGGGGCATTTTTACATAATTTTTAAGGTACCTATTTTTATGTAGTGATATTGATAAATAAATAAACAAGTTTGCATTTTGGCACGTCTACCATTTAAATTTGATATACGTAGGTAAAAATCGGTTATATATATCACAGCTCGCTGACTTTATTAGTACTTTATCTATCCTGTATCTCTTTTTATATTCTGCAATAACGACCAATTTCAGTTTTATTTTCATTTTGTACTATTACGGGATTTCTTTTTGTGATGGTTTTTGTCTTTTAAACAGTGAAAATCAATAAAAATGTTTTCAGGTTCAGGAATTAAAGCAAGTGTTGCAAAGAGCTATTAGATTTATAAGGCAACATTATTACTCATTATTATACCATTGTAAATATTTTACATTTATAAATGCATTAAATGCATGTTTATGGTAGAAATGGTTGGAATAAAGGTAGGCCTATTATGTATAAATAGCTGCAGTATTTTGTTTCTGGTATAAAACAGTATTTAGCTGGATATTCTTATTTTTTCGTCAATACTTTTATCTTTTTTTATCTATTTCACGAACATCCACATAAACGAGTATCATAAGAAGAAAGTTTACTACAAGAAAAACCACGAACGACAGTTTAAAAAGCCATCAAGACGCTTCAGAAGAAACGGCCGATGCCGAAATGCTATTGAAGTCTGTCCCACTCACACAGGCCGTGTCTGGACACTCTTATTTTGGCCATCCATCACAAAAGTGACCAGTCGCCAGTAATGACTAATCGGTCAGGCATCCGTCTGACTTCTGTCATCCTATACCCTTGATCTGACAAGTGATACTGGCAAGAAGAGAGTGTGAAGCATGCTTCATTGAATTTGGTACTAGAGACACATTTCGGGGCTATTCGACTTCCGAATAAAGAAAGAAAATAAAAGCGGACGATCCAACAATGTCTCGTATGATGAAACACATACTGAAATGTTTCAAATATACACATGAACGCCTTTAACAAGCATTCACAAACACACACACCTGAAATCATTTCGCACGCTCACGATCTGTTTATATATTACTATATCTAATCCCTTCTCCATCGCTTTCATTTTTTGTATATATATATATATATATATATATATATATATATATATATATAGTTAGTCGCTTTCATTTTTTGTACATACACACACACACACACACACACACACACACACACACACACACACACACACACATATATATATATATATATATATATATATATTTGTACATCACTGCCATAAACAGACAAAAATTAGTTTTATTATTACCAATCATGAAAATAAAAAGTAAAAATGAAAAACGGGCTAGCTAACCGGTTTCGAACCTCGCTCAACAGATCTAAATCGAGGTTAATAAAGTAAATTATTTAAGAAAGAACAATGGACAAAGTGTATTGGGGGGAAAATATTTAGATGGTAATTAGTTGGAGGGCTAATACAAAGTCCTTCTGTTTAGAGAAGGCTTTAATGATAGAATATAGATGGCCTCCAACACTTTTACGTGGTAATTAGCAGGTACCACTCTAATTATCATCTATAAGAACTAATTTTTGTCTGTTTATGGCAGCGATAAAATTTTGTACTACTAAATATATCTTTAAATATGTATGTATGTATGTATATGTGTGTGTGTATGTGTGTGTATAATTTATTTGTTTAAACGTTATTTTAAATGGATATTCATATTTGTGTAGATCCTGATTTTAATTTATTTATTAAACAGTATATTTATTTATTTATATCAACCTTCCTGAATATTCGAGAAATCTTGTTACAAAAATATGCGTCCTAGGGCAGGATTCGAATCTAACAATATTTCTTGAATATTCAGGTATTTAGATATAAATGAGTAAAATCACTGATTAATAAATAAATGAAAACAACACCTACTCAAATATGAGTATACATTAAAATATCGTTTAAACAAATAAATAAAAAATATATCGGATTTTTAATCCATTTCCTATGTATACATACACACACACACACACACACACACACACACACACACACATATATATATATATATATATATATATATATATATATATATATATATATATATATATATATATATATATATAATTTGGGAGTGTGTGTATCTGAGTGTGTGCGTACGAAGAAAGATAGAATGATATTGTGATATATAAATTTAAAGAGCTGTGTGCGTGAAAAATCATTTTAGGAGTTTTTCGATTGTTTGTAAGGAGTCGTAGCACGGTAATAAAATCACAAGAAAAAGTAAAAGAAAAAGTAAAAGAAAAATATCACCGAAAAAGTCACAAGTTAACATTAAGTTTAAAATTAAATAAAAGATTACCTTTAAAAAGGTTATTTTTATCAAAATATAATTCGCAAAAGAGAATAAAGAAACATTTTTAAAAATTAAAAAAAAAACTAAATAAAAACAAATGATATTACTTAACTAAGTAAAATTAAAACTATTATGGGCGTAAGTGGAAACAACCCTGGAATGTCGTGAACTTCTAACAAAGATGTTGCATATAAAACACCATACTTAAAAAAGAACATTTAGACACACTTTTCAATTATTGTAATAATTTTTGTTGTGATGATTTGTATTAAGCTTTTCAATCTTTGCTTAGGAAATATAGACTTCGCTTAATAACTTAATAACATAACTTTATCGATGTTTGGAAGAATTTTAAAACATATATGAAACTTTATAATTAAAAAAGAACTGTGTTCCTGATCAAGCCGAATTCATAAATAATTACATCAGTCACACTACTACATGCCTAAGCATACGCTTTATGTTACACCTTTCTGACCACAACTCCATTAGAACTCATTTAAACACAAATAGAATCTTACCAGACTCCATCCGAAACATAGTAGAAAATACAAACATAATAACCTCATCCACATGTAAGAAAATGGTTAAAATAATGGAAGCTTTAATAATAAAAAGGAAAAGCCAACACTCAATAATATTAACTAAGAACACGGCCATAATGGTCTAACGGTGTTCAGAAAATAAAACATTACTATAACCCCAGAAAAATACGCACGACACATACATCAAGTTAAAAAGTAAAAATAAAATCATCCTTGATAATGGCTAAAAGTATAGACGAAAACGCTTGGAATTACAGAACATTTGGACAGTTTCTACTTTCAATCTTTCTCCAGAAAAGAAATCACTTGTTCGAACACAAGAAAAAGTAAATAAAATGCTTAATCACTGTACCGAGTCTTGTCTCTTTAATGCAACATATATGTATATGTGTGTGTATGTGTGTTTAAAATACACTGTTTAAAGCATAAATGAATCGGTTACGCAAATATTGGTATCCACTAAAAATAACGTTTAAGTGATATATATATATATATATATATATATATATATATATATATATATATATTAATTACAATGAATCATTCATACAAAAAGTAGATTAGTTATGTTAATGACATAAAATGGCGAAATCCTCTGGCAAACAAAATTTTAAAGGTGCATTAACCTACAAATCACTCGATGAATGTTATGATCCTGGTTTTTAAACAGTATAAGCTGTATAAGGTCTTCCTTTAATACGCAAGTACTTTCAACTGTACATTCAGTCATTTCCATGCCTGAAGATTTGTGTGTGTTGTGTGTGCGTGCGTGCGTGCGTGTGTATGTGTGTTTGTTTTCAAGACTGCTTAAGAATCATATTTATCAAAATAACGTAAATTTCTTAAACCTAACTTTATTTTTGCATTTTTCGAAACGGAACTGTGTTTTTGACTTAGGTATTTGGAAAAGTTTTTACTGAATAGGAATTTCATTTCTTTGTTATATATATATAATTTTTTTATTCAAAAGCAAATGAAAATTCGCATTATGGCTAAAGTTTTGCTGTTTAATGTCCATTTCCTTTCTTATCACCATATATTGTAAAGAAGATCTCCAACTCGGGATTACGATGTCATCAAATTTTCCGTTAAAGATGACTTGGAAACTCTTTTTCTTTCAAATAACTTTTTTTTTCGAAATAACAGTTTTCAATCCAAATAATTTTCCAATTATTTCTTATTGTTATTTAAAATATTTCACTGTACAGTGGGTGAACATTTTGAGGCTTTTATCGTTTCAAACACTCGTATTTAGTTATCAATTTAAAATTAAGGTTTCTCACAAATGAGAACATTTTCCGAACAATTGATACAGTGAATAAACCTATTCTAAAAGATTTCTTACTCGATTAAATAATACATTAACACTATTCTAAAAGATTACTTACACAAACAAATGATACACTAACCCTATGTTAAAAGATGCCCTACTGGAATAAATGATACACTAACCCTATTCTAAAAGATATCTTACAGGAACAAATGATACATTAACCCTATTCTAAAAGATGCCCTACTGGAGCTATTGATACACTAACCAAATTCTGAAAGATTACTTAGTCGAACAAATGATGCACTAAACCTATTCTAAATGATGCCCTACTGGAACAGATGATACACTAAACCTATTATAAAAGATTACTTACTGGAACAAATGATGCACTAACCGTATTATAAAAGATGACCTACTGGAACAAATGATACACTAACTCTACTCTAAAAGATTCCTTACTCGAACAAATGATACACTAACCCTATTCTAAAATATGCCCTATACAACAAACGATGCACTAACCTTATTCTAAAAGATTCACTACTGGGGAAAAGGATACACTAACTGTTGAGTCTTGACTCATTGTTGAATCTCGCCTAATGCATGGAATAATAATGCAACACAAAATGTACTTAGAACAAGAATGTATTATAACAAGAAAGTGTACACAATAAGTACATATAGTATTTCTGTATATTTCTGGGAAGACGTTCCTGGAGAATGTGTTGACTAGTCGCAGTCGATCAGAGTCTCTAGTTGGATCTCGTGATTCCTCTTCTCCGTCTTCCGGTACCAACCACTATTTATATAGTTGGTAGTCACCTATGCAGATTAGGTGGATCCTACACTAACCCAATTCTAAAAGATTCCTTACACGAAGAAAATATACATTAAAACTATTCTAAAAGATGCCCGACTGGAACAAATGATAAACTAACCCTATTCTAAAAGATTCCTGACTCGAAAAAATGATACACTAAACCTATTCTAAATGATGCCCTACTGGAACAAATGATACACTAAACCTATTCTAAAAGATTCCTTACACGAACAAATGATACACTAACTCAATTCTAAAAGATTCCCTACCGGGACAAATGATACACTAACCTAATTCTAAAATATTCCTTACTTGAACAAATGATACAATAACCCAATTCTAAAAGATTCCTTACACGAAGAAAGAATACACTAAACCTAATCTAAAAGATTACCTACGGGGACAAATAATACACTAACCCAATTCTAAACGATTCCTCACATGAACAAATGATACACTAACCCTATTATAAAAGATGCCCTACTGAAACAAATGATACACTAACTCTATTCTAACAGATTCCTTACTCGAACAAATGATACACTAACCCTATTCTAAAATATGCACTATTCAAGAAATGATAAACTAACCCTATTCTAAAAGATGCCCTATACAACAAACGATACACTAACCCTATTCTAAAAGATTCACTACTGGGGAAAAGGATACACTAACCCAATTCTAAAAGATTCCTTACACGAAGAAATTATACAATTAACCTATTCTAAAAGATGCCCTAATGGAACAAATGATACACTAACCCAATTCTAAAAGATTCCCTACCGGGTCAAATGATACACTAACCCTATTCTAAAAGATTCCTTACACGAACAAATGATACACTAACCCTATTCTAAAATATTCCCCACTGGGACAAATAATACACTAACCCTATTCTAAAAGATTCCTTACACGAACAAATGATACACTAACCCTATTCTAAAAGATGCCCTAATGGAACAAATGATACACTAACCCTATTCTAAAAGATTCCTTACTCTAACAAATGATTCAATAACCCTATTCTAAATGATGCCCTACTCGCACAAATGATAAACTAACTCTATTCTAAAAGATTCCTTACACAAACAAATGATACAATAACCCTATTCTAAAAGATTCCTTACTCGAACAAATGATACAGTAAACCTATTCTAAATTGTGCCCTACTGGAACAAATGATACACTAAACCTATTCTAAAAGATTACTTACTGGAATAAATGATACACTAACCCTATTATAAAAGATGACCTACTGGAACAAATGATACACTAACTCTACTCTAAAAGATTCCTTACTCGAACAAATGATACACTAACCCTATTCTAAAATATGCCCTATACAACAAAGGATACACTACCCCTATTCTAAAAGATTCACTACTGGGGAAAAGGATACACTAACCCTATTCTAAAAGATTCCTTACACGAAGAAATTATACATTAAATCTATTCTAAAAGATGCCCGACTGGAACAAATGATACACTAACCCTATTCTAAAAGATTCCTTGCACGAACAAATGATACACTAACCCTATTCTAAAAGATGCCCTAATGGAACAAATGATACACTAAGCCTATTCTAATAGATTCCTTACTCGAACAAATGATTCAATAACCCTATTCTAAATGATGCCCTACTGGAACAAATGATACACTAACCCTATTCTAATAGATTCCTTACTCGAACAAATGATACACTAACTCTATTCTAAAAGATTCCTTACTCGAACAAATGATACACTAATCCTATTCTAAAGGATTCCTTACACGAAAAAATGATACACTAACCCTATTCAAAAAGGTTCCTTACTCGAACAAATGATACACTGACCCTATTCAAAAAGATGCCTTATACAAACAAATGATACACTAACCCTATACTAAAAGATGCTCTACTGGAACAAATCATACACTAACCCAATTCTAAAAGATTACCTACTCGAACAAATAATACACTAGCCCTATTCTAAAAGATTACTTACTCGAAAAAATGATACACTAACACTATACTAAAGGATTCCTAACTTGAACAAATGATGCAATAACCCAATTCTAAAAGATTCCTTACACGAAGAAAGAATACACTAAACATATTCTAAAAGATTACCTACTGAGACAAATAATATACTAACCCAATTCTAAACGATTCCTCACACGAACAAATGATACACTAACCCTATTCTAAAATATGCCCTATTCAACAACTGATAAACTTAACCTATTCTAAAAGATGCCCTATACAACAAATGATACACTAAACCTATTCTAAAAGATTCACTACTGGGGAAAAGGATACACTAACCCAATTCTAAAAGATTCCTTACACGAAGAAATTATACAATTAACCTATTCTAAAAGATGCCCGACAGGAACAAATGATACACTAACCCTATTTTGAAAGATTCCTTACACGAACAAATGATACACTAACCCAATTCTAAAAGATTCCTTACACGAACAAATGATACACTAACTCTATTCTAAAAGATGCTCTAATAGAACAAATGATACACTAACCCTATTCTAATAGATTCCTTACTCGAACAAATGATACATTAACCCTATTCTAAATGATGCCCTACTGGAACCAATGATACACTAACCCTATTCTAAATGATTCCTTACTCGAACAAATGACACAATAACCCTATTCTAAAATATTCCCTACTGGCACAAATGATACACAAACCCTATTCTAAAAGATTCCTTACACGAACAAATGATACACTAACCCTATTCTACAAGATGTCCTACTGGAACAAATCATACACTAACCCTATTCTAAAAGATTCCTTATTCAAACAAATGTTACCCTGACCCTCTTCTAAATGATGCCCTAATGGAACCAATGATACAATAAACTTATTCTAAAAGATTACTTACTGGATCAAATGATACACTAACTCTATTCTAAAAGATTCCTTACTCGAACAAATGATACACTAACCCTATTCTAAAATATTCCCTACTGGGACAAATAATACACTAACCCTATTCTAAAAGATTCCTTACACGAACAAATGATACACTAACCCTATTCTAATAGATTCCTTACTCGAACAAATGATACACTAACTCTATTCTAAAAGATTCCTTACTCGAACAAATGATACACTAATCCTATTCTAAAGGATTCCTTACACGAAAAAATAATGATACACTAACCCTATTCAAAAAGGTTCCTTACTCGAACAAATGATACACTAACCCTATTCTAAAAGATTCCTTATACAAACAAATGATACACTAACCCTATACTAAAAGATGCCCTACTGGAACAAATGATACACTAACCCTATTCTAAAAGATTCCTTACTCAAACAAATGATACACTAACCCTATTCTAAAAGATGCCCTACTGGAACAAATCATACACTAACCCAATTCTAAACAATTCCTTACTCGAACAAATGATACACTAAACCTATTCTAAATGATGCCTTACTGGAACAAATGATACACTAAACCTATTCTAAATGATGCCCTACTGGAATCTAAATAAATATTATGACTAATTTAAATGACGATTTAGCGCTAACTTAATCATAGATTCAATCCTCAGCTAAATGAAACCTAATAAAAGCATTCCAAGTCAAAAATATTCTCCTACCAAGAATATCTTTTAAGAAAAAATGATTTAAATTTATATTGTGTAGTATTTACCAAAGTCCTTTTTTATCACATCAGAACCTTTCATTTGATTAATTTAAAGATCGAATCTATTTCCCGGTGTACACACAGACATTTACATCGTGTTGTACGTCGATAGTATTACGGTGTATGACATGGCGATGTTAAACAATATCCCAATCTTGAGATAAGTCAACAGTCTAAAAATATTTCCCCACATAAATATTATTATTCTCATAAAAAGTTTAAGAGAGAATTTGCCACCCCCCTTTAATTATTAAACCAACTCCGAATTTGTTATTCAGACGCATTATAAATCTTCACTTAATGTGAGACCATTTAGTTTAACTTGTGTGTATACTATCCGTGTGCAGTGCTTTATGTCCCAGGCTACGTCGGGTAGTTCTGCTAGTAATTTAATATGACGAGAACTAAGATGAAGACTGATGAGTGAATGAACTAACGGTATTGTCATGAAGTCAACACATTCTCTCATTTAGCCCCATCAAACAAAAGTTTGAAAAGGAAAAGGAAAGGGTGATTGTTCTGAATGAAGAGGATGAGTGCGTGTATCGGGATGAAAGCAGTCAACAGTCGCCTGTATTATTAAGAGGCCCAAGTTAATGATAATCACATTAGAAATAATAGCTCATTGAAAAAGGTCAAGTGTTTTCCCCTGCCTCGATTAATGACACCAAGATTAACTATTTTTCTGCTATTAATTACAAATGTTATGATCGTATTGTTGCCGATAACATCTCGCGTCTTGTTATAGGAAATATCTACTCTGATATTAAGAATAATCGGTAGCAGATGGAAGTGAATTAAAAGAGAATTTGCAAGAAATGGACATCAAGTTCAAGGTTTGCCCTAGTAAGAGTGGATATTGTTCCCGCCAAGAGAACTTCTTCCGCATGTAAGACGCACACACGCACACATATATCAGTTTATTTATTTTCACTTGAATCCTGAAGATTAATTAAATCCACAATGTTGTTTGTCTGTTCATGTGTTTGAAAGTAAGACATAAATCTGAGCCACAAATTAAAGGATATATTATTATTATTTTTTTTTTCCTTTGATATCTGCCGTTTACACATTTCTTTCCGGATCCCGCCCAGAGACCTACGGTTAGAAATGGTATCATGTCACTTTCCACTGCAAAAAAAAAAACAAAAAAGAAAAACTTATTACATAGATAAAGCCCTTCGTAAAGTATGGGCTGTACTTGTCAGAATAATTTTTTTGTATATCTTTGAGGCATGGACTTCCAGGGATCCCTTCAATTAGTCTACTGGAATCTTTTCCAACCATTCTTAAGGCTCCAACTACAACAGGGATTGTTGATGTTGCCATGTGCCACATTATTATTATTATTATTATTTATATATGTTTGCACCAAGATGCTGCCAATGATTCACTAAATGTGAAAATACATGATGAAAAAATATCCCAAACTTAATAAAAACTAACATTTTTCGTCAAAATATTGATGTTATAATTAAGAGGAAAGAGCAAAGGGTTTTTGATGACTAAATTACATTTTATGATCCTTTTTAGAACGCTCGAAATTTTGATTAAAATGTTTTACTCGCGTCATCGGGGTCGGGGGTGGGGATTGGCGAAAGATTAGTATAGGAATTTGTAGCTTTTTTTCGCGGTGGAAAACGCATTGATGTGGAAATACTTGCAAAAAACAAATAATTGTCGGATTTTAATGAAACTTCTAAGACTTGTTCAAAAATGAATTAAATTATTTTAGGAATTTCTCTTTCAAAAAATCTTGGTAATTGTTTTTTTTTACTCCCCACTTATTTAATTTCAAGAAATTTTGAGAAATTCATTTTTGTACGGCTTAATGTTTATATTAGTTATACGCAGGAGTCCTTGCAGAATTTAGGTCAACAATTTGTTTTTGTAATACAGGAACACACAGTTGCCGAACATTTGCTCTCTACCATAAAATATAAAGGAAATCTAACTAAGAAATTATTTAATTAGAAGAATATTTAATTGCTTTTATGAATAAGATGTCTTATGGATACAACTCTCATAAGAAAAACAAATTATGGATGAATAATGAATTTTTAAATGAATTGTTTTCATTTTTTAAATCTTAATTAGAATAATTTATAAAGTTTTAAATCTTAAAAAATTATGTATTAATTTTTATCGTTTAGTTGATATAATTATTTAGTAAAAAAACTATACTTACTAATGATAAATGGAAAAGATTATTACATTTCAGCGACCCGCAAGATTTTAAAATAAAGTTTGAATTCTTTTTGTCCGTATAAACGTGACAATTCTTGTAACTACGGACGTCCATACACGACATTATCAGAAAATAATAGCGATAACTATAGTAAATGTAAAGCCAAATTACCATTACCAAAAAACATTAGATTACGGAGAATATTTTCCAATTTATTGGATAGATAAAAATTATATAAAAAAAAAGCTTCTGATGTTTTGTTCCTCAAGTAATTTTTAGAAAAAAAATTAGATAAACTCCTGGCTGTCAATCTGTCAGCATCGAATTAAAAAACCTACGTCAGTGTGAATAAAGTCATTTTTGCAACAGTTAAAATCAAATGTATGTAATATTTGTTTCAAATCAAATTAACCTTTAAAACAGCTCATATACCTCAAATGTTTCAGAAAATTACATTTTATATTTAAAACATTTTTATTAAGGAGAATTATATTGTGCTGACCGATGGCTAATATCAGCGATTTATAGCGATTTAAATATCCTATTTCCAGTTAATTTAAATTAGTTATAAAATACAGCAATGTATTTTGATTATTGGAAATATTAAATTTAATCATCCAGCTTGAAATTAAAATAAATAAAAGCTTCACGAGAGTTTTTTTTTAAAATAAAAATGAACAGATAAAATGGAACGAAAAGATTTACTCATGTCTCGGAAAAAATTTAATGCCGTTAGCCTTTATAAAATCTCGAAGCAGAACGTGTCTATTTTTAAAGCCTCCATTGTTCATTTTTCCAAAATAAACACGTTGAGAAGTTGACCTACTGTAAATGAGTGGCCTCTGTCTATATTTGTATATAGGTATTTACTACCCAAATTTCCCAGCTTCAAGCAATTAATTTTGAATTATAGGTTTAATTTTGTTACATAATAAAGTGTTTTCATGAGCCCACATATCGGTCGCATCATGTCTGGAAAAAACGAATATTGATAACGAATTTGGATTCAAATTTTTTTTAATTCACCCTTAGTATATTTAATGCATTTATATTTTATAAAACATTAATTGATAGAAAAATATGATAAAAGGTAATTTTAGGTTAAAGTAAACATTTCTGGAGTCATTTCACTTGCATAAAGTGAGGAAAAAATTCGAAGAGATATTGAAGATTATTCAACTTGAGAAATCTGTCAACATTATGACGTAAATCTGTATAAAGTAAATTTCTGAAGCAACGAAATGAACTTGCAGAATGATCGATCAGTATTTAAATAGTAATATATTTTCTAGTCTTGCTCAGGGAAAAATCACAAAATATTATTATACTAAAAGAAACCAGAATATAAACTCGTAGCTAATGCTAGAACAGCCGACAAGCAATCTACTAGAAAAAATATTTGTTTTTTAATTTTTTAGGTTTATTTGTTGTTTTTATTTTATTTTACGGCATATTGAGCACATTGGATTATGTAATGCCGACAACATTTTTTAGGATAGGTTTTATATGAATAAAATACGCATTCTGTGTAAGAAATCAGTTTGTAGATCAGGTTTCATTTACTTGTTTTTGTAAAGATGTTTTTTGTAATGGGGGTTTTTGTCGAGAGTAAAATGTATTGCTGCTAATATTTTACTTTAAAAATGTAATTCTTGGTATTTTTACTATACTTTCATAGTTTTTTGACCCGATTTGGGGGGCTAACTATTTACCCGTAGCTGGCACCCTTACAGGTGTTACTCCCTCGTGGTTCAGGGTAGACCTGGGAACAACAGCAATTAATAGGTGGTTCCACTTTGTACAAAATCTCCCGATCAGAGGCCTTGCTGCCGGATGTAGTTTATCGTCCTACCCAGAACGATTCATTTTTTTATAGTAAGTTTTTGTAAGATAGAGACATTCAAGGTTACTTAATAAAGTATGTGATAGAAGTGTAAGAGGAGGTAACAGGAAGTGAAGATTATGGAGTTAAGGAGGGTAGAATTGAGTTCATCTGAACATTTTCCGTGGACATCGCGACAGAATATCGATAATCATAGGACGTTGAGTCTGTGGATAAAAAGGCTGTAGAGTGGAAAAGAAGTCATCCCCCTACAAGACGATTTTAAACTTCATCAAGTTTTGAAAGTGATGGGTAAGCAGCTCTAGTTCAGATATGGCAGCAAAAATTTCATTTTTGGTTTAATCTGAATCTTTTCAAGATAGGGTATAACAGGAGATAAACTTTACTTTCTGGAACGAAAGAATGAACATATAATTTTTCTGTTTTTTTTTGGGGGGGGGATTCATAAATAATAATAAGTCTTCTTGCTTTGATGAAGGACATCATTTTCTCATCTCCAAATGTTGATTTCGAATGACTCCTCCTTGAACAGTATGGTGCCTGCCGGAGCGATCGCCTGCTAGCTGTTTCCAGCTAGTTGTGACTTCCAGGTCCCTATTGCAGACGGCCTTGAAACATTGTGCAAGCTGGCTTTCCGGATGGCGACTCATGTCCAGCTCACCATACATTAATTCTTTTCGAATACGACTGCCATTCAATCGAGGTGCACAACCCAGTCAGACAATATCGACAGATGAGAATAGGCTTGATCAGTAGTGTTGGCGTCTTTTTATTTCTATGCGATGCCGAGAATACGTCGTGGCAGCGGAGACGGAAGATTTCCATTTGGTTATCTTGACAGACGAATTTATATCATCTTTCACTACCGTAATGCAGAGCGCGATGGGCACATGTCCGGAATATTTTAGTTTGTTGCTCATGGTCTTCTAAACTCATACTGTCTTCCTAAATTTGATCGTCACTGCTGTTGCTTTGGCGATACGTTTTACAATATTCAGGTAAAGCGAAAACTTGTTGGTGATGGTAGAGTCTTGACATAGGAATTGATCTGCTGCGCGGTACTTATCGTAAAGTGCTCAATATCAGTGGCAGAGCTAACATATTCAGCTGTGTGGATATGAGTTTGCAAATCTGAGTTTCACGCTTTTGCGATCATCAGCCTGATGATCACAAAATAGTGAAACACACGGTTATAAATATGTTATAAAATCACTACAAATACTGTTTCAACACCTCTGGTGTCTTATCAAGTGATAATAGTAATTGTTGGTTATTGGAATTTATTCTGTATACACCAATCCTATACTTGTATATATATATATATATATATATATATATATATATATATATATATACTTGGATATATATATATATATATATATATATATATATATATATATCCAAGTATAGGATATATATATATATATATATATATATATATATATATATATATCCAAGTATAGGATATATATATATATATATATATATATATATATATATATATATATATATATATATATATATATATATATATATATATGTGTGTGTGCGTGTGTGTGCGTGTGTGTGTGTGTGTGTATTTTTCATATTAATATCAGCATCTGCCCACAATTTACAAGGTCCCTTTAGAAAAATCCTGGTCGAAAAAAAAATAGAATTGTTGGGATGGAGTGTTAACAGGTTTAAAAAATAGAAAAATTCCCATTCGTATTCCAGGCGCGCTGAACTGCGAAGGCTCGGAATAAACACTCCTATTCAAAACAACTCAAAAATAAAATACAACTTAAACTGTCAAAACATGAAGAAAATCTAACAGTACCCAAAACAAAACCTCATTAGAAACAGTAAAAGAAGTGACCGAAAATGCTTGGGACAATGAAAATTATGGAACATTCTTGCACTATCTTACCCCCACCAAACAGACAAAGGTAAAAACGTTAGTAAAACTAAATGAAAAATAAAATTTTCCATATCTGCCTTATTTAACGAAACATGTTCAAAAGAGAGGTTGCTGCCCATATATATATATATATATATATATATATATATATATATATATATATATATATATATATATATATATATATATGTGTGTGTGTATATTTGAAGAAATATAGTCTTAAAGTGTGCTATATTTATGGGATAAAGTGCTCAATATCAGAGATAGAGCGTGTGTAAATATAAAAGTGAACATAGAAGTCAACACTTAGAGGCGACAGTCGGTTTCATGCTAGATGCTATCGCCTGACTATTGCATTTAGCATGAAACAGACTCTCTCCTCTAAGTGTTGACTTCTATGTTCACTTTTATATATATATATATATATATATATATATATATATATATATGTATATGAAGAAATATAGTCTTAAAGTGTGCTATATTTATGGGATAAAGTGCTCAATATCAGAGATAGAGCGTGTGTAAATATAAAAGTGGATATACACATATACTACAACCACCCGCCTTCTATAATCAAACAGATACCAAAATCGATTAACCGCAGGCTTTCCGACAATTCTTCCGATGAATCTATATTTAACAAAGCTAAGAAAGACTACGAAACAGCCCTAAAAGATAGCGGATTTCCAGAAACACTCACATACTCACCACAGAACACAAAAAAGACCAACAGGAAAAGAAATATCATATGGTTCAACCCACCGTACAGCAAAAACGTAAAAACAAACATAGGAAAAATATTCTTCAAACTTTTACAGAAACACTTCCCGGAATCAAGCACCCTACACAAAATATTCAACAAAAACACAGTAAAGATCAGCTACAGTTGCACCGAGAACATGGCACAAATAATAAAAAAGCACAACAGGAAAATTATTAACAAACCACACGAACAAATTAAACCCACGTGCAACCGCAGAATAAAAAACGAATGTCCCTTAAACGGTAATTGTTTACAAAACAACGTAATCTACCAAGCCACGATAAAATCAGCAGATAATGAAGAAAAAGTATACCTAGGAGTAACCGAAGGACCATGGAAACAAAGAAATTATGTACACAAATAGTAAATATGCGAACAGCACAATGCTTTCTAAGTATATCTGGGTAATAAAAAACTAAACACACACCACACCAAAAATATCTTGGAAAATAAGGAAAAAATCATCAGCCTACAACAACCTATCAAAAACTTGCAAACTTTGCCTGGAGGAAAAAATAGCTATCATTACCTTCCCAGATCAAAATAAATTATTAAAGAAAAGATCCGAGCTCATCTCAAAATGCAGACATGAAAACAATTTTTTACTACGTAACTTAAAATAGAAAAATAAATAAATATACAAACAAACAAAACAACAATAAAATAAGCAAAATAAATTATTCCAAACAAATTACAAAACCACACCTGTTAGAATATGCGAAATAAAATCAAAACAAAAGAACGGACGAAAGTTATAACTGTTATATAACGATAAAAAACAAAAAAATTAATAAAAGATAATATACTACGTTACTTAAAAATCGAAGGCCAAAATATATAGTGTAACAAATAAATAACAACAAGTATAATAAATTGATCTAAATACATCCAAATATATAAATAAACTAACAACCGATTACGATAAACTAGCCGTTTAGAAAAAACAAATAAAGATAATCAACCCAAATAGATAAATTAAAAACTGTTCCGACCAAAATAATAGTAAGAACAAACCACAACACCCCACCCCAAAATTCAACAAATAGATTTAATCAATGACAAATAAACAAATATATAAGATAAAAAATAAAAATGAAAATAAATAAAAACAAGCAAAGCAACTTGACCCAAATAAATAAGCAAACAACCGACTTCCGGTAAATCGCCACCATAATAGACTACAAACAATAAGCTATATAAACAAATTTTTACTACGTTAACAAAAAACACCGATCAAAATAAAAAATAAATAAATAAATATATAAGATAAAAAATAAAAATAAAATTTAAAAAAACAAACAAAAAAACAAGCAAAATAATTTGACATAAATAAATAAACAAATAAGCGACTTCCGGTAAAATTAACCGCCAAAATAAACTACCCATAATGCACCACTGACCCATATTTATAAATAGCCGAGAAAAACAACAGCACTAGTCGCCTGACGATTGCACTAGCATGAAACAGACTGTCGCCTCTAAGTGCTGACTTCCATGTCCACTTTTATATATATATATATATATATATATATATATATATAGAGAGAGAGAGAGAGAGAGAGAAAGAGAGAGAGAGAGTACGAACTGAGGGACATGGCGAGAAAGAGGGAGAGAGAAAGAGATGATAATCATTACACTGTGTAATACGATTTTTGTCCTTGATAAGCAACAGTTATTTCCTCTTCATTAAAGTATGAAGAATGGCTAATATTTGCTTCACACTGTGCTTCTCTGACCAAGATAATGATATTTCTGAAATGTGCCTATTCCCATTGGGGAAACCGGCGAATGTGAACATTCTTTTTCTAGCAAATTTGGAACAAAATGTCATATGATTCAAAAGTAGCATTTATTTATTCTAGGATTACTCACGAGAGACCACAAAAAATTTAGAATTATATTTTCTATATTTACGCTTATAATGTAAATTACTTTCATGAATCAGTCCCTAAATATAGTCTCCCATGCTGTTTTTGTTAAACGATCCTTGGTAGCGGCTTTCAAAGTCCAGTATACCCTGGTGGAAGCAGTCACCGTGTTCCTATGGATATGAACCCATGTTCGCCTTGAATTTATCAAGATGACCTTCAAGGATATGTACGTTGAGGGATATCCCGCAGCCCATTTTGTCGTAGTTATTCACCAGGGTCTCAACAAGCTCCAGATAATTTTAGGCCTCCTGATTCGCAAGGAAGCCCTGAACCACTGCGACATAACTGTTCTACACTACGTCGTTCTAGTGAGCTTCTTGGGTAATTTCTAGCAATCAATGATCTTTATGTGTGGTCCGACCAAGACACCGGCTTTGAATTTTGCCGCAAACAGATTAGAAAAGAAAACTTGAAGGTACTTGAAGGCTGCCTGACTCCTTATCTAGAGCTGCAACAACGTTTTTTTCATATGGCCCAATTTTAAGTTCAGTGGAGGAAACAAAATATTCAGGTGTCCGGCAGTGGTTCCCATTTGAAGTTGTTCCTCCCTATATTGAACTCGGTTCGCTGGGGTCAGTCCTGCCTGTGTTAGTGTGTCACGGTGTCCCTGCTGCCTCTAAGGCAAATATAACACGGATTTGGTAAAGTCTCCTTGAAAATTCATCAGACAGGACAGCATATTGAAGTATCCGATAAACTCCAAACCGTACTCTTAATATTTCAAGGTTTCTAGTAAGATCTTGACACTTCTGTATTTAACTTTGAGCTGCACTGGGTGAGCCAGGTGGAGAGATGGATATATGTCCCCGTTATGAAACAGTACGGCTTTGAGGCTTATGGATGATCTGTCGAAGAAGAGGCGCTAATCGATGGGGTTACAGCGGATTCCAGTGTCTTCGGACAAGCCGGTCACATTTTGGCAGAACTAAAGCCTATCTTGACGATGGAAAAGCAATAAAAATACTGCTAATGATTTTTATGATCTGCGACTTGCAAACTTCTTCAGTTTGAAAGTCAAAAGGTCGGCATTGGACCCTGTGAGACCAAGATGCCTGATCAGGTCTTTGATGTGTTTGTAATTAGCGCGGTATGGATTTCTCTTCGCAGGTGCGTCTTTGCATATTCTGGATTAATAATTCCATCCTCTTCTGAATTGCTGTTCTCTTCTGAAGACGCCTGCTCTCTCTTTGGAGGACTGGGTACGGTGAGATCATGGCAGTGTGGCACTCTGGCGATGGATAAAAACAGCCTGGATATGATTACAGGCATATTCTTACCAGCAGAAGAGGGGGTCATTCTTACCAGCAGTTTGAGGGGTCATTTGATTCCTTGCATTTTCGTGGAATTACGAATTCCATAGCTCTATTTTCCCCTCCGTATTATCCTGCAAAAGATCAAAATAAAAATATGAGTATAAAAATCCATATGTATTTAAACCAGTATTATTGAAACATTCTAAAAAATGGCATTTTTGAAATTCATAATAATCGTGAGTAGGATATACAAAATCCCAATATCTGTCTATATCTCTGAGATGAGGTATTATGATTATTTACATTATTTACATTATTCGGACTGATATCCTCACCTTCATTGCCATATTCACAACATGGCCAAGGGGATAAAGTTATTGGTTAGTTTCAGTGACTAGACCCAAAGTATTGTGAGTTCAATACCAGGCTAAATCAGTGGTGAACCAAAATACTTGGAGAGTTGAGTTAAAGGGAAATAACTGAGACACCCGGAAGAGGCATGGCACGTGGAATTAGTATAATCTACCCCCCGGTGGACGAAATAAAGGGTTCGGTTCGAAATTCCACTCAACTGAAGAAGGCAGAAGCGTACAACGGCCGAAACATTGTGAATATGTCAATGAAGATGAGGATAACAGTCCGAATAATGTAAATAATGCAAGTAATCATAATACCTCATCTCAGAGATATACAGACCGAAACGTTATGAATATGGCAATGAAGATGAGGATAACAGTCCGAATAATGTAAATAATGTAAAACCTAGACTTTTGACCCACAATTAATGTAACAAACGCCCCAAAAAATACGAAATCTTGAATACTAAAAATTCCTAATATTCCATATTTTCATGGCTCTTGCCAGTGATCCAGTATAAAAAAATATCCATCATACCGTGGATAATAATACGAAATTGTTGAAATATATTTGATACATATTTTCAATAACTCTGGTTTTAAAAAAATTCAAAGTGAAAAATATTTAAATGAAAAATTTCCTAAATGTTTACATTTAAACATTCACTAGCCACACAAGCCAAACTTTCCATCTTAACTTCCAGTGTTCTTTTGCAGAGTTGGCAGGTGAAATAAGGTTCCCAGTGTTTATCTTGATCCCCAACAGGCATGGCGAAATAAGCCTTGTAGGCCTCACACATTTTAGCAGATGTTGCCTCGGTGTACTTTTTCGCTCTTGTGATGAATGCATGTATCAATGGCGACATGCCTGAACTTCGACATCGATAAGGCATCTGAACGGTTGAGATTATGTTCCCTGTATTTAAAACGCCATCTATGTTGCCAGAATGTTCTAGAAATTCTTGATACTTTTAGGAACTTATTGGAAGTTCCTGAATGTTCCAGAAAATCCTCCATCAGCAAGCTCAGCGCTGCATGTCTGGAATGTAATGGAAAATGGGTTAGTTTCAAAACATCAATGTCCGTGTCACAGAAGCAATCGTCTTTTCCTTTGCTTTACCCAGAGAAGCAATTAGGAAATAGAAGTTACTGCCCAAAGACTAAAAATACAAAATTATGTTCCATAGTGTTATCGGTCATAAGCAACTCACGAAATGAAATCCTTCCATAATCAAAACGAATGTGTTGTTCTCTGTCACAATTTATTAGGTAATCTATTTCACCCCAGGATCTTGCATTTGGTTTTAGCTATCAATTTCACTATCAAGCAATCTTTTGCTCCATCTTTTATCTTCACTTCTTGCTATATATCTCCACATGATTGTTTAATAACTTCTATGTCTTTTATATTCGTCAATTCCATGATCCATGTTTATCTATTCATATTTATCGTTGCTTATTTCTCAGTTTCTTGATAAGCGATATTGTTAATCGCAAAGTTTCGCGCCCGTATGTCAGATTGTCAATGTTCTAGATGATTTAAATCTGTTGATAACGTGCTTTACTTTATATCGATTTTTTCACAATCCCCCCCCCCAAAAAAAAAGTCGGAAGACGAAACGCGTCGGCAAAATCTAAGATTTTTTCAATTATCATTTTATACCAAACTGTCTTGTACACAGAATTCATCTGGGAATTTAACTGTATTGTCGACCAGAAAAAAGGCTTGGACAGAAGCGTCTATCTTTTTAAATTTGGAATTTTAATGTAACTATAACAACAGACATATTTCGATTTCATTTTTGCCTTGAAATTTCGAAAGATGAAACGCGTCGGCAAAATCTAAGATCTTTCCAATTGTCATTTTATATATATTCTAAATATTTTTTTTTTATATATATTCTTTCCATCCTAACGCTATTCGTCATTATATTTAATTTCTCTCATATTTAATATCACAAATCCAGTATAAATTTATTCTTGGATTTTTATGATCTTATTTTGAACGATTTATTTGAAGATTACTTTTTATCTGTTGCGTTTTATTAACCTTCATTAAGACGGGCCGTATATTTTATAATCCATCCGATAATTTTGATGTCCGAAAAATATCGCCAGCAAATTATCGATGGTTTACCTAATTTCCATTGGTGTATTCTTTCATTCATTCCCAATTCATTTTTCTGGAATATACTAGATGACATGTAATCCTATTAACTTGACTTGCCTGTTCGCATGAAATTGTTTATTTAAGGGTATATCATCTCCTTATGGGCCATTTAATGCCGAAATTTAATTTTCTTGGGAAGTTAGAGTAATAAAAATCTAACATGTATCATTCTGCTTTCACAATTGAATACATGGTAGATGATACTCACCTTTTGTTCATATACATGTTTGTTTGAACATCATTAATAGAGGCGTGTTTTATATTACAGTTTTTTTTTAATTTGTATTTTGGAATACTGTTTGATTTCTTTAAGAAATTTTATGATACATGGATTAATGTCATGAAAGAGTTATTTCGTGTTGGTTGTTTGGTTGATTTCATGTAGAGCCATATCAATTTGTATGGATTATTTAATGCCGAAATCTAAATATTTTGAACGCAATTGCATAACTTCAACTACAAATAAAATCTATTATTGGTCATTTTACTATTAAATGTACTGTTGGTCATTCATCTATAAATAGGTATTACTGGTCATTTTACGACAAATATCTGCTTTTATATATTCATAGTCTTTTGAATTTGTGAGGGTTCCCTATTTGCCCATAGTTGAGTCTCTAAGTGTTACCACCTCGGATTAGGGTTGACTAGGGAACAATAGCAATTCAGAGGTAGTTCCACGCTCCTCAAAACGTCCAATGTCCCGATCAGAGGTCTTGTTGCCAGATGTAGTTCATCGTCAAACCCAAGAATATTGCGTGAAATTGATGTGTATATATTCGATAGTAATATGACAAGCTCTTTATAAATCATTCTTTTATAATGTGAAAGACATTTTCTTACTTTGAACTTTTATACACATTTAAAACTGGTTGTGATGTTTGGTTACTCTCACAGATGTTTTTCAATTTTGTTACAGTTGCTTCTGCTGCTGATACTAATGAAAACTTGCTGTAATTTGTCTTTCGTTCTTTATTATAAGCTCCCATATTGGATTTATTTCTATGCTAGGCCTACTAAGGAGATCCTTATAGCATAGAATATGCACTGATACTTTCAGACATCTACTTCCCCAGTTTTCTTCCTTGACTAGTATTTCCCTTCATTCTACAGGAGCTGATGATTACCCCCCCCCCCACATGCATGATGAGCAATGTTTCATTTCATTGTCTTATCCCTCTCTGTGTCTTTTCGATGTTCAACCAGCATTACTTTTATTATATTGGATAACATTTGTGTGAACTCGTTGTGGAGTACTTCCCCTGTAACGATTAAACATATATTTTACTATGAAACATTTGATTGTTACTTTTCCATGTTTCCTATTTTGAAGTATTGACATTGTTTTATTTGCTGTAAATAGGAGGAAGTTTTGTTGAAGTGATTATTAGAATTATTTTTATTTTCGAAATACAGAGGATTAAATCCGTTCTTATTAGTATCTTAGATATTTTCGCTCGATTTAATTGTTCTTTATGCAAGGAATTTCATCTCTGTCGACCGAGCATTCTCGCCCGTTCTATTATGATTGTTGCTTAATGGATAGAATTTCTGATCTTACAGTATCTTTCTACAACCGCCTGCATATGTTTCTGTTCGGTGCCCATTATGTAAGGTGGCTTCATCACTTTAACGCCACTGATCTCGCTGGCATCCAGACTTTGAACTTCTCAATTACTCAATCTCTCAAATACTAGACTTCATCAAGCGTTTTCCTAGTACCTCTGACAGACATGCTTCGCGACTTGATCTTTTCCTTACCTCCTCCTCGAAATTTTGTCATGCTCTGTAACTTTGCCCTTTTGGCAATTCCGAACACGCTGTAGTGTCTCTCGCGCATTCACTTGCAATTCGCTTTCAACTCTACTTTCGACTGATATAGAGTTTCTCTGCGTGGTAACTCCCACGGAACTGTGTCTCTGTGGAAATGACTCCATTCAGTGTTTCTAAACCAGAACTTCACAAGGCTTGCCGACCTGACAATATTCCTGCAATTGTCTTAAAGAATTTTACTCCTGAACTGGCACTTGTTCTCTTTAAACTTTACAATAAATTTTGTTGAAATTCCTCTTCTCCAGTTCCTGTCTTTAATAGCTCTGGGAAATCTTCTGACACCTCGAATGTACCTCGTTTTGGCAAAGTATTCGAAGTTCTAAATAATGCCAAACTAAACAACTTAGTTCAGACGACCTACTTTCGGAATCAACAAAATGGCTTCCGTCTCGCCAGGTCTACCGCCGATATGTTAACGGCCATCACCGAATTTGTCTATCAATAGTTAGATAAGAACGGCAAAGCTCGTGCCGTGGTCCTAGATATTTAAAAGGAGCTCGAAATATTTTGGTATGCAGGCCTTTTCTACATCTTTGGATGAATATTTAGTCTACACCATATGTTCCTAGCAAATCGTGTTGAATGATTGATTTAATAGTAATGCATGGAGATTATTGTAAGTGGGGGTAATATGCCGTCTAAGTAGTTCATCACTAGAAGTGGTTTACCTCCTTCACGCCGCTGGCGATTATTGTATTTTGTTGATGTTATAAAGATTGCCATTTCATTTCCAAACTCCATTTTGATTTCTCCTCATTCAGTAACCTTTTCTATGTTACCACACCATGTTAACCACTGGTTTTAAGTTCTTCTAGAAAGCAGTTGCAAGTTTTACTATATCAGATCTCTTTCGCTTGCTATTAAGAGAGGAGTAAATAGATATGTCATCAGCGCAGATACCTATTTGGGTACTCATGTCATCCGAAATGTTGTTGATGAAGATGAGATACAGGGTACATCCGAGGACAGAGCCATGGGGATCCATGCATTAATATGAAATCAACTATGCACACACACACACACACACACACACACACACACACACACACACACATATATATATATATATATATATATATATATATTCTGTTTATACTTCATTTTTATGAATACAACTTTTTTGAGTAAATGGTCTGTTTTTAATTAACAGTATTAATTACACTCACCGGCATGAACGTTGGATAAATTTGGCAGAAAATATGCGTCCTCCCACAGGATTCGAACCTGTATCTCATGCGGAAACCGTCATTTATATTGACGTGCTGTTAACCAATTCAGCCACAGGGGACTTCCGATTTAGCAAAGCTCAAATTACTGATTATAAACACACATATTCAACAATCATTCTTGATAATTCACTTGTGCTCCGAAACGTAACCTAACGTAAACAATGACAACATATTCTATGTAAGGGGTTTCAAACCGACAAATATTTTGATTTTCTTTTTATCCGTTATTTCTATGGATACAAATATTCAGGCGGCTAAATGTAATTAATATTGCTTAATTAAAACAGAGAATTTATTTAAATAAAATGTATCTAAATACTAAATCACTCTAACTAATAAATATTAAAATATACTATTTATTGAAATTAAGTTGGAATAAACGTTAAGATCTAATGCGGCTCTGAACTCCGTTACAACTTAGATGCATTTGTAAGGAAGACATGAGCAGGGGAGGATGAAATCTTGCAATCGACAATACATGCACAATCAGATTATAATACACAAACACGCAGATATATTTAGATATATAAACACGCAAAAAAAGCGCCGAGACAGGAAATATGTTCACGACCCTTAAAAAACGTTTATTCAAACTTAATTTCAATAAAAATAAAATAAATAGAAAAACATATGTATTTTTCCTCAGTTTCTTCTTTAAATAATTTAATAATTTTAAACTTAATATATATTAAATTTAAAATTGGTAATTTTTAATTTTATAGTATAATTTAATATTAATTAGTTAGAATTAATTCTATTTTAGTCTAACACTAACATTAAAGCATTAAATAATTATTATAACCAAAGTTTGTTGTCAAGTTTTTTGAATCCTCATATACTTGTATTTTATTGGTCATTCCAGCTTATGTTAACAGCGTTTCCCCTAGCGAGGGGTGTTTGATTGATTTGAACCTTTTAGAACTCTTTATTTTACATTCAACACCATCACTTGATAAGACACCAGAAGTGTTGAAACAAAATGGTTATTTTTAGTGAATTTATAGCATATTTACGTTATAATTTTCGAATAAATAATTATATTTCTTCTACTCTGTATTGAGCACTCTTTTAAGAATAGTATGTTTTGGTTATTGAAATTTATTCCGTATACACCAATCCTATACTTGAATATATATATATATATATATATATATATATATATATATATATATATATATATATATATATATATATATATAATGTAATGGACAAAGTCCGACAATTATTGTAAGACATTTTTTATGCTTATACTTTCTTTTTATAGATACAAATATTTAAGTAAATGGAGGACGAAACTTTCTCGGACATTCAGGCCGGTAAATGTCGTTAATACTGTTTATTATAAACAGAGGATTTACTTAAATATTTGTATCTATAAAAAGAACGTATAAACATAAAAATGTCTTTACATATATATATATATATATATATATATATATATATATATATATATATATATATATATATATATATACTGGTGTAAATAAAACTGGGCTCAATTCATTATAACAGGGCTACTAAGTATATATTAATAAATATACATAATACCCCACACCGACAGTAAGACAAAAGAATTCATACTATGTTTCAAGGTAAATAATTCTTTTTTATCTGGAGTAAAACACTTAAAAGCTAACAGCGATAATAAAAACAACAATAGGTTATAGAAATAATAATAATGATAATAAAATTCATAATATAATAATAATAGTTAATATCAATATTAATAATATTAATAATATTGTAATAATAATAATAATAGTTACAATATTAATAATAAAATAATAATAGTATTAATGATATAATAATAATAACTGTAATAGGTAATAGTAATATTAACAGTTGTGTCTGAATGAAAAGAAAAACTCGAATTATCAGGGTTAACTTGAGCACGTATTTGTTTCTAGGTGTGCATTTTGTCATTAATTCACATTTTTTATTAGCAATTTATTGTAATCTATATGTTTTAGGATGACAATTTTTTTCTGAAAGACATAAATTACATTTATTACCTGAAAGACATAAATTACATTTATTACCTTTTCCGCTGAAAGGTTTGGCTTTTACTACGTAATCACAGGTAATCGTTGGGTTTTACTGACCCTTTATATTTTCCCAAAAGATTTAGAGAGGACAGTGCTCTTGTTATATTTAATGTTCCTTAATATCATTTATTGATGTTAGAAACGTGATAGAATTTGACATCGCGATCATGTTTGATGCTACGTCTATAAATTATACCATTAGTCATGCACTTGGCGTTCAACAGGCTGGTCTTGTTTTTCTGTAGTTGAATTCGATAGTTGTCGTGTTATATTTATGTTGTCGGTTGGTTAAGTTGTTTAGCGCAATATTGTTTTGTTGTGATATATATTGGTCAATGTTTTAGCACAACTATAGCTAACTGTAACGTTGGTCTTATTGAAAATCATTTTGCGTTGGTGAATGGATAAAATGCTTATGGATGAAATTCATGAACAATTTTCCGATGTTCGTTTTGATATTGGTGCTAAAGGGTGGGTTAAACCATATTATATTGCGTTCACAGTATTTCGGCTTTTTGGTATCTTTTTATTTAATTCTACGTAATCTAGGTTTCCTTTATGTTTACGATGTTCTAAGGTATATGTCTATATTACTGAGAGGAGGTATTATGTACATTATTTACATTATTCGGACTATTGTCCTCATCTTTGTTGCCATATTTATTACAACATTTCGGCCTTTCATTATCTGTCTATATTTCTGAAATGTGGTATTATGTACATTATTTATATTTTTCGGACTATTGTCCTCATCTTTGTCGCCATATTTATTACAACGTTTCGGCCCTTCAGTATCTGTCTATATTGATGAGATGAGGTATTATGTACATTATTTACATTATTCGGACTATTGTCCTCATCTTTGTCGCCATATTTGTCGCCGAAACGTTGTAATAAATATGGCGACAAAGATGAGGACAATAGTCCGAATAATATAAATAATGTAAGTTCTAAGGTTTCTACATATTTTCTTTAGTTCCTAATGTTTCCAGATTTTTGCTTTTATTTCCTTATTCCTAGATGTGGAAGCCTAAATTAGACCGATATATGTAAATTGTTTGGAATTCTAGGATGTTTGTTAGATTGTTATCTCTGATTCTGTAAGTCATTTGTATATGGTTTATAAATGTTACATCCAAGAAGTTGACCACTTTAGTGTTAGTGGTGGAGGTGGTCATACTCAGACCCTGCTCTTTAAAGAATTTAATCAAGTTTTTTCTTATTAGGTCTGTTTTATTTTTGTACCTGCTTTACGCAGGACGATTATACCGTCGTCTCTATAGTGTTCTCAATATCGAAGACGTACCTTAGTCTCCAAAGTAGTAGAATCCCCCACTAATTCACAAAACTCCACCGAGTCAAATGCACCCATAGCAATGCAAAAATCTGGGTTGTTTCTATTAGTCCACATGCAACCATCATGTAATAGTATGGAGTTTTGTGTCTGTTTTATGCTATTAATGTCCTGTTTGCTTATAGGGAAGTAAGTATTAGTTTCTTTTATAGTATTCACTCGCAAAGCATTCACTTTTCTTTTTTTAGTAAAAAAAAAAACAATGGTATCGGCTGTGTTACATCACTGGTTGATTCCTAAAGCATTTTTCGTGTATCTGCAGACTCTTTCGAGGATTTCCTTGCTTATTTTACAGATATTATTTTTGGTTGTCGGTATTTCTCTGGGAAATCCTCTTTATGGTCCTACACTGTGATAAATGCTTCCAGTTTATGTAACTTCTGGACTTTATCATTGGTTTTTTGTGGCCTCACTGTTGATGGTACATTCCCAATTGCCAGGCGCCTTTTGTTTATAAATCTTATTAATCTCTCTATTAATGACTATATGATATGTGTTGATGTCGATCTGATAGTGGTTACCCGTTTTGTCAGACTAGATAATAATCTTATCAGATTTGTTAATTGTGGCAAGGTCTTTATTCATTTTCTGCTGCAGATCATTTGTGGTATTTGTGAATTTTATTTCTTTTATTCCCGAAGACCAGGAGTTGTTCATCACTTGGTGATGCTTTTTTTGGACTTGAATGCAAAAAATTCGATTTAATTCCGATTGATGTGGTCGTATTAGTGCTTGGCTAATAATAGTTTCTAACACATCCTTTTTATGACTCTCTCTGTCTGTCTGTCTGTCTGTCTGTCTGTCTGTCTCTCTCTCTCTCTCTCTCTCTCTCTTGTGTAGAAGGGGCAGTTCATAATTTTTTTTTTTACCGGGCACCTTGATGTGAAGTAGTCCAGGTTAAATGCTTCCATATTCCAGTGACTGATGGCTTAGCAGGATAAAGGTTATATTACACTGATAATAGTGCCCGACTAAACGGAGCAAGATATGAATATAATAAAATAAATAAATATAAGTAAATGTACGTGTAAGTATTCTTAAATTTAAATTTAAACTTACATTATAGTGCAATTAAATATTTAATAATAGTAATAAATTTCCTAAATATGCTAACGCCACAAGACCCAGAAATTTAAACCCTATAACAGTCAGTTTATTTATACCTGATGATTGCCTAGCACATACATGAAACTCTAAGTTTTACAGTCGATGCGGGACATTATATATATATATATATATATATATATATATATATATATATTGAACGATAAAAATTATTAAAAAAAATTAATTAAATTCTTCAGACACACTGGGTTGTAGATGAATATTCTTATGTTTTTATTATTATTATTTCATTTAGATTCCTCGACTAGTTTCGGCCAACATGGCCATCATCGGGAGAGAAAAAATGTTTCTGCTTGCTGGTGGCAGTAAACTACAGAAATGAATGTCTCGATGGAGAAAAGGAACTTTTGTCTGTAGTTTTCATTTGTTTATATATATATATGGTGTATCAAAAATACTTTTACGAACACTGGTGGCTGGTTCCACGCACGGAACAAGGACAAAAGTCGATATAGACATCATTTTTCATTTTTATGTTATTAAGTTTATTTAAAGTTTACGGTAGATGGCGCTCTGTTGCTATGTAGACTAGGTTATATTTGTCATTCGTGTATATTTGTGGCTAGAATGTCGTCAATGTTTAACGTATATCCTTGTGAGTTTACTGAGAAGTGCTCCGTTTAAAAAAATGATAGGATATTCATATCGTGAGTGGAGAGATATTTTTACATACGGCCTCTCAAATGGTAATGGACGCAAGGCTGCAAGTCTACATCAGTTTGCGTTTACAGACAGAAGGCAGCCGAGTCATCCAACGTTTCCTGTTGTTTATCGCCGCGTTGTGATCCGTGTCACCACAAATTATAGATCGAGGAAGACCGAGATCTGCTCGTACACCTGACTACGAAGAACACTTTCTACAGGCTATCGGGTAGGATCCAGGTATCAGCACACGCCAAGTCGCCCTAACATGCCGTAGATCTCATAGTACCACATGGAGGGTAATTCAAGAGTAACTCCTGTATCCGTATCATTTGCAATGTGTGCAGGGTATTTTGCTCTCGGATCACTCACCACCCGTGAACTTTTGCCAATAGTTTTATTGAACAAAATGCCGATCAGTTGTTTGTTTCTTCAGTCTCATTTACGGATGAGGCAACATTAGAAAGAGAAGGAATGATAAATTTACACAATCAACGTTTGTGGGCGTATTGGAATCTCCATGATACAATACAGGCGAGACACCAGCATCGGTTTCCGATTAATGCTTGGGCTGAAATTGTAGGTGCTTGTCTGGAAAGTCCATATGTTACCCAGCATGTCTTACAGGAGCTGTCTACAGGGACTTTATTTCGAACACACTTCCAAACCTGCAAGAGGATGTACCCTTGCTAATAGGAAAACGTATGGGATTCATGCATGATAGGACTACTTCACATTTTATTCAAACTATTTGCGATGTACCTGCTGACATCGATGGTTAGGTAGGGGAGGACCAATTTTTGCACTTTCTAGCCACCTAAATCATTTGTTTTTTTTCTTTGTGGGGTCAATTAAAACAATTGATATCAGACATTAATAATAGACGTTTCATTAACGTGTTTTGGGGGCCTGTGAAACCATTCGACACCGTGTGGGTGTATTTGAAAGGGTCCACTAGTCAATGATGCGACGGGTGCATGCGTGTGTAGAAGCAAGGGAAGGAAATTTCGAACATTTGGTATGAGTCTGTTGAGGTACAACGATGGCTTTTTGGATATATGTTTATATGAAAACTTTACCTTGTTTTAGTCTCAGGAACCCGTATTTAAATTTTGTAAATTTTTTTTGGGTTTGTACATTTAACAGCGTCTATCGAAAACTTTAAACTTAATGACTCAAAAACGAAAAAACAAACGGTAGTATTGATTCCCATGCCACAATATCTAGTTGTTTAGATTCTCTCTTTTCGATAGTCAGTACTCTTTTCCTATAATATAAAAATGTTAATATATATATATATATATATATATATATATATATATATATATATATATATATATATATATATATATATATGAGGGTCATTCAATAAATAAGGTGAATTTTTCGGTATAAGGACTTCTAATACAGATAGAAGCTTACTTTTTTTTCAATAATCTGCAAAAGAAATTTAATCCACGTGAAAAAGAAGTAATAAAATAAAAAAGAGTAAGCTTCTATTTGTATTAGAAGTCCTTATACCGAAAAATTCAACTTATATATATATATATATATATATATATATATATATATATATATATATATATATATATATAAACATAAAAGCCGTCCTATCTGGCGGCATTTAAGCTAGCTCAATCGGCTGGCTCTTGATTGAGCCTGCATCACAATAATTAAGGAAGAATAGATGTGACAGGCAACAATAAACTACAGAAGAACTCAAGATTGATCACTGCATTTAAGTAGTGCATTAATATTTAAGCTTACTTTTAAAAGTTCAACGATAATTCTTCTTTTGCCACTTAATTTAAAGACAGTTTTATGAACGTTGGTCCTTACTTTCTGTACAAACAGTTATTTTTATTTCATGGGTTATTTTCGCTGGATTTCCCAGTTAGTTTCGGTTATTCACAAAGTTATAAAACTTGTTATCGTACAAAAAATTCGTCGCAAAAAATCACGTAAAAACAATCTCAGTAATGAATACTTTGGAAGACAAATTTCAAGATTGCGGTTTCGGATCCGGTCCGGAATGTTTTTAAGTTGCTTAGGGAGTGGGCCTGATTCCAAATATGTTGGGCTCTAGCCTGTAGAAGTAAACTTGAAAACACTGATATTTTTTTTTATTTTGAAACACTGCAATGTGAGAACAGTAATATTTTAATTTGAACATGAGCTATTGAAAGTTAGAGAGTTGTGTCCATTTAATTGATTTTATCAGTAGAAGACAAGATGGCGAAATCCGAAAAAAATCGCTGTAATAAAAACTTGAGAATCTAAAATTACAGGATTGCGGAATGTTTTTAATTTACTAAGGGTATCGTCCTGATTCTAAAATGATACATGATATGGCTTACGGCCTCTAGGAGTAAAGTTGAACAAATGTTACACAGTGACACACTGACACTAACATTATATATATATATATATATATATATATATATATATATATATATATATATCGAGAGAGAGAGAGAGAGAGAGAGAGAGAAAAGTTGGGAGAGAGATAGTGATTTCCTTCTTTATTTATCGTGTACCATCAAGACGTAGACGATCGTACCTCTTCACAACTTCATGTCTTTTGTAGCTCTTAGTAATTTTTGTCTTTTTGTTATTTCTACTAAACATCACTAAGTATGTTATACGATCTTTTACACTTTCCCTCATACCTTCGATCTGTCCCGTGAGTACCAGATTTTCCAAACCCTCCTACTTCATTATATGCCCTAAAATTTTCAACTGTCTCTTCCTATAACTATATTTTTCTCTTTCTTTCCAATGTCTTTAATACCTCATCGTTGCATATATAATCAGTTTATGATATCCTCACCATCATTTTAGCGAGGTTTATCTATTTCTTCTAATCTCCTTAGATTTTGGAATGTATCTTTGCCTATCCCAATGCCTCTTCGTTTTTTTTAGTGTTGCACATTCTGTCCGCTATTAAAACTCATGCGAGATATTTAAATTTTTGCACTTGTTTCATTTTGGCATTTCTGATTAACCTTTGTCAATTTGCCAGCCTCCTTTTACTAACAACCATACATTCAGTCTACTTACGATTGATATTTAACCTTTTCTTTTTGCTTGACTTCTTTACATTCTGTATGAGATTTTGTAGCATTCGAACGTGTCTGCTATCAACACTGTGTCATCTTCATATCTTATGTTGTTAAGTTTGTGGCAACCAGTAATGAATCCTAATAGGACTTCTAATTCACTTAGAAGCGCCTCGCTGTATAGGTTAAATAAGTCCGGTGATCAAACAAATCCTTGGCTTACACCCATTCTAGTTTTGCATATATGCTGAACTCATTTTCTATTCATATGCACCCGGTTTGCATAGATAAACCCATCAATAATCTGCAATTAAATAGTGAGAAAAATAATTAATTTTACACAAGCAATGTTTTTCAACAGAATTTCCTTTCTTGTCATTTCTTTTGTAAACTATATAAGCCTAATATAAAATAATGAAAAATTTAAATCCTTGTTCAGCTAATAGCGACGTATAAAATTACTGAGATACCGAGTAAGAATTACAGAATGGTAGGTTCAGTAAATAATAACAAATGCCTACTAGATACACACAAACACACAAACGAATATACATCCGATTTCCCGTATAGACAAAACAAAATCATGATAGACTCAAAAACATAAATTTACACAAGAACGCTGCTTGACAAGAAAATTGCACGCGGAATTTGTTTAAGGAATAAATGAAAACATTAAAAAATAAAAATATGGCAATTTTTTCACCATATCTCGCACCCTGATGAACCTTTAATAAAAGCGTTCCATGTTTAAAAACGTTTCCAATTTGTTCTTCATTCTCTTCTATTACATGTCTGCTATATATATATATATATATATATATTTTTTTTTAAGCATATCGCCCCGAGCAAGGCCGGTGGCCACTATCACGCAAGGGGTTACAGAAGGGTTGGAGGAAGAGCAGATAGGAGTGGTAAAGGAAGGGATGTGGAGAAAGAGAAGGACGGAGGGCCGATCGAGGTAGGGAGGTTACGGGAGATATAGATCGAGAGCAGATAGGAATGGAAGATGTCAGGAAGTGGATAGATCAAGGCTACACTTAAACCGTTGGAGATTGTATTTGTCAGGGAAACAGTAATAGGGAAGGGAGTTCCATAGGCGAGATGTGCGAGACATGAAGCTATTGGAGTAGAAAAGACGTCTACACCTAACAGTTTCAACGGTGAAGGGGTGGGAACGGGATGCCAGCCTCGTAGGACGCTTGAATTCACGAGGCTTAGGGAAAAGTGAAAGCAACTCCTCAGAGCAATTACCGTGGAAGTACTTGTAGAAAAGGCAGAGTGATGCAACATTGCGTCTGTGAGAGAGCGACTGCAGACGAGATGACAGATCAGGGCCAATCACATTGCATATCCGTCTCTGGATCTTATCAAGAACCCCGAGGCAACACGCAGGGGCCCCAGACCATAAATGGCAGCAATACTCCATGCAAGGTCGAATGGTAGACTTATAGACTTGGAGGATCGATTCAGGGGAGAAGAATTTCCTGGCTCGGCACAGGGAACCAACTTTTCTAGCGGTGGATGATGCAATTGACTCGATGTATTTGTTCCATCTCAGATCAGCGGACAGCGTGAGACCGAGCAGCCGCAGAGAGGAGCTCTCGATATATATATATATATATATATATATATATATATATATATATATATATATATATATATATATATATATATATATGGTTTGTTTTGTTTTGTTTTACGGCATATCAATCTCAATGGATAATTTAATGCCGACAACTTCCCTGGTAATATTTTGTTTTGTCAAAAAAATATTTCTCGTAATATTTTTTCCTAAATAATGTATAGCTGGTAATATTTGTTTTCAAAATTATATTGCTGGTAATTTTATTTTTTCTTCAAAAATTTATTTCTAGTAATAATTTTTAAAAGTATTTTTAGTATTAGAACATATTATACACTCTTATAATGCATTTTACCTCAGTTTCGAGGTTAACTATTTGCCCATAGCTGGGACCCTAACAGGTGCTACCACCCCGGGTCAGGGTGGACCTGGGAACACCAGCAATTAAGAGGTGGTTCCACGATACTCAAAAACCTTTTGATCAGAGCTATTGCTTACTCTGGACGCGGATGTAGTTTATCGTCATACCCAGAACGATATATATACATATATATATATATATATATATATATATATATATATATATATATATATATATATATTCTTCATAAAGAAGTCATTAATTCCTTTAGGTGACTGCTACTAACAAGCAGTATTTTTCTCCTGTTGATGGCCATGCTGGCCGAAATTAGTTGAGGAACCTAATTGAAATAATAAACCCCCAAAATATTGATATATAACCCAGTGTGTCCGTAAATTTTAATTTTTTAATTTTTCAGTATTTTTATTGTTCAAAACACACCCAAACCTATATATATATATATATATATATATATATATATATATATATATATATATATATATATATATATATATATATATATATTGTAGTATGATGACAAATTCGAAAAACTTATCAGTAATAATAATAATTATTGATTAATGTTAAAAACCTGAATTGTTGACCTGTCCTTTGTCCTTTTTCAACAAAAAATATAGCTATACATATCTAATATATATATATATATATATATATATATATATATATATATATATATATATATATATGCAAATAGTTCATTCGAATACACGCTCATGCAGATGTCTACATGTGTGTTGGGAATGCATGATTGTGTGTTGGTGTGTGTTGGGAGGTGAGCAATGAAATTTGACCGAAATGTTTGCGGTCATTTATTCGTTTGAGAGTTGAAGCGAATATCAGCCACTTGACCTTTTGAATGTGCAGGCAAAACAGTAATTTCATATCACTAACATTTACTCGTCTAGTGGAGACCAAGTCAATTGCCTGACCTTTCATCTGGACTCTATCGCTCAGTGATGTCACATATCACAGTCAGTCTTGCCACGTGTGGATAAGTGAACTAGCATGCGTTCACGTTTGCACACGTCTGTTCAGACACGCATCTGCACCCGGTAAGTCTCTCTCGGCCAACCGATTACTTTAAACGTTGGTACGAATTCAATATTTTTAGTACTGGACGTAATGACCAAGCCATTATGTGAATTTTTCCCGCTTTTGGTGGGTAAAACGCTTTTGCAGTTCAACACTAATTAGGGTCTTTACACTGGGGAAAACATCCCATAGACATGTTACTTGAAGGTTGGGACCAGGATTATGTTCACATATATGCGCTTATGACCTCGCGCTTAGAGCAAAAATTATAAAAAAAGCAGTAGCTTTGGTGCATTTTACGAAGCTGCAAAATCAAAAACGGAATCAAATTATTACAGAGTTATTCACGAAGCCAGATACTACTGTGATACAGTTATGAAATTGAAAAAAAACTTTTATTTAAAAAGAAGAGACTTTTATTCAAAACAAAAAGACCATCATTAATTGAAAAGATTCTTTTATTCAATATAAAGACATTTTTATTTGCATTCTTTGGGGTGATGTCCTCATCTGTTTTGCCGTATTCACAACGTTTCGGCCGTTGTACGCCGTGGATTTATTCAGGTGATTGGAATTCCGAACTGAACCTTTTATCACGTACACCGTAGTAGATTGTTCTAGCTCCATGCTTCACTTAATTTCAACTTTCCACTGCAGTATCCAGGTATTGATCTCACACCTTTTTTAGCTCAAATTACTGGATCCAACCATTGCTTTTATCCACTGAGCCATGTGTTCTTGAGGGCATCAGTGCATGAATTTTGGGACATATAAACTTAATATCTCGGTAATCATGTTTTTACCAGTGTTCATGTTGCAAATTCTTTTGTTGCTTATATTATTGCTTTTCTTTAATCTGTCATCTCGTCTGCAGTCGCTCTCTCACAGACGCGACGTTGCCTCGCTCTGTCTTTTTTACAAATACTTTCACGGTAATTGCTCCTATGAGCTGCTTTCGCTGGTTCCTAGGCCTCATGAATTTAAACGTCCTACGAGCCTGGCATCCCGTTCCCACCCCTTCACCGTTCAAAACTGTTAGGTGTAGACGTCTCTTCTACTCCAATAGCTTCATGTCTCGTATATCTCGTCTGTGGAAATCCCTTCCTTATTCCTGTTTCCCTGACAAATACAATCTCCAACTATTTAAGTGTAACGTCAATCGACATCTCCAGTTGCCTTGATCTATCCACTTCCCTTCTCCACATCCTTTCACCTTTCATTCCTATCTGCTCTCGCTCCAAATCTTCTGTAACCCCCTTACCTTGATCGATCCACTATCTTTCTCCACATCCTCTCCTTTACCACTCCTATCTGCTCTTCCTCCAAACCTTCTGTAACCCCTTGCGTGCTAGTGGCTTCCAGCCTTGCTTGGGGTGATAAGCTGAACCCCCCCCCCCAAAAAAAAAACAACTCCTTATTAGTGGTTCTCATATCGTATTCATTTCTATGCTATACCTCAGTGGCATAATGTCGTACTAAGTTTAGTAATTATCAAGCCAACATAATGACTGGAATTTCGGATGTCGATTTGAAGGTGAATAAGTTTCCTCATTTAGAGATCTGGCAAAAGAAAAACGATATTTCTATCTCTATTCTTCCCACTTTTTGCATTGTACCAATCTAAGTTCTGCTTCGGGGGAACATAAACTTCATATGTTTTATATATATTCATGTATACTTTATCTTTTCTTCATTACTATTGCACTAGGGATTTTTCCGCAATGAATAACTGGGAACAAACCTCGTATTTTATGTAGATTCATATGTCCAGACGGGTTTCCTACGAAAAGTAATCATATCTTATGTAATATCAAGCCTCCGACATGGTAATTAATGATGGACAATGTATTCACAGACGAAGAGAGGGAATATGTAAGTAATGAAGAAATTATACGAAAAATGCAAGCAACAAGGCTCTTATATTTAGAATCAGAAAAGATAGCTGTAATTTCTGGGACACATAATCAAGAAAGAAGGCTTAAAAAGACACTTACAGATCAAATAGGAGGTCAGAAGGATAGGGAAACTGCGAATTATCTACCTAACAAGCTTGTGTAAAATAGATGGCAGAATAGGCACTGGAAGTGATAAAAAAGAAGATGAATATTGCTAAGAGCTGGAAAGAATAGAAAGATATAGAGTATTGTGATCACTCACGTATTGAAGAATCAAGGCAAATTTTAAAAAAGATATATTCTTTCATTCGATATAAAAAAACATCATTTCACCAACACAATTCTGAAATAGTTTTTTCCAGCCACGCTTTTGAATTCTCATAAAATCCGCCTTGTTTGTATGACTTTGCGAGATTTGCAGAAAGTGTACTGACTGAAAAGAAAGTGAAGAAAAGTAAAGATAAATAGTTATAGTATGATCTTGTAAAAGGTGAAAAACTACAACAATGATCGGGGGAGGAATTTAAAAGGGGAGGATGAGAAAATTTCAAAGAACTTTAATACCAACGAAACAAGATGAATGAGTTTAATAGCTACAAGAATTCAAGAGAGATGCAGGAGAGAAACAGAAAAAAAAATGATGAACCAATAAAAACGAAAGAGTTGAAAACGACATGAAATATAAACAAAATATGTAAAGTGACAATATATTTTAAAAGATGATTTCTAACTAAAATAAAACGACGAAGATGAAGACGGATTATAAAGAAAATAAATGTCTCATATCTGAAATAGAAAATAATTTAATAAACAGTTTTCAAAAGAAATAGTCTTCTTTTTAAAGAATTACAGGGGAAACGATAAATCAATGATTAAAACAGACCGTCTAAAATACTAGCACAGATCACACCCTCAAAAGCAGAACGTGAAACAGACAATGCGAATGGATATGTAATATTAGCCAATGACAGTAGTTGTCAAAATTTAACGTAGACGTCTGTATTTAAATTAAATTCTTGGCAAATTCCGTGTATAATTTTCCGAAAGAAGAAACGCACCTGTCCCTATCTGATTTTGGTCAAAGCTGCAGCCTGGTGACATCTGCTCGTATTAAAAATGATTTATTTATTTCAGGTGAGAAAAGTTGAATGGGAAAGCTGAAGGAAAGGGAAGGGTGGATGAAACGGAGAGGAAAGGGAGAGGAAACGCGAGAAATATAGGAATTAAGGATTAAAATATGATAATTAAACCTGATATCCCGTGCTGAGTCAGGCAGAAAATTCCAACAATGGAAATCTCACATAAGATCGAACTCACTACGTATGTGTACCGTGGTATAAGTTTATAAAACATCGAGAAATTAATGATTATACGGTTAGTCTGATAGAGGAACGACTGAGGCTCGAGATCTCTGTACACAATATTCATCTACAAGACGACCTAACTACAAACACACTATACCCTGCTGTGCCAAAAGTGATGAATCTGTCGCAAGACCTCCTCAGAGACGTTTAGCAGAGACATTTCTATAGATATCACCGGATTCCTGATATCTGTAGGTGTATATTCCATGTGAAAGGACGTTTCCAACACGACCCATAATTACGAGTTTAATTTTATATCTGACAAACTTCTTAAAGCACCATTCAACCAACTCCTTAAAGCAAATCTGATCAAATTCCATGCTGGGATACGCGCTCGTCATTAGATTAAATTAAGTCGATGAATGAGTTTAAATAGTCCCGAATCGGCGCAAAGTATCAATGATTTGTGCAGGCGAACGAGCAGATAAAATCTAGGCTACGTGAACGCAACTCATGCAATTATGTAACAATCAAAATCTGTGCTGTGTCATGTTGGCAACTGGGGTTCATGGCCTCATGAGGTCTGCACCAAGCATAAAACACTATATCAGCCCGAAATAATTGAAAGTGACTCACATTGGGTTTCGCCCTGTTGCCAGTTCTACATGTTCCACGTGGCAATGTCTCCAAACCAGTTGAAGTATGTTACGTGTTGTTTTATTAAAATAGTCAGATTCGTAAGATTTCTTACACATTCAGTGGAAGCTAGAGAACAATGAGCTGGCCTATTGGATATGCGTTTGGAAACTCCCGCTTTGAATGTGGCCAGTGTCGCTTGTTTGTTTCCGCATACAAATCTTACTATAATTAGCTATGTGTGGATGGTTAGTGTGCTATTCACAATGGATAGCAATATCCTCCGTCGTGTATTCTTGATACAGCGGGTCCGCGAATTATGTCACAGATCCGTTCCTACGGCGCGACGTAACATGATTTTCGACGTAGATTGGAGTTCATCTACATAAGTACCCAGGAGTCTGCTTTACGCTTGGGAGACATAATGAAAGGCAAAAAGTTCACCCAAACGAGAGATATCGAATGTAGCACGATCCACTATGGCGTAGAGCCGGTGAAGAAACAATGCCGTGTTCCTCATATAGCGCGCGTGACGACCTATTATAGGAGATGGCTCCGTAACCACGAAATACCGTACATCGGGTACGACGTAACTCGAGGACCTCCTGTATATAACTAAAACCAAAGATCGAGTAATATATGACACCAGAAATGGTATATATCTTCTACCAGGCAACCCATATCATACAGGGGTTTTTACAAAAAAAACTATGCACAACTGGTAACTTCTAAGCTTAAATATATATCTACATATATATATATATATATATATATATATATATATATATATGTGTGTGTGTGTGTGTGTGTGTGTGTGTGTGTGTGTGTGTGTGTGTGTGTGTGTGTGTAGAGTATACAATAATTATGAATTATACTACTCTACTAAGATTAACTAGACGAATTTGCTCAGCACTACTCTTCGGCAAGGTTTGCAAAATAAATTATGTTACCTGTATTTCTAAATAAGCTAAGTTGACGTCCCCAGAACTTTCAGTGCAAATATTTTATACAGATATGGATCCAAAATATAATAAAATATTTTTTTTTTAATCGATTTCATCCCAAGTGACGCTACTAAGACACAAAGAGTTAACGTGTGCAATGGAATTAGGAACAGAAACATTGCTAATGAGCGGGAAGCGAAAAGTGTAATCAGGAGGACAGTGGATAGCGACTGTCACTGCATTTAAATTTTTGAGATTAAAGTTGGCTGGAAAGCGTGGAGCCGGAAGGGAATTCCACAAGCAAGAAGTGCGAAAAAAGGAACTGTCAGCATAGAAGTTAGGGTTACAACTAGCAAGCTCAACTGCAAATTGCTGAGATCTCGACGCCAGTCTAGTACTGCGCCTAAATTCAAAGTCTACGCGCCTAAATTCAAAATCTACGCGCCATAGTGAAGAACTCATCCAAACAATTACGATGAAAGTATTTATCGAAAAGTCACAAGGAGGCAACCTTACGGCAGATACTGCCTTTTAATATCAAGTGTCTTCTGATCAGGCTATAGACATTATGGTATATCGCTTACCTTTCAATAATACGAAATATCTTAGCGTGTATTTCTGCACAATAGATAAAAAAATCTTAAGAAATAAAACTCAAATAAAATAAGAGTTAGGGGCATTGAACTTTTAAACAAATTCGAGCACCTACCCATATTTATTACCGGCCGTGACGTTATAATTTACGTTACGCAGATGATTGTCTGGTAGTTTCGAAAGGGAAACTGAAAGACCGATTAGACAAGGTGGTAGAATATTTATTTTTTCCAGTGAAGATCACACTGTACATGGCCCTGGAGCTAGTCGAGGTTGAGGGTTACAAACTAAAGGATATATTTATGCGTGTATGTGGAGACGATAACGGTTAACCTAGACTTGAACAGGTTTTGTACTGATCAGGAGAATATGTTCTTGGAAATCGGTTCCACGGAGCAGTACCTCACGGGAAGAAGCTGTTCGAGTGAAACTTACTTCTCACTAATGGAATACGGGTGGAATGAGAGAAGTTTGCTACAATATGTGTAGCAGGGCGGGTCCTAGCCGTGAAGGTTAGAGCTGCTGGAACTAACGGATGTACTTCGTGTGAGCACTTTCCATTAAATAGCGATAGAACAGTGAGTGACTTGCTACATCACCTTCCGTGAGAGAGGAATTGCAGGGTGGAAAATAATTTGTCACCCACAAGGCAATGGGGACGCTTTTGAACTCTATCCAGACTGAAACACCAGGAATGGGCAGTTCCTATCCAAATATGATAGCTGTACACTATTTTAGGCCTGATCTGACCCTTGTAAATTTAAATGATAGATAGCACATGGAATCAGAAGAGGGAACCGACCATTTTTCCGGCGGTTTTAACGATGGGTAGTATGAATTCTACTTGACGTCAGGTGTGGGTGCGAGGCCTAGTAGTCGCTCATGGAACGGGGCCATCCAGAGTAATTTAAAACCAAATAGCCAGCTGTTAATTACAAAGAGAAAAAAAACATGGTATTTAACATATACAGGGTGCGATGTGTAAATTGTCGCCATTTTATATGTTTAATTTCGCAATCATAATATTGAAACATGAAAGCGTTTGTGTAGCGATTTCAAAATGCTTTTATTATACTCTCTTATAATAAAAATATAATAATAATACATTGCTCTACTTTGTATTGAGCTACGAACTGGGGATTTTTACTCCATTCCTAGCACATTACTGTCGACGCGGGATATTATATATATATATATATATATATATATATATATATATATATATATATATATATATATATATATATATATAGTCTTAAGATGTGCTGTATTTATGGGATAAAGTGCTCAATATCAGAGATAGAGCGTGTGTAAATATAAAAGTGAACATAGAAGTCAACACTTACAGGCGACAGTCTGTTTCATGCTAGATGCAATCGTGGCCTGACGATTGCATCTAGCATGAAACAGACTGTCGCCTCTGAGTGTTGACTTCTATGTTCACTTTTATATTTATATATATATATATGTGTGTGTGTGTGTGTGTATGCGTGTGAGTGCGTGCGTGCGTGTGTGTGTACGTGCGTTGAATTAAAAAAAATGATGGCCGCGTTTTTTTTTCTTTTTAAGTATTGTCTGTTTCCAATTTCCTTTATTTGCGACATACAATGAATTCGTTGTTTTTTCCCTGCAGAAAGCAATAAATTAAATGAATATTACAATTAAATGAACATCTCACATGAGCTGCTAATTTTAAATGATTTTTTTCGCTTTTTTTTCCCCCTTTTCATCTGCTTTCTTTTCTTTGTTCGCAATAAATTACTTTTGTTCTTTTTATTTTCCTCCAACTCCACACACGCATGCTTCTCTGGACTGTGTCGTTCTTTCATTTACACTTTTCCTCTCGATTCGTCCTTTTCTTTTCCTTGTTCTATCATTGCAGCGATCGCATTATTTCCTTTTCTTTTAAGTTTCATTGAATGAGTTTTAGTCTCTGATTTTTCTTCCTGATTTCTTTCTACCTTTTCTTCTTCATTCTTCCCGTCTACCAAAGCCAGTTGACTTCTGTTCAACTCTCTTCTCTCACCTTCTCTACGCCACCATTCCCACACGCACCCGCAAACACTCTTTCTCATTTATCTCTCTTCATATATATATATATATATATATATATATATATATATATATTTGCAGGTCTGATGAATTGGATCGTAATTACGATTCCAATGTAATAAATTATAACCATGGAATATTAGTGTTTGAGATTTTTATTATATATATATATATATATATATATATATATATATATATATATATATATATATATATATATATTTGTAGGTCTGATGAATTGGATCGTGATTACGATTCCAATGTAATAAATTATAACCATGTAATATTAGTGTTTGAGATTTTTATATATATATATATATATATATATATATATATATATATATATATATATATATTTATATATCCTCTCTGTTTGTCTTAGGGTTGATCTATATATTTTCAAATCGCATCCCCCGTTCAAATTGTTTCATGTCTTAATTTTCTATAAAGTATTCAGTCATTCTCTTTTCTATTTTCTTCGCTTTCTCACTTATGTTATTGTTCCAATTTACATTTTTCCTTCGTTTTTTTTAATTCCTATTTTAAAAACAACTTTGTCATTAGATTTTCTTCTTTCTACTGAAGTAATCAATTCAGTTTTCACCTACCCAATTTGAACCGTTGCCATTTTTGCGGTCAATGATTTTCCTCAACCCACAATTCTTTCGCTTTTCTTCATTCATCGGCACTCATTAGCCAACTAAGTCTTTGTTTCTTTCTTTCTTGTTTGATTACATTCATTGTTTTATTTTCTTTGATGTTGCCTCTTTCTTTTTTTTCCTTGATATTCTCTTTCTTTCTTTCTTTCTTTGATAGTGTTTTTACTTTCTTTTTTCATACTTTGTGTCAGTGTGTCTTCAGTTTCCTTCTTTTCCTTGCCTTCTTTCCCAACAACACCTTTATCCAACGATACGCTTTCTTTCCTGTCTCTTTTCAATTTCTTTGGCTTTTCTTTGATGCATCTTTCATTCTTGCTTGGTGGCTCCCAATGTTTTTTCTTTTTTGCATTGTTTAAGTGTTTCTTTAATTTATTTCTCTGTTTCTTTCATTCTTACTTTCTTTTATTGTCTATTTAATCTCTTTCTTGCTGGCTTTAATTGTATATCGAATTTCTTTCTTTCTATTTTGCTTTCAGCATTTCCTTAATTTCTTTCTTTCTTTCTTTATTGTTAAAGTTTCCTTGTTGTTTTTCACTCTTTCCTTCATCGTTACGTTCGTTTTTTTTTCTCTCTCTTTCTTTGTGACTCTCTTTCTCTTTTGCTCAATGTCCCTATCTATTTCTTCCATATATCTTGCGCTCTCCAACTTAGCACGCTCTCCCTTTCCATGCTCTCCCTTTCCATGCTCTCCCTTTCCACGTGTCCTCACACCATTCACTTTTTTCTACTAAACGAATGATCCATACCCTGCAATGACTCTTTAGCCTTTGTGCGGTGAACGACTCACTTGCCTTTTCTCTTCTTCCCCTTTCTTATCTCTTCCCGCCCCTATAAACTGCCCACGATGTACAAGGCTCTGACATTGGAAGTAGTAAATCAAACAATGTTCAGCTTTAATCCATGGGTCATTTCTTTACTCTTTTTCAGCCAGTCATTTTCTCGCCATCTTTCTCTCTTCAACCCACACCTTCATAACTTTTACTCCCACTTCTCCCCTTAATAATCGTTTCTCATCCCAACCCTCAAACATATCCACTTCTTTTCCTTCTTTTTCATTTTCTCGTTTTTCGCTTATTTGCTTCCATCTCTCATTTTAAATTCTTTCTTTTCAATCTTTTTGCTTTCTTCAAGATGAAAAGATGACTTGAACAGGAAACGCCAAGCAATAAAGATTGTTTTTTTTTTATTCTTTCTCTTCTTTTTCATTTGTTTGTTTATTCTTCTATTATTGTTTGTTGGTCGTTTATTTTATTCTCACAGACGCCTTCTACACCTTCATATTGTCCTTCTTCTATTCCTCCGATATTATTTATTTCCTTGTTCGGGGTTGGGGTCCCAAGGGTAACGGCTTTTAGCCATTTTTCGTCTTTCAGCATCACTCTTTACAATTCTTTGCATTTTTATTTGTTGCCTCTTGCCAGTCGGATCTAAAACGTAGTTCAGCTCCCAAAAGTCACTTGAAGAACAAGAAAAGCAAGGCGAAATGTACCAAGGATAAAGATATAAGAAGCTTTCAACGGGCAATACACTGAAAACAGTCAATAGACACCGAGCGATTAAAATTCCGTCCGTATGTTACATACAGTATATTAGCTAAAACCACGCATACATCACAATTACCTGATTAGAAAGGTCCAAATTACAGATATATATGCAAAACCTTCTGTCGTCTTTGGTTACTTCTGGATTTTGCCTTTGTAAATCTGTTCATTCAATGAATTTTAACATACATATATATATATATATATATATATATATATATATATATATATATATATATATATATATATATATTGGTCACTTCTAGACGGATGCGAGACGCGAAGATGTAGTCTTCAGCAAGCAAGGAATTGTGTTGATTTTCTATGTATTGGATCCCAGGTATGTAGATATATTTATATATCTGTTTATATATTTTTAACCTTTCACATGGGTAACAAAACACTGTTGTTGTAATATATATTCTATCAATATGCATTTTAGCAGTTTTGTGTTGGCTTTTCTAAATTCAAATTATTTCAACGTTACTATCTCCTGTACAAACCTCCACGTGTTTAATGTATATTCCTCTAAGTTGAATATGTTATGATAAAACTGATAATGCAGATAAAAGTCATTTTCTCATCCTTGTTTCCAAATAGAAATATTGTTCTTTAATTTTAATTGCATAAGTATTAACGATATAAACTCGCTTTAACAATTGCAAATGCGCAGCTGATATTATCATTTCTCTCTCCGCTCAGAGATATATTTTTATAATGCAGAAAAAGATTCATGAAGACAGTGGGCATCGATAAGGATCTTTGTTTTCCAGATTCAAATTCGGTCGTCGCTAAAATAAACTCTTTCATTTTTCTATTACTTTTTTTGCAGTAAGTTTCACCTTGTACAAGGCCCAGTGGCCACTCGAGGTAGAGGGCTATATTAAGAGATAGTTTATATCAATAGGAGGGAAAGATAACGGTCGACTCTAGACTTTGAACAGGTTAAGATGACTTCCTGAATATGCTAGACTATGACGTCAAGTTTTGTCGTATTTCCTTAATAATTCTTATCTGCAATCTAACCAATGACAGATAATCTTGGACACACAAGATATTTAATTCTAAATTGGTCTTTCTAACTTGTACGAATTAATAATTAATTATTTCGCTATCATTAGAATCAAACCGGAAAGTGATGGTTAACGATTTTTGTAAGTGAGCTTTGTATTTGCTAAACAGAATTAACTAGAAATACAAAATTAGCGACTTATGCCAGATTAACTTAAGCACATCATTTATTTACTGCGCCATCTAAATCTAACATGAGTGCAATATCTTTGACAGAATTCAGTTGATCCTTTATGGTTTCGCAAATTATCATGGATTTGATGCCAGATAAGACCGGATTTTTCACCAAATATGAGAATAAATAATCATTTTCTTAATAAATAACAAGGATAAATTTTATATAAACTGAGGAAACTGAGAAAATCTGATGCGGATGCAGTAACCATTGATGAATCGTACAACAATTTTTTTTATTGTTTTCGGCTCACCGTTGGGGGAGGGGCGGTCTAATATAATGTTGATTTTATAAGACATCAAAAATATTTCCATTCTTCTAAAAATATTATTTTTAATATTTTAACAACTTTTCGTTTTTCTTTTACATTTTTTATTTTATGTTCTTGATAGATTTTGCTGCTTTCTAGTTAAAGCTTTTTCACGAATCCAAATATCAGAATCTCTTGTCAATGAAAGAATGATTGACGCCAGAAAAGAGTTTATAAGATCAGTGTATATCAAATTTATAGATTTGGACATTCCATCATTGTTTTGATTTGCATGATATATATATATATATATATATATATATATATATATATATATATATATGTAAAAAGCAAGACTATATATATATATATATATAAAGCATATATATATATATAAAGCATATTTATATATATAAAGCAAATATATATATATATAGCACATATATATATATATATATATATATATATATATAAAGCAAGACACTATATATATATATATACATACATATCTCTCTCTCTCTCTCTCTTTATATATATATATATATATATATATATATATATATATATATATATAAAGCAAGACTTCATATATATATATATATATATATATATATATATATATATATATATATATATATATATAAAGCAAGACTTCTCGAATATTCAGGCCGGTAGATATAAATAAATAAATATTCTGTTTAATAAATAAATAAATACACAGCATCTAATCAAATGTGAGTATCAATTAAAAGCAACGTTTAAAAAATAAATTAAAAATATGTCGAATTTAATTCATTACCTAAAAATTGTGTTTGTTTACGTTAGGAAACGAAACAGAAGAGATATGAAGATTTCGAGAAGTGGGGAGGAACAAATATTTGTACAGATACAAAATTTTCAATTATTGAATTTACAATTAATAAATAAACATATTTTTCATATAACTAACTGCACACAAATACATACTAACTAAATAGGCATAGAAAACGGAAAAATTAATTTAATAGAAATAAATCTCATTTATCCATTTTAATGGGTGAAAAAATCATTCGTACAATACAAAAAAGATACATCATCTTAAATTAATACTTTGTAGACTAGCCATTATTCACTTCTACAGCAACCAACCTCTTCTTGTAGTTCTCAATTAATGATTTGGCAATTTTAGTTGGTATTTTGTTCCATTCTTCTTCGCATATGGTCTTCAGATCCGGGATGTTTGTTGGAGCTCTCGATTGGATTTGAATTTTCAAATAACGCCACAGATTCTCATTTTGGATAAAAACTGGGGACTGGCTTGGCCATTTCAGGATATTTACATTATTTTCAGCAAGCCATTTTTTCGTAGATTTTGCAGTGTGCTTAGAACCATCATCTTGTTCGAAAATCCAATTAGGAGGAAGTTTTGATATGATGCGGCATTCATTCTACCGTCTATTACTGATATGTTGCCGGTACATTTTGCAGAACAACATCCCCAAACTATGATGATGCCACCACCAAATATTTTTGTTGGAACTGTGGTTATTTGTTTGAAGGCATCGCCATCTTTACTCCATACATGATTTCAAGAATGACGTCCAAACAACTCAGTTTTGTTTTCGTCTGTCCATAATACTCTTTCGCAATACGATTTTTTCTTATCTTTATGTGCATGAAATAGTTTCAACCTGGCATCTCTGTATTTTCAATAGCAGCGGAGTATTCCCAGGGGAGACTGAGTTTAGATTGTTCCTGTGAATTACATTGCTTATTGTCCGTTTAGTGACACAGATTCCTGATGAAAGCAAATCATCCAGCAGCACTTGACGAGTAACCATTGGATTTTGCTTAATTTGACGCATTATTTTCCTCGAAGATCTTGAAGAAATCTTCCGTGGAGCACCTGCTTTTCTCTGGTTTTCAAAAGCTTGAGTTTTGTATACCTTGCAATAAATGTACTGATGGTAGGAAAGGGAATATTCAGGTTGTCTGAGATTCTCCTGTAACTTCTACCTTCTTTCTAGAGCTTAACATTTAGTTCTTTATGCGAATTTGTCAATTCTTTACCTCTTGTAATGATGATAACTTTCCAACACGAATATCAATTACAGAATGTTTGGCTTGTATAGTTTAAGCTAAAAATAACTACTGAAAACATTATTGGAACATTCTAGAATATTCCACTTGAATAATCTAGAGTATTAAAGGAATTTAAAAGTTTTAAAATCTGAAATTTTGCATTGTACGAATGCTCTTTCCCCCCCATTAAAATGGATAAATGTAGTCAATTTCTATTAAGCCAATTTTTTTCTATTTTCTATGCATATTTAGTTATTATGCATCTGTGTTCAGTTAATTATATGAAAAATATGTTTATTCAGATGTTGGAAATACAATAAATTAAAAATTTCTATGTGTACGAATATTTGTTTCCCTTCATTGTATGTATACAAAAGTACAATTCGGGCTTTATTTTCTCAGCAGTTTCTACGTGGTCTATTGGTCAAGGCACGTCAGTGCTAATGACAGGTTAACCTAGATGAGGCAGTCTCTAATCTTACCGGAAGCACATATTTTTCTAACAAAATTTCTCGACATTCAAGCCGCTAGATGTAAATAAATAAATATACTGTTTAATAAATAAATGAAAACAAAATATGTACCCAATGTAGCCATTAAAAATAATGTGTAAACACATAATTTATATATATATATATATATATATATATATATATATATATATAAGTGAACATAGAAGTCAACACTTAGAGGCGACAGTCTGTTTCATGCTAGGTGCAATCGTCAGGACATGAGTGCTGTTATTTTTCTCGGTTATTTATATATACGGGTCAGTGGTGCATTGTGGGTAGTCTATTTTGGCGGTTATTTAAAATTAAAAACTGTTCCTGCAAAAATAATAGTTAAAACAAAATACAACAATCAACCCCAAAATTGAGCAAATAGCTTTATCTTCCCAAACAAAAACAAAACTATTAAATAAGTGATATAAACAAATTTTTACTACGTTAATAAAAACACCGATCAAAATAAAAATAAATAAATAAATATATATATAAGATGAAAAAAAAACAAAAGCAAGCAAGATAATAATTTAACCCAAATAAATAAATAAACAAATAAATGACTTCCGGTAAAATAATCGCCAAAATAGACTACCCACAATGCATATAATATAGATAAGTGTTGTCTATATATTTTATGTAAGTTTTTTTTCAAATAGTCTGATAATCTTAATAACATTATCATTAAACAATGAAAGAAAATCACAATATTGATACATACTTTTTTTTTTTTTTTAATCCAATCTAAGCTTTCGGCTTACATAAGCCATTATCAAAGATGACAATTACACAATATATTTATGCAATACATGAACAAGAAATTGATGATAGTCTTATTTGTTTACATACATAAAATATATAGACATCACTTATCTATATTATTTAATGAAACATGTATTAATGAAAAAATGCTGCCTAAATACACACAATTTAAATATATATATATATATATATATATATATATATATATATATATATATATATATATATATATATATACATATATATATAACGACAATGTGATGACAGGGAAGGGGGAAATACAATTATCAAGACTGAGCATACAAATAAATGACTAACTGAAATTTGGATTTCTTGGAATCAATCTATTTTACAAGCATCAATATGGCGTCATGGTTAATAATGGTTGTAATTTTATTTATTTTACACTGCTTATGTAAATCTTTTATATAAAACGTGTCTCTTAGACAATTCCCGCACTCTCATTCGTCATCTATTGTGTCAAAATAACAACTGAGAGATTACAACGAAGGGAGAAGCGGATTCATGCTTTTGCGAGAGTGTTCGCCCCTAACTGAACATATACATTTTCAAATGAAAGTCGAACTCGATTGGCCGATTTTATTTACAGATCTGCTAATTGTTAAGGAACAATTTTAGTTACAAAGTTGCATCTAATTATGATAATGCAATATATGTTTCAAGACAGCTGGTTGATGTGAAGAATTGTGAATAGTACAAATCCATTTTAAACCCTATGTTTTTGCATATAAATATTTAAATACCTAAGAAAATTGCTCAAAAATCACTTAATCACTTTCGTTTATTAGACATTGAATTGTATCACTTCGCATTATCCATAGATCGCATGAGGTTTTAAGCTAAACTGATGAATATTTATGAGCGTTCCTAAATCGAATGACTATTTCACTCTAAATAATTTTACAAAATAAAATCCTTACATTTGCCTTGAAAAATACCCACAGAGACATCTTTAATCCAACTGAAATATATATATATATATATATATATATATATATATATATATATATATATATATATAGGGAGAGAGACAGAGAGAGACAGAGAGAGTGAGTGAGATAGTTTTATGGTATGCTATATTTTAGGGTAAAAGTTAAGTGTTCACTATCAAGAATGGATACAGGACAACTCAACACCACCGACACAACACAGGCGGCTGAATGCCGGGATATCCCCGGACTAAGACAACTCAGGACCGAGACAACTCAGCACCAAAAAAACACCTTTCTCATAACTGAATAAATGTAATTTATCAAGGATTAAAAACTTAATTAATGAATATTTTTCTTCAAATAAGGCATTTCAAAAGGCATTATGTAAAATATGAATCATTTTTTTGGGGTTTTGAATAAGTTTTAATAAAGTAAATCATAAAGAAATGTATTTTAATCAAGTAACTTGACATATAAAAATAATTCAATAAAACACAGTTGTTTTAATTATTGTTTCATAAAGTAAATCAACGTTCTAAAATATTTATATAAAAAATAATTTAATAAATTATGAATTACATTGGTTGGTTGTTTGATAGCAGGTATTGAAAACAATATTACAAATTTATTTCATGATGTTCTGGAAACACTACTTTTATTTTGCTGTAGTTGTTAGTTCCTGTATTATAGATAATGTTGAACCAAGAAGTAATGTGAGGTTGAAATAAGGGTGAGATTTCCGTATTTAAAAGCCTATGACCTTTCCTTAGACTACCGTGGAGCAGCAGAACACATTCACATTCCTCTGCTGCTCTTGATTAGTTACAGGTTGTTGATAGCAATTCGATTTTATGTTTTCTTGAGTAAAAGCACATAATCGTGTTTATACTTATATCACATGATAGAATCAGGTATTTTTCCTTCATTATACTACTTTCAATGACGTGTCCTATTTAACATAATATTATGAAGTTCAGAGAACAAAATATACAATGAAATATATTACAACTTTTATCATAAATTAGGGAAATAAAAATAAATATTAAACAAAAAGCAACTGAGAAGCCCACCATATAATAATCTGGGACATTTCCTCACATATTGAACACCTGCAGAGATTAAACTCAGTAAAATCGTAATTGCTCTGTATGATTGCATTTTGGGATAACAGGATAAAGTTTTAGAATGTGACTTATATCCCGAAAAGATAATTAAGTTGATGCCTTTACTGTTCAAGCCTAATTAAACTGAGATTATCTTCGTTTAGAAACTAATAAAGAAACAGAAAAAATTAATGAACATTCGAAATTAGCTATTTTTCCGTAAATCTTTATATAATGGTAATTAACCTTTGTGTGAACAATTCTCGCTAAACACTGCTAGAAAGTTTAATGATACTATCCTCCAATGGACTTGTGACTGAGCAAACTGAACTAATATAACATTTAAATATCATAGAACGCTAGTTAGAAAGTACTTACTCAGTCGTTTAATATTTACCTCACGGCTGTGACTTTGACATTATTTGAAAGTGATTGTTTTACAATGGCTCTTGGGGTACAACCATCGATTCTCAGTAAATATTTACATAATAGCGCCGAATCTAGAGCGTTAGATTGTGAGAGAATCTTGTAAGAATCTTGTAAGACACGACCTTTATGTTTGATACTGGTTTTCCGCAGTTGTAACAAAGCAAAGTTTGATTATGAATTCTCTGTACTCTTGCATTCTTATAAATATCTAAGAAAATTCCATAATATTCTACAACACTGAATCACATAATAGAATGCACTTAAAAAATCTTTACAAATTAAAATGCATAAGGCATTGTCTATAAATGTGCAAAGAGATGTTTGGTTCATTAGTGTATTTTACAATATAATAACATTTGTACATTTTCAATGTCGAAATTCCTTTTTAATATTTAAATAGCTATAGATAAATATCTACCATATTTGCGTCTATAAGAAAAGAATGGTTGAGTTCATACTTGAGTCTCACGGTACATATTCATCAAGCATCGACATGAGTCTATAGATAAACATTTGTGGAGTTTATACTTTAGACTATGGGTAAATATTCCTTAAGATTCTATTTGAGTTTATTGGTAAACATTGGTCGAAATTACATTTGAGTGTATATGCCAGGTTTGTAATTTGTCGACAGGTAAACATTGTTCGGGTTTATACTTGTCTCTAGTTAAAAATTGGTTGTTTACTTTAGTCTATCTGTAAAAATGATTCTAGTTTATACTTGAATTCACAAGAATCTAGTCGGAATGCAGACCTTTCAAGGGATCTTACCCGTCTGCATGGAATGTAGTCAGTGTATTCTACTTTGTCCATATGGGGACAGTTTTCAAAAGTGTCACCAATGTATTCAACATTGTTCAGATAACTGAATGACATCTTTCTATATTTCCTGGAGTATAGATCAGCCGAAACCTTTTCCTAACAATTATAATTATGCGGAAAACGGTTCAATGTTAGATAAAATAACAGATTATATTATATATATATATATATATATATATATATATATATATATATATATATATATATATATATATATATATATATATATATATAAATATTATATGTGTGTGTGTGTATAAAGAAAGAACAGAAAGATATATAATCCGGTGTTCTTATTGATATTTTTATTTTTACAAAATAGTGCTCAATGTAAATTTACAGAGCATTAATATTATAAATTAAATGATTTAAAATACGTTTTTTTAAAATTTAATTACAAAATTAAATTCGAAAATTTTAGCTTCCATTTTTGAAACATGGTTATTACTGTGTAGCGAAAAAAAACATATTTTAAATCAGTTAATTTATAATATATATATATGTGTGTGTGTGTGTTTGTGTGTGCGAGAGAGAGAGAGAGAGAAAGTGTGTGTGTGTATTTTAGTAGCAATTCCTCCTTTATACATGTTTCATTGAAGACGATTGAAAATTAATACGATTAAACATTTTATTTAATTTCTCATTTGTCCGTATAAATGTTTTCTTCTCTGGACATAAAGTGTGTAAAAATTGTCAGAATATTCTGCATATCTAAGTGAGTTCGATTATTCTTTTTGCCATTATCAAGGTCGATTTTAATTTTTTTTTTAACTGAATATATGGGGTTTTACGCATGTAGAATTATAGGAATGTTTTATTTTCCAAACAGGGTTAGCATATTGTGGCCGTGTTCATAGGTGATGGTTATTGAGTGTTTGCTTTTTCATTTTTATTATTATTCCTTCCATTATTTTTAGTCTTTTTTACATGTGGTTGAGTGTATTATCCTTGTATTTTCTACAAGTATGCTGCGGATAGCATCGATATATATATATATATATATATATATATATATATATATATATATATATATTGATTAAAGTTTATAGATAATAGATATTAACTGTTAAAAAGAGTCATGATTGAGATAGTGATATATTTCCTGTTGACTTTTGTTGTTCATGCCCGTGTGAAAACTAAGTTTTCTTTGGCTTATTTACAATGCAGTCATTTTAAACCATGTAAATTGGCACAATAAAATATTGCTTATCTCCGTTTGGATTTAGTAAATAACTTATTCAATAATCACCACCAAACTTTCCATTTGAGATCCTTTTATTTCCTTTTCATCGCTATGGCTCCGTTTTTACGTAGAAAACAGAATCTCTAATGTTGTTTTTCAAGGCAAGCAGAACCTTTTAACCTGTGAGGATTGGGCAATACGATTTTCCTACCAACCATATACTTCTATCTTTGTTCAGTTCACTAAATATCGATTCATAAAATCAAATTAGATTTAGGTTAGTGGTACTTTTTTGGAATGTTTTTAGTAACTTACTAAGCTTAGCTTTATTTTGGCACAAAGCCAATAATGTATGGCGCCCAGGTGAATGGATGTCTTTATTAACGGTCAACCACATTAGCTTGCTGACAGTTATATTAGGTTAAATCTCTCTCGAATTCCTATAGTTATTTCCAATCCATCCTTTAAGGCTTTCTGTGAAGCTTATATATTTAGCATATGTAAATGATTTCCTTATGAGAAGAATGTCATTCAGTTTTTGACATGTAAAGAAACTCAACCTAGCATAATAACGTTTGAGCAAACGTGCCATTGCTCGAAAAATACGCAGTAATTATCTCCCCTTAAGATCAGTCATCTTTCACTGAACAAAGTTACCGTCTTGAACAAATTGTAAACGCCTGTATGCAATCATTATTTATCTTCCAAATTTCCTTTTGCTATTTTACTTTGCTGCTTTGGAGAATTTTTTTTCTTATTTCTTTCCATGACATCCTTTCTTTTAACCTTCATTTGTTTAAATATTCACGGAAAATTATATCCTTTTTTCTGTTTTCACATAATACTTGCTTTTATTTTCCGTCTTTACCCATCGGTAAAGACGGAGTCTCATCTTCCCATCTTTCCATTTTTCCATCTGGACTTTGTGTTGTACGCATGAAATCTTTCCTTCCGTTTTATTTTATTTATTTATTTATTTATCGCTTTCTTTCCTTTCTCAATCTCTTTCTTTTTTCTTTCTTTCTTTATCTTTCTCGTTTCTGTCTTTTTTCTTTCATGTTTCATTCATTTTTCTTTCATTAATCTTTTTCTTTCTTCTTTCTTTTGCTTTCTTTTTTCTTTTTTCTTTCTTTTTTCTTTCATTTTTCATACTTTTTTCTTTCTTTTTTCTTTCATTAATCTTTTTTTCTTTCTTTTTTCATATTCTATTTCGTCTGTTTACTTTTTTATTTTATTTCTTTCTGTCGTTTTCTTATTTTGTTTTCATTTTTAACATTTTCTCTGTTTTTGTGTTATGGTTCTTTTCTATTTTATTTTTTCAGTTTTTATCTTTTCACGCCATTATTGCTTTTTATTTACTGGCTTATATTTGACTCACTTTCTTTCTTTTCATAATTTCATAATTAATATTGCGCTCCTCTTCTTTTACTCTTCCCTATTCATTCGGTAGTTCAAATTGGCAATAAAACCAAAATTACAGAAAAGGCTTTCCTCCATTAAAATGTATAAATGGGGTTAATTTCTATTAAGCCAATTTTTTTTCTGTGTTCTATGCATATTTAGTTATTATGCATCTGTGTTCAGTTAATTATATGAAAAGTATGTTTATTCAGTTGATGGAAATTGTTGTGGATTGCGGGATGAATCCGATATCAATGAATAACAAACGCCAGGAATGGATAAAGAAAATAAATGTATTAACGTATTAATACAAACTGGTAATACGGGTTAGTAGATCCACGAATGCGGGTTAGTAGCAATAATATATATATATACTGAGTCTACGTGCTCGCTAACTGTGACTCTTGTGCCACCCTCCTCTATTACAGACGGTATTTAGTCACCCCCCACGGAGACTGCATGTGGAATAAGGCCGGAGTTAACGTGGGTTTCCCGAGCCCGAAGGCGCGGCCAAAAAATGCCCGTAGAACCCGTATATACGGAATCGGGTTGGTCAACATCCCCGAACGAGACTCTGCCTTTCGGTGGAGCCTCGTGCGGGTTCCTCTCTGCTCAGAGGCAGAGAGTTCGACCGCCTGGCCGTGAAGGCGTCGCCGTCTCCTTTATTGTAGACTGTCCGGGTATTCACTGGTAGTAGTATACGTCTTTTTTGTATTTGGTCAATATGTTTTCTGTGGGTAAATGTTTCGCCTTTTGTGTACATCACGTTTCCTAGTCTGTTAATTATTGTATTTGGTTCCTCATAAGACATATTGTCACTGAAATAGACCCATTCTTGTTTGAATGATCTCTTGAGTACTGTAGGTGTGTACCGGTTTTTATTTATTTTTTCCTTCGTCCTCTGAATAAATTCATCCTTTTTCGCTTCTTTCCTTATCTCTCGCAAGGTCACAGGTAGTTCCTTTACTGCTTTGTATAACTCTTTACTGTTTTCATATGTGGTAGCAAATGGCGCGTTTCGCTTTTTTTTTACATACTGGTTGGACATTTTCTTTCAATTCAATTCTAGCTGCACCCGTACAAAACGAGCTGATAGGTGAATCCCATACGTCGAACTTTTTCATCCAGTCTGTACCGACCAGATTTTCTGTATCTTTCATTACGTATATCTTGAGTTTTTTTGTTTTCCTGTGAAATTTAACATTTACGATTAGTTCTCCTTCGAATTTTATACGCTTTCCTGTCACCGACTTAGCAATATTTTGTGTATGTAACATGGTTGGTCTGTTAAGCTTTTTCCATGTCTGTAGGTTAATTATCGTTAGATCGGAACCCGAGTCTAGTTGCAATTTTATCTTTTTATTTAAGATTTCAAGTTCCACATATTTCCTTATGTTGGTATTGTCTTCGTCATGCATCCTAGTAGCTCTTATCCTACTAGTAGCTTTTCTGTTCCTACATTGGGATGCCTTGTGCCTCATTTTTCCACACACGAGACAGTTTTTATTTTTAAAATGGCAATCCTTATTCCAGTGTAGTCCTCCACATCGATAACATGCAGATGGGGGGTGGGTTATATTTGCTTCGATTTTCGTCATAATTTGTCCTATATGTTGTACTTTTCCTCTTATTATAGAATTTTTGTTTTCTTTCCGGGGAGGTTGAAGAGGGTAAACTTTTGTTTAACTTACGTATATGTGATACTCCTGACCCCTCAATGTTCTTCGAGTCTTTCTTTATACTCAGGCATTTTTGCCAATCTTCTGATAATTGTTGTAGTGTTAGTCCAGGTTCATTTTGTAGTTTTGCAAGCATTCTTTTGCGCATTTCACTATCTTTTGGTGAGACTAACCCTTGAACAAAGATGAGACACTTGAAATTGTCCGGTGTTAATTCTGCCAACTTGAAGTTGTCGCAATGTTTATTCACGATTGCGGCAAACGTGGAATAGTCCTCATTTTCGCCCTTTACCAGGTTAAGACATTTCCACCTCTTGTGAAAGAGTGACGTTCTTGGACTGAGATGCTCTGTAAGACATGTAACTGCTTCGTCAAACGTTAATTCTTTCGTTTTTTTTTTGGCAAAATGTAATCCACAAATTTTGTGTATTCCTCAGTTCCTAAATTTCTGAGCAACTTCTTTGCTTCTGTCCAGTTTTGACAATCGATGTTGTAGATGTCTTCATAACGTCTGAAATAATCCCCGAAATTTGTATCCCCCTCTAGGGAGTAATTGAATGTTTCTATCGTATTCCACACTGCGTCTTGGGAAAAAGTCGCCTCTTTTTCGATGTTTTGTTGTTTGTTACCCGCAACTTTTAATATTAGTTCCTGCGTTTATAGTAATTGTTTTTGCCATTTTTCTTCCATTCTTTCCTGGAGTCGTAATTGTTGTTCATTTGGTATTTTACAAGTTCTACTAAAATATTTTTTAAAATCCTCCATGATAAAAGTCTTACGAAAAACTCGCTTTTTCGTATTTTAGTCCTCGTAAATCTTTTGTCGCCAAGTTGTTGTGGACACAGGCAAAAAAACGGTAAAGGAGACTTTTTTTTTCTCTGTGTGAGTTCGAATACCTCGTCGTCAATTTGTTGTGGACGAGGGGGAATTTTTCTTTTTTCTTTCTTTCCCGTGTGAGTTCGATATACTCGTCACCAATTTGTTGTGGACAACGAGGGAGAATTTTGTTCCGATTTCCTTCCCGTGTGAGTTCGAATTCCTCGTCGCCAATTTGTTGTGGACAACGAGGGAGAATTTTGTTTCGATTTCCTTCCCGTGTGAATTCGAATTCCTCGCGCCAATTTGTTGTGGACAACGACGGAGAATTTTGTTTCAATTTCCTTCCCGTGTGAGTTTGAATTCCTCGTCGCCAATTTGTTGTGGACAACGACGGAGAATTTTGTTTCAATTTCCTTCTCGTGTGAGTTCGAATTGCTCGTCGCCAATTTGTTGTCGACGAGGGAGAATTGTTTTTTTCTTCTTCCCGTGTGAGTTCGAATTCCTCATCGCCAATTTGTTGTGGATTCCGGGATGAATCCGATATCAATGAATAACAAACGCCAGGAATGGATAAGGAAAATAAATGTATTAACGTAATAATGCAAACTGGTAATACGGGTTAGTAGATCCAGGAATGCGGGTTAGTAGCAATAATATATATATAGTCTTGGTATTGAAGTATCGCGGTACGACTCCTTACTGAGTTTACGTGCTCGCTAACTGTGACTCTTGTGCTACTCTCCTCTATTACAGACTGTCTGGGTATTCACTGGTAGTAGTATATGTATACCTTGGGTGAGTCCATTTGTGTAAAAAGGGGAGACCCCTCAAAACAAATACAATAGATTAAAATGTTCTATGTGTACGAATATTTGTTTCCACCCAGTGAATGATACGCTATATTGGAGACGATATGAAGTCACTGCTGATGTAAGCTATTGATATGACATAGCTGGGAGTTGTATATTATCCAGGATTTGATACAATAATTAAAGACACCGTGCTAACTGGTTGTTTATATATTAAATAATTGAAGACTATTTAATTTAAGATTACACTAAAGTTTTCTATCTTTTGATTAATTTTAATGTTTCATGTGTTAATTAGTTGATTTATGTCATATCACACTACGAGATCTATTGGTATCATATAATCCAGTTAATCCCTGTTGCATAGTTGGAGAATATCGGCTGTGGTTTGAACGGGAGAGGGATCGGCTCCGCCAAGTTCACTTGCCCAGGACACGCTACGCATGGATGAATAAATAACTCCACGGCTTTAAAAATAGAAATACAGACGGAATTGGTCACGTGCTCAGTGACGCAATGATCTGTAACAACATCCGGTCACGCGTTTGATGATGATGATGATGATGATGATTTAGTTAATAACTTCTGCTAACTGATTTTATTTAAGGGTGTAGAAATATGACCCAATATCCAAGAAACGTAACCATTTGTTAATCGTAACTGTTCTTACAAATTTCGAGAATTCGGTTGAAGCATAGTAGTACAAATTCGAATAGGTTCTTGTACATTTTTACAGAATTTCTTAAGACGTCACCATTTGACTGATTGGTCGGGGTTTGTAATCAGTTGAAAGGTATATGTGTTAGTTTCGGTTGGGTGAGACATTGGTTCTGCCCTGAGTTGCTTTGTCTCTCGTTGAATGTCTTTTCAGTAAATCTTAAAGTAAGTTGTATCTTCTAAGAGATTCGCGATATCATGGTACCTTCTTTTGTTTGACATCACAGAATTCCCTGCATGTGACGAGTAATGTTCAGTAACGCGGAACAAAGTGATTTCGCAATAAATTCAAGTGGAGAAAATAATACCGATTTATCTTTGTTGATGTTTTGTGATTATAAAGCGTTTAATTGAAAAAAATTGTTCGCTCAAAGTTTTAGAAACTTTGAACTTCGTTGACAATTGTGTTATAAGTCAGAAATTAACTGGTGAAGGAATGTGGCTAGTTTCCCTGAGGATGGAAAACAAAACCTGACAAACAGCGGATAAATCCTTTCATGGAATCAACGGTCATCTAACATATGCAATATTGTGTCATGTATTTATATATATATGCATGTGCAGGTGTATGTGACATCTGATGAGTGAAAACTACGCTTGAAATGATTACTAGTTATCTTGACTTGGTTTCTCATTGGGAATTAATCATGGAAACACGGGGGCACTTATGTTGCACGCGCATTTGCAACTATAATCCAGTAATGTGCAGATGTCTCAGCATCGTATAATCCTTGTTTCAGGATATCCTGTCTTCTGGCTTATCACGGATGTTTCACTATTTGTCCCCGTAGGGCTATGGACGCTGAAACGATTCATGAAGCCACGAGGGGCCGTCTCTCATGTGAGTTAGATGTGGAAATCACTATATATAAACCAACACTTAATAATATTAACTTTGAGCATGGACATAATATCTTGACCGTCTTTTGAAACAAAAAAATGAAACATTTTATAAAACATACATATAACAAACTATTTCTAATTCTAACAGTTAAAATAGAATCCTTGAAAATGGCTAAACGTATAGCCGAAAGCGCTCGGTTACAAAGAACATTCGGACAGTTTTTTATATAATTTATCATGCGAAAAGAAAAACATTATTAGATCGCATGAAAAATTGTATAAAAAATCTAAATAAAAGCACCTTGTCAGTCGTTTTTAATGAAATGTGCATGAAAGAAGGATTGCTGCCTAAAAAATACACGAATTTTAAATATATATATATATATATATATATATATATATATATATATGTATGTATGTGTGTGTGTGTGTGTGTGTGTGTGTGTGTGTGTGTGTGTGTGTGATGCTGTTCACCGATTCTGATGTGCTTTAAGCATTGGTTATTCATGAGAACGTGGAAAATGTCCATGAAGCGAGAGTTCGAAAATTACCAAAATTGATTCGTAAAAGAGTTGATTTGTTCGTCTTGGCGAGATAATCCCTACGTGACGCGCCATCGAAAAGTGATGGAAGATCATAGCACAGGTTAACCTAAGCATCGTGAAAAGATGGCCGTCGATGTCTGTGTTAGTACAAATCACAAGTAATCTTAACCGAGGATTAGAGTATACTGGATTTGTTCAACAACTGATCAAGCCAGAAAATGTTCGGTCATACGCTAAGTCGCAGTATAAATCACAGGTTGGCAATATGGGTGCTAAAGAAACACAAATGTGTTCGGGTAGGCGTGTGCAACAGAGGTCATCTAGCCATCGAGACAGATGCGGGTAGAAGGAAATTAGCAGCAAGCTATTATGTACATATATATATATATATATATATATATATATATATATATATATATATATATATATATATATATATATATATATATAAAAGTGGACATGGAAGTCAGCACTTAGAGGCGACAGTCTGTTTCATGCTAGTGCAATCGTCAGGCGACGGATTTGTACTACTATATATATATATATATATATATATTGGTTTAATAACAAAATTAAATTCAGGGGTTTTAGCTTCCATTTCTGAAACATGGTTATCACTGTGTAGTGGTAAAACCATATTTTAAATCTATTAATTTATAATATTAATGCTCTGTAAATTTAAATTTACATTGAGCACTATTGTTTAAAAATAAAAATATCTATAAGAACACCGGATTTTATATCTTACTGTTCTTTCCTTTTTATTTATATATACACACATATATATATATATATATATATATATATATATATATATATATATATATATATATATATATATATATATATATATATACGGAGAGATTCAAGTTGTTAACAACTTGAGTGATATGTATATCATAAGCAAACTTCTTTAGACTAATTGTTTCATTTTTTGTCAATAGCTTAATGGTTAAATGTTTCTTGTGTCATCAAAGTGCTTTTAAGGACAATATACTGGCGTAATATTCGAAGAGAATTTTGTTTATAACAAATTCTTTTTAGCAGAACAAAAAAAGTTTGTTGAAAATCGCACTTCATTATATTTCGCTAATTTCGGCATTTTGGGAGAGAAATTGACATGGAAAACACCCAGAAATGTTATCACGAAAATAATTATTTAATTAATATGAAAAAAATTTAGAGAAAATTCTGATACAAAAATATGTCAACATATATATTGTAATAATTGTGTGTAAAGTTATTTAAACGGTATAAAACATTATGACGTAATAATGTAATTGGGAACATTCATAGACTGATTATTCGGATTATTGTCCTCATATGTATTACAACATTTCGGCCGTTGTACACTCCGGCCTTCTTCAGGTGGTTGGAATATCGAACTGAACCCTTTATTTCGCTCATTGGGGTAGACTGTTCTAGTTTCACGTGCCTTGATTAATGTTATCAGCTATCTCCTGTTAATTTCCCTCTGAAAGTTCTCCACGTTAACCGGGTATTGAACTCACACTCTTTGGGTCCTGTCACATCATCTAACGAACGACTTTATCCACTGTGCCATGTGTCTTGAGGACATCTGTGTATGAATTTCTGGGTATTATAAACCTAACGTCTTCAGCATAATTTTTTACCAGTGCTCATATTGCAATTTTTGCAATTATCAACATCTTTTTACCAGAGCTCATATTGCATTTTTGTTGTTGTTGTTGTTGTTATCGCTTTTCTCTGGCACTCCTGTGAAATTCATACACAGATGTCCCCAAGGAGACATGGCACAGTGGATAAAGGCGTTAGTTAAATCCAGTGACAGGACCCAAAGAGTGTTAGTTCAATACCCGGTTAGAGTATTCAGAGGGAAATTAACAGGAGAGAACTGATAACTGACATCCATCAAACATGGCACGTGGAACTAGTGAGCGAAATAAAAGGTTCAGTTCGACATTCCAACCACCTGAAGCGTACAACAGCCGAAACGTTGTAATAAATATGGCGACAAAGATGAGGACAACAGTCCGAATAATGTAAATAGTGTACATAATACCTCATCTCAGAAATATAGACAGATACTGAAAATTTTTAGATTCCAATAAATTGCCAAAATTCCTAATAGTTCCTGGTAAGATGAAGTTCCTCTTTCACATTGTGAGGAAAATTGGGAATAGCGCAATTGAAATATAGATTTTTATTACGGATAGAATTACGGAAGAGCAAATTGAAAAAGCGAGGAAACTCTCGAACAACTTTGTGTGAATAGATAGGAGAGCTTTAAATAGAGAGATTATAAAAAGTCAAACATTGCTTAGAACAACAAGGCAAAGGAATTTGTGGAGAGCCATTATCATACACTCCCTGGCAGAATATGGCGCATAAAAATAAGATTTATTCATTTTTTAACTAAATTTTATGCATTTTTGTTATTTTATATTCAAAATTTAAAGTTAAAAGAAGACATTTAGATAATGGAAATAAATTTTAAAACACAACGAAGAAACCTGGAATAGCAGCAGTAAATTTGTACAATATTTCTAAATTCTCCTGTATTGATGCGTTCTCTCTGATTTTCATGATTTCTGAACATCTGACATTGATTTAAGGCAGTTTTCTTGACCTGATCTTTTAAAGATGATTAAAATGAGACTTTATCGTTAAAAAGCACAATTCTGTTTATTAAGAGGATATGTGAATTTTCATATGACAGAATTTTAAAATTTTCTCTCATAATAATTTATTCATAATTCATTCTGATATTTTTTGTGCGTTCTTTTTTAATATGTAATTCAAAATACTTGTTTTTATTAACTTTTTAACACGCACTTTGTTTTCCTATTTTTTTTCGATTCCTGTTTGTGTGCAGTTTTTGTATTTATGCATTCATGTAAATTGGCAGAGAAATTCATTGTCTATTCATAAATAGTATTGTTCTGGGGTTTGAATAGGTGTAGATGTTCATCCCTTGTTTCTTGTTCAGGACTGGGTTTCCAGCTCCTTCTAAAGCTTTCTCATTCTCTTTCAGACCCTAGTCCACTTTACAGCTTATTGATATTATCGCTTTGCTTGAGATAAATTGATTAAAAAAAATTAAATGTAAATTAGTACCGAAATATTTGCTTTCCCAAAATGTACGTTCAGTTTTTTAAGTGAAACTAAAAGTCTTTTGATTTCCATTCACCATATTGCGTTTGTTGAAGAATATATTTACCATTTCTTTCCATTATTTCTTATCATGTTTTAGGAAACTTCATTATTTTTATTCTACCAGGACCTTTTATTATTGTCAACAAAGAATTTCTCTTGGTGCTTTCGTCATGGAATTTTTTATATTATTCATTAAAGCGATTATAAAGACCAGAATCGAAGGTCAAAAGTTCGATCTGTGATGAAAAGACGGCGGCAGGCGAAACGTTTCGAATCAATAAAATATAAAGTCAGGAATTATACTGATGAATAATTATGCTCTTTTTATTAAGCAATTCCAATTGCATTATATCGATTTGAGTCTTCACTTATTTTGAGAGGGAGAAGTATTTGTCTAAATTAACATTTCATTCTCCTAAATTAGGTCGATATTTTCTATCCCATCATGTACACGACATATCTTTTTTCTGAGTGAAGAGTAACATTTGTCACTCACCCTACGATTTATTGGATTGTACGTTGCTGTAAAGATATACACGCTTCATCGTCTATCCCAGTTTGTATATAAATCCCATGATTTTCGTTGCATTTCAGCAGAGAATCGTACCCAGAATACAGGCGGTCATTTTATCCGTTAACTTGTGCGGACGTCACATATCGAAGCTAATTACATAGCCAATTAGTAAACATTATTTTCAGCAATATATTTGGGAAGTTTATGCATGTTAGCTATTGTGTCATATGAAATTGATCTTATCTCTGTCAATATTACTAGGTGTACCCGACTGTATAAAATTGTTCATAAAGAAATCTCTTACCCGTTTCCGAGCAAACCATTTTTATTACGTTCAAGCATTCACAATAAATACTACTTGCTCATTTCCGACTATATCCCTCAATTACGTGCGCTGACTAATCACTGCGACAGACGCCTGCTCTGCTAGATTTGTTTTTCTTTAACATCACCACAGGCAGCCTATATTTCCTACTGTAGCTGAGTTGAGCTTACTTTCAGTTTCTGGGAGAGAGTAACATAATCTGCTGTGATCAGTAGTTGATCACAGCGTTATGCTGAAATGCTCGGTCACTATGACTTTCAACTTTGTGTTAGCACAATCATCGACTGTTTACGAACAATATTTTGAGCAACGTCATGGACACAATTTCATCGGTGGAGGGGGGGGCTGTACACATGGTATGGTTTTCAGGCACATTTCATCTAGACAAATCGATTATGATGAGATACGAGACTGGCCTCATAGTCGAGACTCTATAGTTCGAAACCTTCTGTCATATGAAAATTCACATATCCTCTTAATAAACAGAATTGTGCTTTTTAACGATAAAGTCTCATTTTAATCATCTTTAAAATAAAAAAGCATATGAATGACATTGATCGAAACTATCTGGTGAAAGAGGTGGGACGCGATTGGTCGATTTTCCTTGCTCCCGACTTTCAGAACAAACATAGGCGACGTAGGGATCTCTACTAGTACGTCTGTAGGATTCGATCACAGAAACTTGTCCTTCCCGGTGTTTAGTCCTGGTCGGATGAGAAAAGCAAATGCATGTTTAGCTTTTTAAGGCATATGAGTGTGAAGTAATCGATTTGATCTTATCATACAGTTCTTTCGGTTTTGTTTTACGAAACAGCTTTTGACATCATCATCTTAGGAAGGACTTGTACCTTCCGCCCAGGCGCACCCTCATTCTGTCATGTTTACCTGCTCGGATATCCCTCATCGATTTTCTGAGAATGTCTTTAATCATATGAAACTGCTGCACATAATTAACTGTCCTTAAGATGTGCAACCGCTTCGAATATATATTTCTCTTGGAAATGGTTAGCGCGTCCCTGCCAAATGCTTCCAGCTAGTTCCTTAAATTGAACAAGAAGGACATGGCTGTTTTAGGATGTCTCCTAGCCAAGCGTCGAGTGCTAGGATTCTAGTGAGCTTTCTCATTTCCTGTGTCAGATTGGAAATTGCGATGTTAATGTAATCGATACGCCTGAAAAAGAAATGTGACTAAATTTAGCAAAATATTTCGTGAATCTATCTTTAATTCATGACTCGCTTATGTTGTGACCTCAAATATTCAATAGCGCATATATAAGTGAACACTAAAATCAACGCCGTGTGAGGAAAGTCTGTTTCATGCTTAAACACAATCTTCCTTGTGTTAACTTCAGTGTAAACTTTTATATTTACACACACACTCGCGCATATATATATATATATATATATATATATATATATGTGTGTGTGTGTGTGTGTGTGTGTGTGTGTGTGTAATAACATATAGTTTTCAGGTATGCTATATTTCTGGGTTAAAATGCTCAATATCTGGGATAGAGCGTATGTAAATATAAAAGGGGATATTGAATTCCTCACGCCAATGAGTATAGTCTGCAGTTTCATGCTAAATGCTATCGTCAGGCCATGTGTCTTATGTTTATGCTTGAATTTTTATATATACAGTTCAGTTGTGTATTGTGAATAGTCTATTGTATTATTCTAACACTTATTTTGATGGACGTGATTTTGTTAATTTATTTATGATTTACTTAGTTTATTTACTTATTTAATTGTTTGGATTCATTTATTTATTTTTGATTATTTATGTTACTTATTTATTCACATTTATTCTTGTTCGTTTTAAGGTTTCGATATTTAAGTAACTAAAAATTTGTTTTCGTGTCTGCAGTGTTTGAGATGAGTTCTGAATGTTTATTTTGTAGTTTTTGTTTCGTCTGGGATGGTAATTATAGCTATTTTTTGCTCCATGGAGAATTTATAATTTTTGGATTCATTGTTGTAGGCTGATGTTTTTACTTATTTTTCCATGATAATTTTTTGTTATTTGTTTGTTTGTTTTTTATTTTCAATCTCACAGATATGTTTAGAAAGCACTGTGCTGTTCGCGTATTTACTGTCTGTAAAAAATGTTTTATGTGCGTAGTTTCTTTATTTCAAAGGCCCTTCAGTTACTCCTATATATATTTTTCTACGTTATCTCTGATTTTACTGTGGCTTGGTATATTACATTGTTTTACAATCAGTTACTGTTTAAGGGACATCCGTTCCTTATTCAGATGTTGATTGTTTTCCAATTGTGCTGTGTTTTCAAGCCTTACTCGAAGTCGTCTAGTTCTTTGTTTTGCAGGGGACATTTTGTTTTGTTTTAAAGCCGTATTTTTCCCTGGGTGTGTTATTTGTATACAAGCTCAAATTAATAACAAAAATAGAAAACTTCATAAAAAAAATGAGATGGAGCGCATATATCTTGTTAAACCAAGAACTTGACACTAACAATTAGACGTCTTCGAGAAAGACTTGACTAACTTAGTAAGAAACAAAATTCCATAAACAACAAAATGCCTACCAAAACATATAAAGGGCTATATAAGTAAAATAAACAATTCAACTAAAGTATTTATCACAGCGGACAAAAGTAAAAGTTTATACGAATTAAGCCCCCTAATCACAACAAATTAATCAAGGACAACATAACTAAAACATACAAGAAAAGCAAAAAACAAAAAACAAAACAAAAAAGACAACAGAATACGAGATTAATAAGGAAGCTAAAACAATCTCCCCAATGACTGAATACATTGCATCTTTAAGGTGCAAACATTTATCGCACTAAAACATCACAAGTATAATTTCAGAAAAAACTCAACCTGTAGACCCATAAAACCTACCAAAATTGAAGTAGGTAAAATAAGTAAAAAAAAGTAATAGAAATAACTAAGTCAGTGGGAAAACACAAAAACCTACTACAGACTGTTCCACAACCTAAAAGAGAACCATAATTGGCAATATATACAACTAGATATAAAATAATTCTACCCATCTACAACAGAACCCATATTAGATAAGGCCACCTCCTTAGCTCAAGAACAAATAAAAATAAACACAGACGAAATAAAAATCATTAAAACCACCCGAAAATCTATACTATTCGACAATAAATACACGATGAAGAAAGAAGGGATCTTTGACACTGCAAAAGGGAAGATTTGACGGTGCTTCGTGTTGCGAACTCGTAGATATGTATTTGCTACACAAACTAAGTAAAATAATCGACAGAAAAGATACAGTTCCCATAATCTTAAGAACCTTTAACAAACAAAACAGAGATAAAACTAAAAAAAAAACAGTCATAATGATTTTCAAAAATATAGTATTTGAAATAGGCATACAAACTAATATAACCGAAAACCCAGTGATAAACCACTGTAAATATGCACATCTTCCAACCACCCGCCATCTATAATCAAGCAGATACCAAATTCAATTAATCGTATGCTTTCCGACAATTCTTCCAATGAAACTACATTCAACGAAGATAAGAAATACTATGATAAGATAGTTGATTCCCGGAAACACTCACATGCACACCTCACACGACAAAAAAAAGCTATCAGGCAGAGAAACGTCATATTGTCCAACCGACTATATAATAAAAACGTAAAAACAAACGTAAGAAAAATAAAATAAAAATTACATTCATACATAAAACTCCCTCGCCTCTAGCAAGCACTCACTACACGATAGTCAACAAAAACACAGTAAAAATCAGCTACAGTTACACCGAAAACATGACATGCATAGCAAAAGAACACACCATGTGAACAAATTAAATTCAACTGTAATTGAAGAATAAAGAACGAAAGTAACTTAAAAATAAATTGCTTGCAAAATAATGTAATATACCAAGGCACTGAAAAATCAGCAGATAAAGAAAAAAGTAACTGAAGGACCCTGGAAACAAGGAAACTATGCACACAAAACATCCTTTACAAATAGTAAATACGCGAACAGTAAATACTTTTTAACCATATGCGGGAGATTAAAAACAAAAACAAATTACACCAAAATATCATTGATAATAAGGAAAAGAACATAAGCTTACAACACTCCTGTTAGAATAATATAATAGACTACTCATAATGCAATAGGATTGCCACACCAATGCATCACTGACCTGTATATATAAAAAATTGTGTAAAAACATAACGCACATATTCTGACAATTGAGTTTAGCATGAAACAGGCTATCACATCTGGGTGTTGACTTCAATGTCCACTTTGTACATACATATGGTCTTTTCTTTAGTCATGTTCAATATATATATATATATATATATATATATATATATATATATATTCCGTTAACAATAAAAAAGAAATTTAAACAAAAGCCAGACAACATGCATTTAGTGGATGTCAGAATTTGTTGAAAAATACATCCCTACCCATCCGTAAATATAAACCCGCTTTTGAATGTAACTATTAACTGATACAACAAAAATTGAAATTGAACACGCTACCACCCCTTGTCTGGATGAATGGATTTCTCTGTATCCTTGGAAACATTCAATTATGAATCTTTGCCGTGCCTTTAAAACTCTAAATTTAAAAATAAGTTACTCCAAAATTCGCTTGAGGATGAAATGGAAATAATGTCTTTAATTTAATTACAAAATTAAATTCGAAGCTTTTAGCTTTCATTTTAGAAACATGGTTATTACTGTGTAGCGAACGAAAACATATTTTAAATCAGTTATTTTTTAATATATATATATATAAATACACACACACACACACACACACACACACACACACACACACATATATATATATATATATATATATATATATATATATATATATATATATATGAGTTCTCATATAGTTGCTTTTTATCATGTGTTAGTAATTTGTATTCGAGCCCTAGTAAATATCAAGATGTTAAATGTTTTCCATTGTTAACAACTCACATAAGCCAGCATGGAGACAAATATGTTGGTAGGTTATTTTGTGAGTCACTAATATCTATCTACGGTGGTATTTTATATTTAAATTCACTATAACAAGCAACTTTATTTTCGGGATGTGTGTTCACGCTTGAGGAAGCGTGGAATTTTATGTAGAAAATAGGATATAAGTCAACTGTGCGTTTGTTTCTTTTGAGCCAATCGTTGAACGGAATTCGCCGCTCTGGGTTCACCTACGCATCTTGATTATATCTGAACGCCAAGCAAATCCTTTGTTTACTTCACACGTTTAAACTTTGATTACGTCTTTAGTTTGTTTTTTGTTTTGTTATTTTTGTTTGTTTTTTGCTTTCTTTCTCTCTCTACTAAATTTTATTTCAGCTTCTTTCGTAATTTTACTCTTTTGTTCTCTCTTTTTTGTATACTTTACTTGTTGCTTTTTCCCCTTCTCTGCGCTTTTGGATGTCCTCTTTCCTTCCTTATTTTTTCTTTTTCAATTTCCCTTTATTTCCCTTTATTTCTCCCTCTCTCTTTGCTGTCTCTCTTTTTTCTGTTTTCCTTGTCTTTAGTTTTTTCACATTGAGTTTACCCTTTTCTCTCTTTTTTTTAATTTACTATTTCCCTCTCTTTGCTTTCACCTAATTTTATATTGTTGCTTTTTCTTTCGTTCTTTCTTTCTTTTTCTTCTTTATTTATTTCTTTCTTTATTTCTTTTTCTCTCGTTGTGCTGTTTTCTTCCTGTGTCACGCATTGCTTTTACATCTCACTTTTTCTTCATATCCCTTTTTACGCTTTTCTCGTTTTCTCCCTCTCTATCTTTCTAAACGTCTTCCTTTTCACTCCCATTATGTCACGACTTCCGTCTCTATCTTCATTCTTCCATCCTCTCTCTCTCTTTTTCTTCTGACAAACAAGCTCATCTAGCGATACACAATAGGTTTTGATAAAGAAGCGGAACTCTGTTTGATCCTTCAAGTGAATAATCTGTCGATATATACAGATCCCATCTTTTGTAAAATTCACCCATATGCGTATACACGCGCACGCACACGCGCGCACACGCGCGCACACGTACACACACACACACACACACACACACACACACACACACACACACACGGGATCAGGTATACGCAAGCATCTATATGAGTATGTACATATTCCAAAGTAATTACACATACATCAAAAAGTTATAGATCTACACATTTTAACGCGAGACACGCTTTTTGAAGTTTAAAAAAAATTTGTTTCAAAGTTTTGCTTCGGGAGATATCAACAAACATTTCAGTATATCAGCAAATATCAGCAAACCTTTCAATGTATCAGCAAATATCAACAAACATTTCAATATATCAACAAATATCAGCAAAGATTTCATACAAACACATTAAAAATGTTGGTTTTAAATTTACTAAAAATTATAAAATTGAAACTTTTCAAAAATTTAAAAATTCTAAGAATGATATTGAAATACATTTTCATGCTATATAGAAATATATAAACCAAGTTTAAAACAATTTTAATTTGACACATTCGCCAAGAATCCAGCATCATTAGGAAAACAATTTTATTCAGAAAAATTAGTTTATCTTATACAAACAAACCGTGATTTACTTTAAGCGTATACATGCTTTTAAAAATGAGTGTTTGAAACAGCTTCATCATTCCATCTTCCTACATCACGTTATATTTCTGCGAGAAATCTGGTTTAAGAAAATTGAAGTCTTTTCTCCATTTAGCGAATTTTGATGGAATCAAAATAAGTGGTAATCCGGAGGGGAAAATTCAGGTAAGTATGGAGTGTGCAGAAGGATATCACAGTCAAGCTGTAAATGTTTCTGCTGGGTCTGAGAAGAGACGTGATCTCTGGCGTTATTCTGATGGAAACTGCCTCACTTCCAATTGGGCTATAAATACCTCTATCTGCGACTTCTGTCGAACTCTCTGCTTTGGCAGAGAGGAACCCGGACGAAGCTTTCCCGAGGGCAAAGTTTCGTCCGGGGAGGTAAACAGATCCCGAACCCGCTTATGCGGGTTCTAAGGGAATATTTTTGGCCGAGCCTACGGGCTCGGAGAAACCCATGTTAAACTCGGCCTTGTGTCATATACATTCCTCGTGGAAGGACTGTTAAATATATTGTCGACACGCAGTCTCTGACTGTGTGCGACATCTATCGAACTCACTGCTTTGGCAGAGAGGAACCCGGATGAGGCGTTGCCGAAGGACAAAGTTTCGTCCGGGGAGGTAGACAGGCCTTGAACCCATTTATACGGGTTCGAAAGGAATATTTTTGGCCGAGCCTACGGGCTCAGAGAACCCACGATAAACTTGGCCTTGTCCCACATACGACCCACGTCGGGGGCCGTTAAATATAACAGTCGATACCCAGTCGAAGATTCGGACATCGTTGAAGTCTTTACCAGACCTGATACGACCGTTTTACTGCCACTCTAGGAATTTCATTTTTGTTTTACAAACTCCGTTTTAGTTAAGTTCTGATTTATTTTATTTTTACGTTCTCTTTTGCTGACTGTTATTCGAAAACTTTTTTTTGATTTTTTCAGTTTTCCATTCTTTTTCAATTTATTACATTCCATTTTTTTTTTTTTGTATTTATTCTTCTATTATTAGTTTTTGATTTTTACGTTAAGGTCTCCTTTTTAAGTTATTTTTTTTTGTTTTTGATTTTTTATACCCCCTTCCCAGACTTTATCTGTTTATTTTTCTACGTGTTAATATTTTTGTTGTCATTCGATTTTATTTTTTCTTTGTTCATTTATTACATGTTAATTCGTTCTTTTTTTCCTTTTAAATATCTGTTAAGTGTTCTGTGTTTTATTTGTTTAATTCTTCTGTTTTAATATTAGTTCTAATTTTGTGTTTATTTAGTCTAACTTGTCTGTTTTTATAATTTTATTTTCGTATTTTGTTTATCAGCGAACCTTTATTTTTAAGGCAGCCATATTGAATTTTTTGTTTAGTTTATACGTATTGTTTGTTTTGTATTTGTGTTTGTAGCTTCTCCTTTTTATATTTATTTTTAAAAAGGTTTTGATTTTTTCGTTGTTTTCCGTCCTAATTTTATACACACACACACACACACACACGCACACACACACACACACACACACACACACACACACACATATATATATATATATATATATATATATATATATATATGTATATATTCGTTTGTTTGTGAACAATTGTTCACGTTTTTCTTGTCAAGTCCTTAGCCTGTCTGAAAAGATTTTTTTTTTGTTTTTGTTCAATTAAGAAAAAAATCCCCACCCCCATTTTTAAAATTGCCTGTAAAAATCTTTTCGGAAAAAGAAAAAATATCCACTCGATAAGGATCATGAAAATAAAAAGGAGGGAGTTATGGATAAAACAGTGGTCGACGAGGAAAAAAGCCAAAAGCAGGAGTTTGTTGCTGATATTTCCGGCGATAGTATGTTAGCTGGAAAGTCACAAAATACTGAAAATCAGATGAAACCCGACGACTCTATGGAGGCCGATAATGGTCAAAATTTACCAAATTCAGATAAAGAAGACAAATCTAAAGACGAATATCCAGTGTTCGGAGAGACGCCCTCATTCTGGACGTCTCCACCTAAGTGTTTGAGCAACCTCACGGAGTTTATCGAGAAAGCCAAAGGTTACGCACATCTGGTGAGAGCAGATGGACTTTTGGTTAATCCCGAGAATTTTGACAGTCTTTGTGGTGGAAAAACTTCGCGCAAAATTTGTCGCTCCACAAAAGACACCGTAATTAAGTCATTGATTTCTCTGGTGATCAAACTTCCGAGGGTGATCAAAGGTAAGGGTTACGTTATATGGGACGTACTGTTACCCACGGCTACCGACTGAAACCGCATCGAGTCGGGATCTATTCACAAAAGACCTTATCCTGCGTACGGAATATGAAGGCTGGCGAAGGACCAAGTATCAGTATTTGAGGTTCCTCCTCAGATCGTCGGGAAGCACTTGGTTGCTTGTATGTCCCAATTTCGGCAGATACTCAGTGCTTCCTCTGACAATTTGAGCGGGAGATGGAGTTTCGAAATCATGACAGACCCAAAAGCCTTCATCTACATCCCCAAGTGCCTGGATGTAGCGGGCCAGAAGATGCCAATTATAGTCACCGGGGATAGACCGACATGCTGGAAGTGTGGACAGACTGGTCACCTGTACTCTTCCTGCACAGAGAAGAAGGCCTCTGAGATTTTGGCCCCTGTCGACCCAAGTCCCGCAGCGACCGAGTCTGTTACATCCGTCTCGCCTGTGATGGGCACGCTAGCGATCGGGACCGGTGTGGTCAAACCTCCGGTTGGTCATGTCTCTCAGCTCCCATTCCCCGAAAAGTCTTTGCCCGTCGCTAGTGCGGTTGCGGATAAGGAAGTGGGCGAATGGCAGGTCGTTGGTAAGGACAAAGAGAAGCTCCGGGCAGCGAGACCTCGTTCCACTGAAGTTCCCACGGCAAAAGACAAGTACAGCCCCACTCCCTCTAACAGTTCAAAGGGTGACTTTTTGACCATTCATTCAGAAAAACTGCGTCAACAGGGGCTCAAATACGAGCCATCTTTCGAGATCACGAAGAAAATAGAGAAATTGAAGGAATCATTAAAACATCACCCTGTAAAAATTATAAAACAGTCAACATCATCTCCGTCGTCTCCATCCTCTAAACATCTCCATATGGCTCCACCCCTAGTTTTACAAACAATAACCCTGACCCCTTCTAAACTTACCACACTGAAAAAGAATCCCCCTCTTTCTAAACCCCACTTAAAAACCCCAGCTCCGGCCTTAACTCCAAAACCATCACCTGCTAAAACAACTATCAATTCATCACTAAAAACAGAACCCCCAAACCTCAACAAAGCCCTTCCTGGGTCTCTTCAGAATCTATCAAAGAGAAAAAAATAAAACAAAAATGTCTCTTCAATAGGGGGAAATATGTGTATCGTGTGGCAAAACATCAATCCGACAAAGCATTTTCCCTATCCCGCAAACCTAAAGACTTGTAAATATTCTTAAACCTAAAAAAACATAACCAATTTGGACACTGAGAATCCCCCAAAATTTTCCCATGGCTAAAAGAATTTTGACTGTTGTAAGAGCGGAACATGGCTCAGAAAACATCTGGGCTATGTTACGAGAAGCTAATAGCGCTTTCGATACTTATCCGCCGTTAGCTTACTTTGACAACGAAAATGAGAAGAAACTAAATCAACTTTTCGCTTTTCCTTCACCCCTCCCTGTATAGAACTCTTAAGCTAACTTTCCTCTGGACATTGGCGGCCTGTCTCCTGATGGCACCATAAAAAATGAGATGGGTACTGGCTCTATGAGAGAGGCCATCGGTGTCCTAACCACGCAATATTCAATGCAGGAAAGCAACCCTAATCAGTTTTCATTATGGCTTTCTGGTTAGCAAGTATAAATGCCCGAGGCCTGTGGTCGGAGTCTCGCAGGGCGAGGCTCTCTCGTGACCTTCAGCGCCTCGGGGTGAATGTGTGTTATGTGAATGAGACCCGGTTTTCTACTCATGACCCTGAGAACATTCTGTCCAGGGGGTTCTCCCTCTATTCAGCCTGTTTTGATGGTTGCTCGAGAAGTGTCTCTTTGCTAGTAAGCAATTCTTTGAAGGCTGCGTGTACTCTTGTCTTCGCAGATCCGGCAGGCAGGCTTTGCGTGCTGGATGTTACCGTAAACGATAAGGCTCTTCGACTCATTGGGGTTTATGCGCCCAATAAGCATTTTGAGCGGCCTGCTTATTTTTTCGGAAGATCGGGCCGTTTTGACGACATATCGTCGAGTAGTTTTAGCGGGGGGATTGGAATGTCTTCCTTGACCCCGGCATAGATCGTAGTGGGCCAAAATCGGGTACTGACAACCGAGATGTGAAAACATTTCGGAACTTTATCGACAAGTTTGATCTTGTCGATAAGTACCGGAATGAGCACACTCGGGAGGTAGTAACTGCTCTGCTGCAGGGGGGGGGGTTTCTAGCTACCTCGATCGAGTCTTAGTTAGGAGAGTCAATGTAGGGCTCTTAGGGTGTCCAAGTTTTCATTATATAGTTTATTCGGATCATAGACTTGTTCCGGTCCGTGTAAACTTAAAGCCTAAGTTTAGGTTGTCTGGCTATTACAAATTAAACTGCTCATTATTTGGTGAGCAGTATTTCCGGGACCAGATGCTACTAATGATACAGGGGACTGTAGTTGGGAATGCGTGGTGGGACAAATTAAAATAAAAAAATAAGAAAGTCGACTCAATCTAGATAGATTAGCGGCGTAAACAGCTTGTGATCAAAAATCAATCGGGCAGTTAAATCCCGTGATAGTGGAGAAATAGCTTTAGCTAAGACAGAGTTGTCCTTCTTGCTTAGCAAGAAGGATCAAGCTCTGGTAGTTAGGGCTAGGTTAAAAAGAATATCCTCTTAGGTGACGAATATGGCCGATCAATTGCGCACAGAGGAGAATCGGAGCGCGTCTCGGCGACATATCGCGTGCGTCACATTGCCGGATAAGCGGAACGTGACTACAAACGCGGGCATATGCGAGACTTTCGGGATTACTTTCAGGAACTTTTCACCGGGGATCCCGGTCTGAGCCCTGCTCAGTTCGACGCTTATTTAGCCGACATTACCTGCCTTGAGTTGAAACGGCTGGGTGCGAGGGTCCCATCACAGAGTCTGAAATATGGCAAGCGCTGAAACAGTTTGGCCTGTATAAATCGCCGGGAATAGATGGTCTTCCCTACGAAGTTTACTTGAGGCAGTCGCCCGTTTTTGTTCCTTTGCTGGAATTGATTTACAAGAAGTGGATGAAGCAGGGGTCTATACATCAACGCATTACCAGGGGTGTGATCAAATTGCTTCATAAGGACAAGAACGGTGGAGATGGGGTAGATAACTTTCGCCCTTTAACCATGTTAAATACAGAAGATCTTAGCCAACCGTTAGCAGCTTGTTCTGTGTAGTCTGATTGGCTCCGAACAGACTTGTGCTGTGAAGGGCAGAACTATTCAGGACATGGTATATGTTACTCTTGATCTCAGAACAAGTCGATAGTGAAGTGGCGCTGATCAATTTAGATCAGTTCAAGGCCTTCGATAAGGTTAACCATCGATTCCTGGATGCTGTCCTTTCGGTGGCCGGTTTCGGGCCGGACTTTCACACCTGGATCCGACTTCTGTATGCGTCTCTCGGTGCGCTGGTGGAAATGAATGGGGTAAGATCGGAGACTTTCGTATTGTCTCTCTCCATTCGTCAAGGTTGTCCGCTTTCGCCTTTGCTTTACGTTCTTGCGTTGGAACCTTTCCTTCGTAAGTTAAAGACGAATCAGGTCCTACGCGGAATTTCCCTGCCTGGTGCTACCATCTCGGCCAGGTATTCTGCCTATGCTGATGACGTTTCGGTTCTTGTGTCGAGCAGCAAAGAAATCAGTGGTCTGTTGGCTTGCGGTTGGGTGCGTGGAAGGGCGTTTCTTTCCTCTGGACGGATGGGCCGATTAAGATACTCGGCGTCTGGTTCCGTCCTTTTCTCCAGATGGATATGGTCGGAGGTACAAGGGAAGGCCGAGATCGCCGTTAATCTGTGGTCTTGGAGAAATCTTTCCTTGAAAGGGAGGGCGGAAGTATGTGTTTCACACATCTACCCGGTTCTCCTTTACCGACTCTCTGTACTTCCACTTCCGTATGCCACACTAATGTCATTAGTAAGGCTCTTATGGAAAGGCAAGGCCGCTATGGTATCTCGAGAGATCTGTTGCCTTCATCCATCTGAAGGCGGTTTGGGTATGCCTAGCATTGAGATTCGCATCGCCTTCCTAGACCGAATGTGTCGCGAATTGGATGATGAGGGCCCCTTCAGGAAGGAAGACGCCCGTAAGAACTTCCCATCCGTGAGAAGTTTGCACTCGACCGAGGAGGAAGCCCATCGTTTACACCGAGCCAAATGCTCCTTCTATCGCGAATGTCGTCGTGCTCTGAAACGCCTCTTATGGGCGTCGGATAACCTCTCCAACGTCTCCAGTTGTCTCGCAGGGCATTATATCAAGTATTAATCAGGAGGTCCTTTCGTAATGATCTGAATGACGAACTCGGTCTTACGAAACAGGTGGCTCGCTCAATATGGCCTTGGGCGACCGGGTTGAAATATCTCAATAACGATGACGCATCACTCACCTGGCTGATGATTCGTGAGGCCCTCTGGATCGCCAAAAGACTTCGTTCAGCGGGCTTGGGGAAATCTCCAAACTGCCGACATTCTAGTTAGGAAGTCGAGACGTTGGGTTACGCCTTCTTTCATTGCAATGTCGTAGCGCCGTTGAGCAAGTTTTTGAAGGCCTCATGGTCCGCATGCTGCGTGGAAAGTTCTTTGTCCTTGCCGCCAGTTCTGTTTCTAGCAATGTGGTGTCGCCGATGACGAAGGCTGAACACTATGTGTTCTTGTGCTTACTAGGTGTTATGAGAGTCGTGATTTGAACTACACGTCAGAAAGAATTCTATGAAGGCGAGAAGTTCATTTTTCCCAAGTGATCTTGTTTTGTAAGCATCAGCTTAAAGTCAAGATTAGAACGGAAAAGCGGTGACTCACTTCATCAGAAATTAGCAAAAGGTGGGTGAATCTTGCAGGTTTGTGTTGAATGAAAGGGACTGACCGAGAGTGGCATTTTGATGCCGGTTAGGCATAAGGATATTGTTCTTCCTGTGTTGAACTTTGACAAACCATCCCGAAATTAGGATAGTTTAGGTTTTCTTTTTGAATCCTTAGTTTTCCTTTTTTTGCCATTTAACTTAGCTAGCGTGTGTATGCTCATTGGCCACTGTTATGTCTGTTCCTAGTTTTCTTTAGTTTAATTCCCCATCCCTTCCCTCGTTAGGTGGTCAGTGATGTCAGTTCTCTGGTGGATGCGGGGCGCCTTTCGTTTTCGCGTATATGTTTTTCGTATTTGTTGTTGTGTCTGAATGAGTGCGTGTCAATGTGAGAGCTTGGGATATATGAATGTTTTTTTTTATATTATTATAGTCCCGCATTGATTTCGTCCAGTTAACTGAAGTTTCTGCCATATTTAAGGATTGTAGGGGTTTTATAACTATACTAACATTATTTTGTTTAGTTTCATGTAAATAATTTATATTCATATTGTAAATATTCATTGGGGCTAGTTTTTAAATTATTGTTTTATTCCTTCCCCCCACAAAGACAGAGAATTGTATATATGGGGTATATTTAAGATTTTCATAGAGACATGTGGTATTATGGTGAATGTAATAAGAAAGGTAAGCAACACTGCGTTGTTTTGGTGTTAGGAATATTGTTTGTATGTCTGGGTCAGTATTTGTGGCTAGCTAAGTTTAAAATTAAGACAGATGAAGACTGTCCTTTTCCCCACCCCTTGTTGGCCATGTGCTACATTTTGTATTTTATTACATATAAACAGTCAATCGAGACGCAGTTTGGACGGACACTTCTATCTACTGACTGATAACACTCTTTGTATATATCTGTTATTTCAATACATTTGTTCAACCTACCTTTTTCTTTCCATGTGTTTCTGTTTGGCCCCTAACAGGCCACAACAGCTATTCTTGACGTTATTCTTCGATCGCTGCCATTATTTTTTTTCCATTTGGGAAGATAACTTGTTTGAATTCAGTGTCTGATTTTGAGTAAGAATCAATGATCCTCGAAATCCACCAGATATACAGCCTCACTTTCTTCGGGTGCAAACAGGCTTTTAATTTCCCCAGAAACGTGTTCGCCCTACATCATTGTAAGCAATCCATATTTCATCGCCTGTTAGCCTGTCAGTTTTCTTTTTCAAAAACTGATCGTCCTTTTTTTTGCGTCTCAACAAAGGATCGCCATATTTATATATGCAGAGTGGTTTTCTCTGCAGGTATATCAGATGGATTTTTTTAACATTCGCTGCTATCGTACAGCACGGCTACTACGCTCGACATACTCACCTGAACATTCAGCCGCGCATTACCACTTATACTGATTCCAACATAACTTTGATTTTCTCTATTTGTCCCACAAGTTTAACCATTGAGCTTAATTGATATTAATAAATGGAGAAATCAGAAAACGCTCTGAATTTCATCAGGAAACAGGAATTTGAAATTTCGATAAATTAAATCAAATGTCGTGTATCGGTAAGATCCATTAGCCTCTGTTTGTAAAATCCAAAATGTCGATAAAATTAAATAAATACGGCAACATTCATGTGGGATCAACGTTTACGAACGTGCCAACGGCATTGTCTCGTGAGCTTGTAGACTATTTACTTCCCTCAAAATAACAATAAGAGACAGAATATTTCATTTATGTAACTAAGAAGCTATTTTATCAGAATCTATAGGCAGAGACGTATTGTGGTGTGATAATTTGAACAGTTCAGAATATTCGTAAGATTCATATTTCTTCTTCATAACCAAAATATTATATTTAGAAATTACATCCATCCCTTCTAGTTTACAAAAGTTTTGAATGAGTTTTGTTCTCATCATCCATTCCAGTTAGATAATGAATCAATTTACAGAAAGAAAAGTGTGAAAATCAAGAGTTAATCACTTCACAGTTATAAGGGAAGGATGATTAAAAAATATATTTTTGTCTCGCTTATACAGTAGTCCACCGCTATTAAGCAAACCCGTTTACCGGTGAGTGGGCACTCTCGTACCCTCAATATCGTTCACTTTTTTAGAAATTCCGCCCTATTTTACCAAATTTTGTGCCATCTTTTTCACGATAGACAGAGCAAACTATGATCAACAGATGGGCCCTAATTGGTTTTAACAATTGCATCCCTGTTCACGGGTTTAACCTTGATTTTGATGATCAAACAGCCCACATTTTGCGAAATTTTAACACCGCGGCCGTTTCACACCTAATCCAATTGTATTGATAATAATTACACATGATTACTTTATATTTCTATTTTGCGCGCGATCAAATAGTTCCTATAATATCGGACTAATTACCAAGAATTCAATCACTGCAATCAGATACCACGGATGGGATATAAATAGGAGTACTTTTCTCTAGTGATTCATGTTCAATTTGACTGTCCAACAGTAGACATCAAGAATCTCTCATAAATAAATAAATATAAACAGCGCTTAGTATTTAGGGGTTGCAATGGGGAAATCCCGGGAATAAATTTCCAGACTAGTAAACACCTTCGTAATCATCATTAGACTCGTCTAACTCTTCCCTAATCATCTGCACTCTCATCAGATTGACACCCAAACTCTCTGAAATGTTCGTATTGGAGTTTCCGGTGCGAATGTCAAGCAGTACAGTATGCCGTTTCCAAATTTCTGTCAGAGTGAATTGCGACATGGTGCTCTTTTTCTGACAGTCGGTGATCAACTGACCCTACAATAGTGCGCGGTCGACAAAATCAAAATCAAACAATGCGCATGCGCAAAATTAAAAATATAAAATGGCGACAATTTACCTATCGTACTCTGTATATTCAATATAATATTTGCATTTGCTTTTTGCATTAAAAATTGTTTTGTATAATCGTCTATAAATGACTGCTTTTTGGTAGCTCCATTGAGGTAATAGAAGCATATAACAAAGAGAGTAGCCGATCAAACGATGAGAAGCTGGTGTAATTAATAGCAGTTCGGAATACAATAACGATGGGAAAGTTATGCATCAAGATCTTCCACCCAGCTATGGGTTAAATAATTGAACTTCTATATGTCAAATTTATTGTTATTCACAAAATATTGTCAAAAAAAAAGAATACTTCACAAATATATTTCGGCTTTAAATAACCTACAAAGTGGCGATAATTCGTAAAAGCAATCAGTTCTTCGTCGTTCAAGATTGCCCTTTCGCCGATATATCTGTCATTTCTTACTTGGTTAGCAATGGTTAGAAAGCCAGTGTCGCGAATCATTATTATTTTAACGAGTTCGATCCTTATTTGGGCCTCATGCCTTTGGTCGCATATTGCAGAATACTGAAAAAATGCTCATCTGAATGCGGATCAATAGATCACAATATAATCCTTCAGAACATTCTAGCTGCTGTAAATTTTATGTGTGTTAATATTCACCTGAGTTTGCGACTCCCCATCTTCCCGCTCTCTTTCTCTCATTCCAACACGCGCGTTAACATACGCAGGCACAGATAATTAGAAAAAAAATCCCCGGAAGCCGAGCTCACCACTGAAATGTAGTTGGAAAGATAGTTTATTACAACATTGTGAATTCCTGGTGAGCTCATTACAGACTTGGAGTAAACTAATGATAAGAGTTTATATTCGAATTCATTTCACATGCAAAACTATCGAATGTTTATTTTCAAGGGAGGCAATCAGGCCTTCCCTATTTCAAAAATTGTTCTTTTAATGTGGTAATCATGAGAAATAATTATAATGACCTTTCTGGCGAAAATAGTTTAGCCAAGTCGTTTGACATCTAACGAAAGATGGTTTATAAATTAAACAAATGTCTGCAAGATAAAAACATTTTACGCCCAGATCTGATGATGCAAACTGTCAAATAAAGGATCATAGAAGCATTTGTAAAAGGTAAACAATTAACACAGTTACCTTGCTTTATGAAAATCATGTGTAAACGACATACGTGGAACAGCTTTACACAGTTGCAAGACAATAAATATCTTCACTTCTTTTTTTTCACATGTTCGGAAAATAATGTCCGATTTTATAATAAATATTTTTTAATATATTATTTTAATAGTAGCACGAAAATATAATTCTTATTCCGAATGATCAAAGTATCATATTTGTTAATTTTGCATCAATGTCTTTTCAAATTAACATAAAATATTATATACCCATCATCTTGAACATAGAAAAGAAGAGATGCGTTTACTGTTTTTGTCAATAAAGTTCAAGTTTTATCCTAATTCAAAGCAAATTACTGCAAACATTAATTGAGCCTGGGGTAAAAGGTTCCACTTGTGATCGGACAGTAGGTCCGTGGTTTCTGATGAGTAGGTGACGTCCATCTGCAATTAATAATCAACATCTGAAAGCACTAGTCGAAGAAATTCCACGTCAAAGAGCCAGTGAAATGTCTCAGATAATAGGTGTCAGAATTTCAACAATATCAGAGCAACTAAAAAGAATTGGCAAGGGAAAGACACAGGCTTCCACATGATGCCAGTGAAAGTCAGATAAGTCTGATTAGAAAAGGATCCTTTGGGGAAATTCGTAAACGGTTGACTCAGTGTTTTCACCATCCCAAAACCCCCAAAGTTTCTAAAACCGTAATTGCATCACCAGAAGCTTATGGTTACTGCCTGGTGGTGCGCCATTAGAACTTTATGGAATCTAACCAAAGCATTACTGCCAAAGTTTACTGCCAGCAGCTGAATGAAATGCATAGTCATTTAAGCAAAATGCGACCTCCCTGGTTAATCGAAAAGCTCCATATTTGCTACACGACCACCGGATGAAACTGTAGAAGCTCACCGACTTGGGATACGAGATTTTGGCACATCCACCATGTTTACTTGATCTTCAATCCATTAAGTTTTTTCAAGTATATTGACAATTTTTCTTAAGTTAAATGACATTCCGTTGCAAAGAAGGTGCAGAAACTACATTCAAAAATTTGGCGTCCAAACCGTTAGAACTATATCGTAATGGCATAAATAAATTTGTAACTCAAATATATATATATATATATATATATATATATATATATATATATATATATATATATATATATATATTAATTTCAAATGTTATAAATCTTTTAATATCTATGATAACCTTACTTCGTTGTCAACATTTTTTGAATTACCATATACTTGTATTTTGATTGGTCATTCTAGCTTCTGTATCAGCGTTTACCCCTAGCGAAGGATCGTTAATTAATTTGAAACTTTTAAAACCATTTATTCTACATTCAACATCATCACTTGATATGACACCAGAAGTGTTGAAACAAAATGGCTATTATTGTAGTGAATTTATAACATGTTTATGTTATAATATTTAAATAAATAATTATATATATATATATATATATATATATATATATATATATAAGTATTCCTATATTGTCTGATTTAACCACTATTTAAATACATTAATTCAAGAATAAAGATGATTCTAAAATCCGACATTATTTCCCGAAGAACCTAATAATTTATTGTTTATTTTTCGGCTGAGATATCATTGTGTCTTGTAAATAATTGAGGTAAACGAAGGAAATAATTGTTTCAGATGATGTTTAATGTCCCATACCGGAAAAGCAAGTTATGCCATGTATCAAAGTTTGTATCAGTTTATTGAATCTTTGACAGTCTAGCAATGTTCGTAATGAGTTCTTAATTAGTTTTTATCAACCTTTTATTGTAAGAAACTTTCGGAGATTGAAAAGAATGAAAAATGCATAAACCACATCCTTGCGATAAACACCATTAGCGGAAAACGTAGATACGAGTAAAAATAAAAATAAATGCGGAGAATAATGAAAATAATTCCACACGCACACCAAGACTAGGAAAATATTTTAGCATATCATTGAGTCAATATCTGCATGTGTGTGTATGTATGTGTGTGTGTGTTTGCGCGCGCTTGTGTACGTGTGTGTCATGCGATATATCCGTAGACGCAAGTTGGTTTACGCTCTCATGCCCATAGTGAAATAAAATTTCACGCATTTAGCAAATAGTATGCGGTTTGTTGAAAGATTCGGGAATCATATCTTTCGTTATTTCTCAAGATTTTCCGCCTGGTATCTTCTTTCTTTGATATCTTAGACTAAAAAGAGCAAAAGTCTGATTATTATCTTTTGTTCATCCATGTATTGGCATTTCCATTTACTCGTCTTATATCTAACACTGAAAATAGAATTATGTCAGTTGTTTTAATCATTTCCCTCTCGATAAAAGTCAGTAAGACGCAGGGGGTTACTGGTGATGAAAGACAATAGAGTGAGAAAAACGCTAAGAGGGGCAATAAAAAGAACAGGAATGAAGTAGACAGATTGACGTTGCTTTTAAAATTGTGTAAATTATAGTTGATGAGAAATCAAAAAAGCTTGTAGATATTTACAGAAGAAGGAGGTATAAGAGAAAAAACTATTAGAAAATAAAAACTATTAGGTTTAGATATTTAGCCGTTTCAATATTAAAATAATGCCAATCTGGTACCACGCTTAAATTCATAGTGCGGGTAACAATGATGAGAGCTCACCAGAACAACCGTCAGGAAAAGATTTATAGAAAATGCCTTAAAAAGTTACGTTATAGTGGTGGGAAAGTGAATGAAGCCGTGATGCGAGGTTGGGACCAATAATATAGCAGATTTTAATTTGGATTTTGTCCTGAATGTCAATATACAGGGTGTCCATAAAGTTCTTGTGCACTTTAAAAAATTTATAACTTTATTTGTATTTGCAATAGAAATAATCTGTAAAAAGATGTTATAAAGTTTAATGTGCCTAGTTTTAAGTATAGCTAAAATAACTAATGTGATTTCAGGCATTACTGTAAATCAGTTGGCAAATGTTTTCCGTGAACTGCAAAATCGTCTTACCCTTTGTATTTCTAATGATGGAGGACATGTGGAAACATGAATAAAATTTCAATAAAACCTTAAGAAATATAGATTTAATTGTTTCTAATCCATTGTACAAATGATTTCTATCGCAAATACAAATAAAGTTATAATTTTTTTAAAGTGCACAAGAACTTTATGGAAACTCTGTATATATAGCAGAAGCAATACACAAGATATAGCAACAATATTCAATGCACAGACGAATAGCTGACTTATACAGCTTCAAGAAAAATTGCCTAGCACGACGCAGTCTAATAACATTCTTATCAAAACGCGTAGCAATTGACTCGATATTCATTTCAATTTATGTAATCGGAACATTTTCGGCAAAGAATACAACGACTCATTAAAGGTTTGAGTCAGCCATACTGATGGCAAATAAAAAAAATGCCTATTGTTAGGAAAATGATTAATTGATAGTTTTCTTCTTTTTTTTTCTAGCGAGAAATTTACAACTTTAAACGGTAACTTTTAATTATCACTTTGCTGGGTCAAATTATATGCATTTGATATGTAAGCACTAATTAACTAATTAAATAATTGACTTAATCTCTAACTGAATCGTTTTAATCGCATGCATTCTTTTGAGCCTTAATTTTCAAACGAGGTTCACTCATATAATCTCTGGTGTAAGAATCTGCGGTTTTCGTCCACCTAAAAGCCAATGTTTAGAACGTTAGTTTTTAAGACAGAACAATCCACTCCCTTAGAACGCTGTTGCAACACAATCTTCCGACTCTTACTTGTACTGCGTTACGAAAAGTTATCAACATCTTTCATTTGTTTGCTATTTTCCAAGTTGATGATGAAATTTATATTTTAAAATCGCATTGTAAGTTGAACATGTTTGTTGTTTGTGCATTTGTTTTAATCATTTCATCCGAAGCAAGGCAATAAACCCACTAAGACGCAACTGGTTACTGAGTTCCATTAAGGAGAGAGAACAATAATATAACTGGAATCAAGAAGACGGAAAATAACAATCGATATTGCATATAAACTTTTGAAGACCAATATTGACAGGCAGTCTGGAATCCGAATGAGAGTTCCAAAAACGAAAAGTACGAGAAAAGAAACTGCTAGCATAGAACTTACGGCCATCTTAACTGTAAAATGATGAGATATTGCCGCCAATCTCGTATTGCGCTTAAATCCATAAAGATTAGCTACCACAAAGAAAATTGTCACGATTACAATGCAAATATTTGTAGAAAAGGCACAGGGAAGATACATTAAATTGTTTGAAAATTGACTGAAGCCGAGATGCCAGTTCAGGGCCAATAACATTGCAGATTCTTCTTTCGATCTTATCAACAAAATCTAAATACGTAACAGAAGCACTATGTCAAAGCAGGGAAGAATGGTAGACTTATAAATAGTTCAGATAAATTCAGCACGATACGGTGAAAAAAAACGTCCTAGTATCAAACTGCGCAATTGGTTCAATATAATGTATCCACTTTATGCCAGCAGGCAAACTTTAACCCGAGGAGGGGCAAGGAGGCTCTTTCCTGGAATTTAGCATCAACCATGTTGATGGATGGGAAATGGGTTCTTTCCTACAATTAAAAGAGAACAGTTTAGTTCATTCCGAACCCCAGTTATCAACAGATTGTAGGCCATTTTTCAGATCAGAGGCCAATTTGATCTTATCGAACCGATCAGACTTACTATTAAAACAGGAGTAATTAATTGCCTCATTAGCAATAGTTACCGAGTTGAGAATTGATGACATCATGAAGATCGATGATAAAAATTAGCAACGACATAGGTTCAAAGATAGAGTCCTGGTGGATACCTGCCTTAATGCAAACAAATCTAAAAGGTTTGCCTTTGAAGACAAATTTTAGTTCGCGATTTGATAAAAAAGACTGAATCAATTCAAAAATTAGTTAAGATATAACGTAATCTTTTAACTTATAAAAAATACCATTGTACCAAACCTTGTCAAATGCCGTCGAGATATTCAAAACAACAGCTTGAGTTTCACCATTCTTATCTAAAGCTTGACAGATTCTTCCAGCAATAATCGTTAATACATCAGGAGTTGATGTTGAGAAAACATATTGCTGATCTGAAAGAAGACCCTGCAAGGTGAGATGCTTAACTAATTCAGAGCTGATTAGGACTTCTTTGCCAAAAAGCGATAGAAGATTAATAATCCCATAGTTAAAAGGATCAAATGGTTCGCCGGAGTTCTTAAAGATTAGAACTACTGAAGTGGATTTACAACAAGCAGAAAAGCAAGAAGTAGTATGGCGTTTATTGTAGAATTTAGAGAGAACAGGAGACAGTTCAGGAGAAAATTTCTTAAAGACTATTAAAGGGATAATATCAAGTCTATATTTGTGGAGATCCAGTTTATTTTTTATAGGAGAAACCAAGGACGGAGTTATATGTATATCAATATCATGTGTTACTTAATAGAAAGGAGAAATGGTGGTGGTGGAAAAAGAAAGCAAGAGACGTGTCTGATCATAAGTCCTATGACCAACGAATATGTTCAATACTTCTTTTTTTTTGTTAAAGTAACACTTCATATGAAAGGAAACTTTTCTTGTCATTACTTACCTGTTATGTCAAACTGTTCGTTGAGAATGTGGATCGTTCCGCGTGGTCAACTTAAGGTGGAAAAAAGACGAGCACGCTGTCTATTCTTTTTTTTTGTATCGTCTTGGCTGTGGAGGAAATGACGTAAGTCGTTAGTGATTGGTCAGCAGTGGCATTTATTTAATGAGTCCATTTGTTGCGTGCTTGGCGTATTTTTTGCTTCAGGATCGCGTGCCGGAATAGTACTGTTTCGGTAGGGTCTCTTGGGCGAGCAAGTATAATGTTGGAAGACCCGAAACTTGTCATGACCCCAAGTCATAACATCACTGACGAGGCGATCCTGAGCACTCGTTGGAATGTTTTTATGACAAAAAGAATGATTTTTAGAGATTGTTTTCAACATACAAATCAAGAATTATACTGTTGAGTTTGGCTGAAAAAGATTTTTTAAGCTGATCGACTATCGGATTGAAAGTGTTTTTTAAGCTGTTCGACAAATAATAATAAAAGGAAATATTAGGGTTTTTGCAACGTGATGTCTCATTACTTCCCAAGAAGGAATAAAAAAATAGCAAACATTCAATTTATTGGTTAAGAATATAATTATCATACATTATGAAATGGACAAAGTCCGACAATTATTTTTAAAGACATTTTTCATTTTTATACGCTCCCTTCATAGATACAAATATTTAAGTAAATGCTCTGTTTATAATCAAATGTTTTAACAACATTTACCAGACTGAATGTCCGAAAAATTTTCATGTCGGAGGACGAATAATTTCTATGAAACTTTCTCGGACATTCAGGCTGGTAAATGTTGTTAATACTGTTTATTATAAACAGAGCATTTACTTAAATATTTGTATCTATGAAGGGAGCGTATAAACATGAAAAATGTCTTAAAAATATAATTATCCTTAACAATGTTAGAAACTCTGATATTTTAGTTATTTTATTCCATCTGGAAAGAATCTGGGATTTGGGATGAAAGAACTTTATTAAAATAGAAACCAAGCTCCCTAACCGTAAAGTATGAGAAAGTTGGCTGTGTACTACAAAGGCAACTTCAAATACGAATTCTTAGAATAAAGCAAAAATAAAAAAAATAAAAAAATAAAAAAAAAAAACAAAAAAAACATGGCAGTGTTTTATTGTCTAAACCGTATATACCTGAAACGTAGCTGAATGTTGATCGGAAATTGTCAGTGTATAATGTTCGATATATTTAGTTAATATTCACATTTGAATTAATGTAAAGAAAACGATTTAGTTGAGCAGTAATTATTTATTGTGAAAAATAAATAGTCCCACCATTATGCTACGTAATTACTCACGTAACTATATATATTTATGTGTGTGTTTCAGTGTGTTTGCATGTGCGTGTGAATCTATGTCTACATATATGTATAAAATTGTCACTAAATAATTCGAATAATGCATAAGTTATCCGGAAATATGTGAAGTATCTTTTTTGTCTGTCTAGTGAAAGTTCTGACGTCTTCACCTTTGTGCAGGCAGCCAGCGCAGCCGGGGGTCACATGATTCTAATTTATGGCCGATCTCTTTAAGTATGTATTATTTGCATTAGGTAGATATAAGCTAGATTCTTTAAGAATGGATTCAAAAAAGGATGACGATGTAGTATAATGTTTTAGGCGTATGTTTATAGTCGGTAATAAGATTTTAAAGTTTCAATGTATTTTCTTCTTAAGGAATTATGTTCTTTCTTTTTTAATTAAGGTGGAATTAGTGAAATAAAAGTCATGTCCAGCATCGTTTCGATGCAAAAACACACATAAACAATTATGAATACTATCCGATGCCCACTTAGACATACAAGAATCTTCACAAACTTACATGCACATAGAATTATCTACTGTTCTAATGCACGTGGCACATGTTTGACCAATGAGAACTGACCCAAACAAAATTGAAATTACCATAGTTTCTGTCTTTTTGTCTGTTTTCGTTCAATCTCTAACGAAGCCTTCATAAAAGTGAAAAAAATTTAGATTGATATACGTTTCCTATTTGTTCTTATTTTATCATATATATATATATATATATATATATATATATATGTGTGTGTGTGTGTGTGTGTGTGTGTGTGTGTTTCGTTTTAAACATTTGCCTAATTATAACCGGCACTTGGTTTCAGCGAAAGCCAGCTGAAAGCAATTATTATGAATGATGATTTTCTATGAAAGAAACCCTCAATTCTTAATAAGGCAACATATTCCTCCTATCCTACTTTACATATAACGTACCTGTAAGACATACATAATATATAAAGCTCAGGTTTTGTAGCCTCTCGCGATACCAAAAAATATTAAATATGTACATTTTGTTTATAAATATATGCGTGAAAATATTACGTAAAACTATGCCATAAATGCGTTTTTATTATTTGTAGCTTCCAGCATGTGTCTTCTCTATTGACCAACTTTTCAGTTATTGCATACTTGAGATAAAACTGCATATATTCTTCCTTTCAGACAGAGATTTGTTTGTAATTGCAATCTGTTATAGTCAGCTTCATAAATAAGCGAGTGTTTAGGATTAAAATTACACTTAAAAGTAATTTTAAAATGAGAAGTAAGCAAAACAACATTTCTTAGTATAATATTCTGAAAATCTAATAAATATTACAACTTATAATATATAGTGATAATAGAATACATGGTATAAAAGTGTCATATAATTATTATAATATCATATATCATTATTATAATTTTTATTATAAGAGATTGTAATAAAAACGTTGATATCGCTACACAAAGCTTTCATGTTTCAATTCTATGATTCTACTATGATGGTAAGTAACTGGTGATTAAACGATTTTTAAGGAAAAACAAAATGGTTCCCTCTTTTCAGAAAATTAAAGTGGGGTACATAAGGTCAGAATTATGATTATACATGTGGGTATGTCTTGGTTAACCAATTAAATGCCAGACCTTCGCTAAATAGAAAAGTAAGCTCAGAGGGTGTAGCTAGGTGAGTTATTTTTTCATGTCACAATAAATCGGAATATACACAGACAATCATTGGCATTACGGAAAATATGTCAGCGACCAATGTATCGTGATTTTAATAATAATATATATATATGTATATATATATATGTGTGTGTGTGTGTATGTATAATATAAATATAATTTATATGTATGTAAAATATAAATATAATGTATATATATAAATATAATGTATATATATATAAATATAATGTATATGTATGTAAAATATAAATATCATTTATTTATATATTAGATTATTATAATCTCTTATAATAAAAATTATAATAATGATATATGATATTATAAATATAATGTACATATATATATAAATATAATGTATATATATATATGTATGTATAATATAAATATAATAAATATATAATAATATAAAAATCATACTAGTACGTATATACTTAATACATATTATAATATAAATGAAAATAGAAACGTAATATATATAATATAAAAGTAATATTTATAATAATAGAAACATAATATATATATATATATATATATATATATATATATATATATATATATATATATATACACTGCGTGCCAAATTATTATCGAGATTATTATCGAGATAACTTTTTGCTGTCCAATCAATTCACACATTTTCACACAATCTCGGCAACACTGACCTGCACAATCACTGAAATTTTCGTACTGATCTGCGCAACGTAAACAAACTGGAACCATATTTGTTATCAACCACGGTGATATCAAATGTAAACAAATGACGTCACACATTATGAAATGGACAAAGTCTGACAATTATTTTAAGACATTTTTATGTTTATACATTCTTTTTATAGATACAAATATTTAAGTAAATGCTCTGTTTTATAATAAACAGTATTAAACAACATTTACCGGCCTGAATGTCCGAGAAATTTTCATAATAATTGTCGGACTTTGTCCATTTCATAATGTGTGATGTCATTTGTTTACATTTGGTACGCCATGTGCAGATATGAATGTACGTGAGAGATTCATGGAAGATTAAAGTTTAAAGATAGTAAAATCCACCTTGCTAACCGGACGTTCCTCTGTGGCCGAAACGGTTAAGGCACGTCAGGCTTTATGACGGTTCCGTATAGGATACAGGTTCGATTCCTGTTGGAGGACGAAAATTTTCTATAAAAATTTCTCGGACATTCAGGCCGGTAAATGTTGTTTAATACTGTTTATTATAAAACAGAGCATTTACTTAAATATTTGTATCTATAAAAAGAATGTATAAACATAACAATGTCTTAAAATACACACATATATATGTATATGTATAATGTAAAGAGCTGTATATGAAATAAAAACAATCAAAATGTTTCAAGATTTTAGTTGTTTTTATCTGTCGAAATGTTTTCATTGCCTTTCAATGAGTTAAGCGTGATAATAGCATTAAATCATTTAGCTTTACACGCAAATCCCTATCAATGAGACACGTAGAAATATGGAATGTGGAATACTCGCTCAAATGGGATATGCCATAAGACATGTCAAAATTAAAAACGATTGTGAAAGTTTTTTTATATATAATTCTTTTGGGATTGACAGCGTTTAAACGGGATCCTTTCCCCATTTTCTCAGCTCATACAGTATTCCGACTTATCGAGATATAATTTTAAAAATGTTGACGTTAAATGTATTTCATTGGCATTTGCCCCTGTCTATGTTTACGGATTTAAAGAAATCAGTTCTGAATTGATTGTTGGATTTCCCTCCACTTTTGATATAAATTCTAATCCGACTTTTAATCTCTTGTGAAGCTAAGAATTAATGTCAAGGTATTATTCGAAACGATCAATAAAATCTCCGCTAAAATCTTCCCATTATTAAAGCGATTTAGAGAGAAAATTTTGTCTAAAAAAAATGAAACGTATTTTTTTGCATATTTATCTTGTGAAAAATTAAAGAACTTATATATAGATTTATTGTTTAGCATTTCATACGTATTTCCTGAAAGAAACTTTTTCTCTATGGAGGATCTTGAAACAATTTCCACTCAGTTAAAAAACAATTTTTATTAAATTATACAAAACTAAACGCGATATTATTTTTCTCTTTGGAAAAGTTGATAGTTTTTTTTATCTGCCAACACAAACCAGCAAATGCAACTTTCAATTTTATCCATTTATAAATACGCATTCTAACTTTTACGTTATGGCTGAAGTAAGTGGCTGTTCCTGTTTTTTTTTTTGTTTTTTTTTCGTGTCTGTCGACATGGTAAAAATTTGTTTTCATTTCTTTCTATACAAACAAGTCTTTCTAACCTGAAAGATTAGAGGAACTTAATTATCAGAACTTCAGATATTGATCCTATTTGTGAGTAACTGATCGCCTCGATTATTATCGATATTCAAATATTATATATATTCCTAACTCTGGCTAAAATTGGCAATTATTCCATAATAAATTATGTCTATCGTTTATTTATGCAGCATTTTAAAGTTATTGATCAATTAATCCTCCTTGGATTTGAGTTAGTCTTTAAGATGATTATCGAAGATATATTGATAGTTATCAATTATGGATAAACTGAAACTGCAAATTTGGAATTGATGTTCTACAATTTATGCAATTACATTTAAAAGATTTAGTACAAAGATTTAGATTCGAACAAGACTTACTTCGTCATCAGTGAGAACGACGCCAACAGACAGGTGGATTTTTCTTCCTTTTTTGACTTAATTTATTCCATTTTCTTTATTCCATGCCACGTTTGTTGTTTGTTAGTAGGAGGATTAATTTGAGTTGTTGTTATTTTTGAGATAGAATATTTTTAATATCCCGTTTTTAAAACAATTACTTTATTTATAACTGTTAATATTTTTCAATATAAACCAGGAGAAAAAATAACAAAGGACTAAGAATAAAAAATATAAACAAAGGAAACAAAATCTAGAAGAAACCAGTCGGATTAAGTATTAGGAAACAGAAGGAAAAAAAATGACAGCGATCAGGTTACCCAATTAATGAGAAGACTTAGATCACGCTCATCATATGGAGAGAAGACTACAACGATTCCTTCTTAGATTTTCTATAATGCCCCCTGCTTTTTAAAATAATTCATTTATTAATCTCTTATTTCTGTTGTCATTGTTTCTTTATCTAATTTCAGATCCCATTATAACGGTGTCTCATATGCATACGATTGGTGCAGAACATTTGGACAAAACAATGCGATCCGAATGTGTGGGTGGTGCCGGGTGGATAACATGGACGGTTCCGGAGCTGAAGCAAAAAAAAAAAATAGGCGGGGTGTATATAGTGCTGGTAATTGAGGGAGAAAATGGAGAATGGGAAACAAAAGCTGTCACGTCATTCCAAGGTGATTTCAACTTAGTTTTACTTAAGACAAATAAATCAAAAAAAGAGAAAGAAAAAAAGAAAAGAAAATGGGAGGCTCTTTTGCTAACCGTTTATATTGTGACTCTTGCATAACTTATTAGGCTGACAGCTTTTACCGGAACCCCCACTTCCAATATGCCCCACCCACTCAGCGGGAGATCATCACTTTCAACCATTGTCGACCTTTAACTTTCTTATCCCCCGTTTGGCTCCATCCCCCCCTATCTTGTTTTAACGTCTTGTCTGGTTTTTATTTCTTTCTTCATTCTTCCTTTCCTTCATTGAGAAACTATTCCTTCGTTTTTCTTTATTTATGCCTCTTCAGTCTAAGGACTAATTAGTTGGTTATCTATCCTACATATCCTTAGAATCTGTACTTATCGCCTCGTCTTTCCTCCATAACACAACCTAATTTAGTAATCATCTACTTTAAGGGACTATTGGCTTTGTATTAGGTAAACATTTAGTAAATTACTACCAAATTTATAATGAATACTTTGAATTGCATGATAAAATCTGACACAGTATACACATGCGCGCGCACACACACATATATATGTACGTTTAATTCTATCTATATATCCAGCTCTCTCTCTCTCTCTGCCTATCTATCTATCTATCTATCTATCTATATCTATATCTATATATATATATATATATATATATATATATATATATATATATACAGTGTAACCCGGATATAAGAGAGTTGTCGGGACCGGAGAAGTATCTTATATCCGGGTTTCTCTTATATCCGGGTTTGGTCTATTATATATACATTAACACAGGCTTTAATTTGGGACCAGAGAAAATCTATCTTATATCCGGGTTTCTCTTATATCCGGGTCTCTTATATCCGGGTTACACTATATATATATATATATATATATATATATATATATATATATATATGCACGCTCACATAATGTGGACGTTCAGGTCCACAACTAGTGACCACATGTTTAAGCAGGGAACAGACCGTCGCCACTGGGTGTTGACCTCAGTGTCCGTATTTATATTTATATACGCTATATCTCTGACAGTGAGCAATTTAACCCATAAAAATAGCATGCCTTAAAACTAAAACTATATTTTTATCACACACACACAAATACATACATACATATATATATATATATATATATATATATATATATATATATATATATATATATATATATATATATATATAGGGAGAGAGATAGAGAGAGTGGAACAGATATAATTACATTAAGTTTCATTTATGTACAGTACAAAGCCACATATTTGGTGTTTTCATTCTCCATGTCTCATAAAGTATTTGTTTTTAATTGTCATCTGGAGTTGAACATCTCTCTTTGGAGATCTTAGAAAATTAGCAACTATCTCAACCAAAACACAAGCCTGGCTATATTAACTAAGCTTATCTGAGTCTGACACAAGGCCACGATAATGGGGCCGAGGGATTGAACACAAACTTAATAACCATCGCTCTAAAGTGGGCACCCTGAATATTTGGATGTGATTTAATTTCTTTTATTGATTATTCTCAATTAAGTCATCCCTTGTCCAGAGTTTTTCTTTTTTCGAGTTTTAAGATCGACTAAAATTTTACCATTTTTATCTTTTTTTTTTAATCTGACTTTTGTTTCCCCGAATTGATAGTCACATTTCGTAAATGTTTCGGCTCTTTTAAAGAAATTAGAATTTTGACATATTTCACTGAATAATAGTCTGGTATTGTTTAATTGGTTTTCAGGCTCATGATAGGAGTGTCGGTAGTGGATATCTGGGTGTGGGCGGGTCTAGCGCTTCAGAGATGGGACGATATTGTGCCTACTTCTCCGCTACCCACTGGCGTCAACAATGTCCGTCACCTTGCACCTAAAGTACTCGTGCCATCGGATTTTCAAAAGAAAAGTGAAGGCTATGAACAACAATAGATGTAATGAATGGAGAGAGAAAACGGTCGGGGTGAAACGTCTTATGAGATGAGGAGGAAACCTGAGCAAATAAAATGGTGTGAGGTCTCCTTGGATAGGACGAACAGCAATGAAGAAAAGTCGAGAAGTGGAAATTAGACGAGAAGGAAATTTTAATGAATACGAAGGCGTGAATTAATGGTAGGGAATTGAGAACGGGCGAAAGAGTGTCGGTCTGGAGAGAATAAAAACACAGAAGGGTAATTTCTTGGCGAAATAAAATAAGGTGAATTGTAAAACGAACACAACTTTGAATAAGATAGGGATTTCTAGTAACTATGGTGGATATTTATTTGTTATTCGGAAAGAAAGAAAGACGAAAACAAAAAATGGAAAAAAAACAAGTTAGTAAATATGAGAACAAGCGAGAGCAGATAAACACAAAAGAAAAGAAAAAGCAAAGGGAAATGAAGGCAGTCAAATTTATTGTAAAAAAGAATAAACGTAAGAAAGAAAGGAAAATGAAATAAATAAAGAAAGAAAGAATAAGAACCATAAGACAGAGAAAATAAATAGGATAGAAAGAGAAGAAAAAACAATAACAAGGGAAGAAAAAACAGAAAAGACATACGAAATTAACTGAAAGAAAGATGAAGAATATAAAGTACAAAAAAAACATTAGTTAAAACGGAAAGAAATAAAGTAAAACAAGTGAAAAAGACAAAGTAAAGAAAAAAGTAAAGAAGTACACTAAAAAAGAAAAGAAAAACAAAAAACATAGAGAGATAGAAAGAATGAAAGAAAAAAAGAAATTTAAGCGGAAAACCATAAAAAGGAAAAAAAACTGAAAAAAAACCAGCATCATTAAAAACAAAACAGTAGAAGAAAAAATAAGTAAAAGAAATTCGGAAAATTTAAATGGCTAAAGAAAGCAAAAATAAAATCTTGCAAGTTTAAAGTAAAAACAAATTTTATTGAAAGAACGCAAAGATATCGAAGAGTCAATGGAAACGGAGGGGAAAGTTAACGGGATTAATAATGAAAGAGAAAAATAAGATAAGTTTTGTACTAATAGAGTCCAAATGAAACGGGGAAAAAAAGTAGCCACGCCAAGACAAATATTCCTTTCTGGATTTTTGAGAGAGTTCAGAAAGAATCGACATCAAGCAAAAACACATGCAGTTAATCTAAATTGGCCTGATAGAAAAGAGCACAGAAAATGCCATCGTTGCAACAAATTCCAATTCTGGCGAAGTTTATATATTGATTCGAAAATCCTTCAAAATTTTAAGTGCAAGAAAGGCAGTGAGAACTCTAAAAGACAGCTACAATTATTTGCTCTCAAACTGCTGGTCTCAGATATTTATCCGATAGAAAAAGAAAATAAATGGAATAAGAATTATAGAACTTATGGAACACATGTGGATGATATAGCGAGGAGAAATGGCAGCAGATCTCAATCGCCATGTCTTTTCATGCAGTGAATTTGATGCGGTGGTATACTTAGTACTTAGCGTATTTTTTAGAAAATGACATTTTTGTCATCGGCTTTTGTATATGTTTTAAAAAAATACTCATATTATGAATGAGGAAGCATGCATTTTTGAATATTAAAAAAATTAGAAATTTACATTGCCAAAATTTTAAAATATATGTAAGGGAAACTATATTTGAATTCATTCCCTGAAGGAAAATCGTTACGAAAAAATAAAATAACATCTCTACGAAAAATGAATCTCAACTGGGAAAGGAAAGAAATAAAGAAAATATTAGTAAGGCAAATGCGAGGAAGAAGGGACGAATTGTGACGGAAGTCGAAGATGAAAGGAACAGAATTAAATTTTGACAAAAATGATGAAAAAGCCGCCCTTTTAGAAAGGGAGCAATGCCAACGGAAATTATAAATAGAATGAGGTTGAATCTCGTATAGGATGTAATGGTGGATAGTTTGATTCTTAGGAAAGGACTACGAAGTGGTAAATTGAAAAACAAGAAGAAATAACAATGTTAAAGACAGGATAGACAAAGAGAGAGAGAGGGGGCAGAGAGAGAGAGAGTAAGCGAGAGAGAGAGTGGGGGGTGAATGTGTAATTTGTGGAAATGAACGGAAATGATTCTACTGAAATATGAGCCAAGTAGAAAATAAAGAAAGTGGGGACAGTAATACGAAAAGGAAAGAAAAAGATAACTTTGCGTTATGTCCACGTTAAACAAAGTATAATATATAAGTAAACACAAGTAAGTGTATTTGTGACCCTGAAAACATTATGATTCCCGACACGTTTTTAAGAGAAAATAGATAAAATTGATGACAAAATGAATAACAAAGGCTGAAGACATTAATCTGTATCCTGAATTCTTCAGTTTACATAAACGACAATCCGACGAAACGTTCAGCCTGAGAACTATTTTAAGTTACAAAAGGTTTAGAATTTTAATTTTGTACAAAATTGGCTTCGATTAACATCATGTACAAATATTGTAAACTTTTTGTCAGAAAAAGGCATTAGCGTCAATTCATTTTCATGTTCACGGCATATAATCACAAATATTTACAAAATATTCTGTTGTCTAGAGGCTGTAAATAATTAATTTATGTTTATATTTTCCCAAGTGTCATTGACGAAATACTGTTACGTAAAGTCAACAGAATCGTTGTGCTTTTTTTACAGTTTTGCTTTGTCTACGTTATCGTTAAACAACCATGATGTATTGAATCCTATTAAAAAGAATTAAAAACGAATCTAAATTATTATGAATTTCTACTGGTTATGCATATAGGTTTACAAAACTTCGATCTCAATCGATTATCCCATGATTATAATATATGACATCCTTTAAGAATCTTTGATTTCAATCAATTCCAATCTAAAAAGAAAGAAAGAAAATATATCTAAATATATAAATAATAATACGGTTAATTCAATCTAGACAAGAAGCCTTCATGTAGACAAGAAGTAAATGCATGGTTGGTTGTTTTTGTTTACGGACATATTAACTTCAATGGATTATTCAATGCTGAATCTTAAATATTTCTTACGCAATATTTAGGGGGATATAATAATGATTTTACTGATACAAGTATTACTAATTAAACCTTAGCTTGGGAGAGAATAGGTGGATTCCTACCTTTCCCAAGAGTAGTTTCGCGTAAGGGAATATAACGGACCCACCTGGAATTGGAACTCGGATATCCGATTAACAATTCTGAGCCATTATCCATTACACCACCTGCACATCCAAGCTTACAGAACCTGTTATACCCAAACGGTCACCCATTTAGGCACTGAGCAGATTTGAGCGTGCTCAACTTCAAAGGAAGTAAAAATAATATCAGAGGGCTGATGGATATGTGGAACATGAAGGTGACAGTCATGGCAATAATTATCGGAGCACTAGGAACAGTCTCGAAGAAGCTAAGAAAGAGATTTGGGGAATTAGATGAAAAGTTGGAAGCACCTAGACCACGGCATTGTTGGAAACAGCTCGAATATTAAAAGGAGTGCTGGAGCATTGCGGTCACTTAATCTCGGATGCAAGTCACCAGTTATTAAGAAAATGAACACAAGTGAGTTAATAATTATGGAACCCATTCGAGCCATCCAAATGAGCATCAATATACACACAAGAAAGATTTCATGGAACTTGTTGAAAATGTCGGGCATAGCGACAAATGTAATGGAAATTTGAAGAAACGATATTCACTTGGTCAACGCCGACCACTCCGTCGGATAATAACAACAACAACAACAACAATAATAATAATAATAATAATAATAATAATAATAATAATGAGCTGAGATAGATTCAGTTAAAACCCAAGCAAATAGCTCTGACATTATCTGTCTATATCCCTGAGATGAGGCATTATGTACACTATTTACATTATTCGGACTATTGTCCTCATCTTTGTCGCCATATTTATTACAATGTCTACCCCAGTGAGCGAAATAAAGGGTTCCATTCGACATTCCAACCACCTGAAGAAGGCCGGAGCGTACAACGACCGAAACATTGTAATAAAGATGAGGACAATGGTCCGAATAATGTAAATAGTGTACATAATACCTCATCTCAGAAATATAGACAGATACTGAAAGGCCGAAACGTTGTAATAAATATGGCGACAAAGATGAGGACAATAGTCCGAATAATGTAAATAGTGAGCTCTGACATTATTATTAAGACAGAAAGGAAAAAGCTTGATTGATACCGATTAACATGAGCGTGCCAATTTTCAAAAACATCTTTGCGATAGCTTTTGTAAAACGAAGCAAATACAAAGACGTAGAGATGGAAATAATGCAGCATTTAAAAATAAAACTGTTCCTGTTATGGCTGGAGATTTGCGTTTGATTAATAAAGGAAGTCAATAACAAACTGACAACATCTCTGGTGCAACCTCATGCTTGCATTTGAAAAAAAATAATTCTAATAAGCACAACACGTATCCTTCAAACAGCTTTGAACTTCTAATATTTTTTTTGTTGTTTAATTATGGGAAACAATAAAAAAAATCACATCCTTCGCTTGTCCTAGCTCAAAGGTTATGACTCAGCGTGTGATTATAAAACAAATGCAAATCAAAAAGCTTTTATTATTATTATTATTATTATTATTATTATTATTATTAAACCATGCCAATTTAAACTGACAGAGAAAAAAATCCAACAGACCTGATATTATCATAAAAGACAAGAGATTCAGGAAGTGAATGCTTATTGACATAGTAGTACCATCTGACACCTCCATGAAAATTATCGAGGAATTTTCCAAATATATGGATTTGATATTTACTGGATGTGGAGAATGAAGACTGAGACAGTACCGATAGTAATCGGAGCAATGGACCCCGTGAGAAAAGAAATGGAGAACAGTGTCCCAGGTAAGATGAAAATACAAATTGCCCAGAATATTCTCCTATAGGGCCTAAGAACCATTGTTTGAACCTGGTTATATAGGATACAAAGCAGGAAACATAACATACACTAATAATAATACTGATACTAATGCTACTACTACTACTACTACTACTACTAATAATAATAATAATAATAATAATAATGAGAAGAGGAAGAAGAAGAAGAATTTTCAGGACAACGCGACAAGAATCGATTAAAACTACCAAGTCCACAAGAAAATGCAGAATTTCTAGAAATACAGAAGAAGCTTGCAGTTATATAAAAAGCGAACGTAGAGGTTCGTTCAGAGAACCACCACCATTTAGTAAAGCGCGATCAAAGAGGCACGATGGAAATCCCTACGATTTGGCCATAGATACATTGGTCTATGCATAGAGCAGAAAATATAAAAAGACAAATCGTTAGCACTTTGACATGCAACACGATCAGTCAACCCAGACATGGTTAAGTAAACAATGAAGACGATATTCTCCAGAGTGGATTTGGCTGTCATATATATATATATATATATATATATATATATATATATATATATATATATATATATATATACGTAGTTAGTACCATCCACGTTCTACAGTTGATTACATTATCATTTCTCTCCCTTATCGCTTCCAATCATCTTTGACTTGCCATGTTTTTTTATCTGAATGTTATACACACAGATTAGTTCCATATACGAGAAAAAATGCAATGCATAAATAATTTCTGCTGTATTCTCACATTTATCTTTCTTTTACTTTGCGTCTCTAAGAAAAGTTTGGGGCCCAATTCTTGCCGACTTTTCATATCTTCACCAATTTACTTTCGCTTTATTTATTCACATATACATACATACGTTTATACACACACACACACGCACGCGCACCCCCCACACACACACACACGCACACGCACGCACACTCACACACACACACACACACACGCACACGCACGCACACGCACGCATACACACACAATGACAAGCTAATTCTAGAAACAACAGTCACCTGTGTAAAGCTCTTCAGTAAAATGAATGGAGCACGATGGTTGGTTGGCGTTTGTTTACGTTTGTAAAACAATACGCTAGATTTGGCTGACTCATTCTGTCGAGTGAAGATGGTTGCGTGGTAGAAGCTCTGACTGACACCAAATCAGTTGGGTTTCGATCCGGGCTTGACGATTTTGGTTGTCTAGTCACACTGAGGAGCTGTGATACAGCGAAGCACTACTGTCTACGTATAACAAAAGATATTTATACATATATTTTAATGTTTGATTTTTTAATTTTATTTTTAATGCTAATTACGGTCTATTTTAAATATATTACTATGAAATATATATTCAAGTTTTTTTGTTTAAATCACAAGTAATTTTTTCATTTACTTACATATATAAATCTCACTTATTGCCTAATATAATTTTAAAAATTTTCATCAAAAAATAAACTGTAATCCAAGCATAATATATAACTATGCCCAAATTTTGCAACCGGATATATTATAATTCAAATGTACATGAAGCTAGCTGTGAGGTATTATTTATATATATATATATATATATATATATTATTATTATTATTATCATTATTATTATTATAGGCTCCTGAAAAATTAAATTCGGTTGAGCTCTCTGGGGAGAAAGTGTGGGTTTGTAAACAGTGACTACTACGGCTGATATAGCGAGACTCTTCGGCAAAAGCGAATTGAGTCCTGTCGGTCACTGTGTATTTATCTAAAATAAAATACGCTAAAATTCACCTTCATCGCTGCCATGCGTCGACGGCTTAATGGTAGAATATATAAATATATATATATTGAATAGGCCGGTTAATGAATTTTGAAGAATGAAAATTAACAATATGATAGCAATATTGTCACTGATATTTATTATATATTAACCTTTTGACCGAATTGAAGCAAGAAGAGAAAGATTCTACAATCGGAATGTGTTCTTTTTCAACGATATGAGAAATCAACAAAGAAATGGAACTTACTCTTCCGAGGAATGTTGTTCTTTGGAGGCCTCCCTGTGGAAATTATAATCACTGACTAAACCCAAATCCCTGTTTAATCCCTGAATATCTGGATAATATATATATATATATATATATATATATATATATATATATATATATATATATATATATATATATATATATATATATGTATATATATATTCCTTTCATCTACATTTATGTAGGTTTTTCTCTTTGCTTTCTTACAGTCATCATACTAATTAATTTCCTCTTAATATTATTATGTATTTTTCTCGGACTGAAAACGTTAATCATTCCAACTTACAAGAGGAGTATACTAAACATATAATACACTCTGGCTCGACGTACAAACCTATAACAGGAATACTTATAAATAACTGAAATACTAATATAGATATATACGTGGCTTGGGCGGGAGTAATTATTCATTTATAAAGAACGGAATATAAGACTGTAAAAGAAAAAAAAAGATTCAGTGACTAAATTTGAAAAAGATAGAAATAATAATGTAAAAAGATGGAATATCTCTATTATTAATATAAGGAAATATTGTAATGTGTATATCACTCCAAAACGCCTTCATTTTATGCTTGATTACCTGTTACGTTGAGCATATATTCGTATAAAAGTCGATGTCTTTTAAATGTATATTATGCTACAAAACAGATCTCTAGGGTTTAGGCTGAAACTATGATGAATGAACTTTAGCTACAATTTCTGGGAAAATAACACAAAATCTCATATGATCAGCAGCTTAAACAATGCCAGTTCGCTCAAACCCTCGGTCACGCTGACTTGTGACTTCGTGCTAGCATAGCCATCGACGGCCTTCTGTCACAAATCTTAGGAGAAAATGTGGTATGAATGGCATTCAAGTACCTTCCCACGGTGTCGCACGATGTGATCGTCACCTCACACCGATAATATCAAGAAGTCACCTTCCTGACGATTCAGCAAAACCATAAATCAACTATGGTGAAATTTGACCATGGTGAGAGTCTTCTGAGAATGAGCGTTCTAGCTACTCAGTTACGTGCACATTTTATCACATATGCAGATCAATATGTGTACATTTTCCATCGCAAGGAGAGTGCGTCAACTGTACGCAGACCCCGTATTAATACACTGTATGTCCTCATTAATAGAATACTGAACCTTCGGGTGGATACGATGATACATTTGGCGAACATCATAGTCTACGATACATTATTGCACGACTTTTACAATGGTATGTTGCATAGCGGCAATAATTAGAAATGAGTGAACGGAAAAATTTAGTCGCTTTTCTTTCTTGTAGGAATGGGAGTAAAACAGTTTTAACAAGGATGTCTATGAATCATATCACCGTTACAAATAAAATGGCCCCTCGTGAATGAACTTAATAGAAATATAAAACATACAGTTACAAATACAATAGATTATACAAATGACTTCTGGTGATTGAAGCCTGTAGGTTTTAGCGAGGAGCATCCTTCTTCGAAGCACGTGAATTCCTAAGTATTGTGTACTAAATAAGAGAAATCACATCACTTGATGATTTTCAACAGCAGCAGCAACTAAAATGGATAGCATATGCAAATCGAAGAGAAAATAATCGCATAAACAAGATGGTCAAGATGGTCACGTTCCTCACGACTTCAAACAAAAGGTTAGGAAGGAACTCCCCCCGTCAATATTGGAAAGGGCATTAGCAGTTACTAGAATCGAAAAAAAATATTTTCCTGAAAAATTCTTTGAAAAGAAAGATATTATAATTTCAACCGAAAGCAACACTGACTGCTCGGTCAATGACTGATGAGTGATTCTTTATAAGGAATATCATTACTGCTAGTGTTGCCATTGTTTTTGCTATTTAGTTCCGGTGATTGGAAAGCCTACCGGGATTTAGCAATGGCGGCCACAATCTTAACAACATAAACGCAGATGGTACAGTACTGATAGCAGAAACGGAAAAGATTTTACAAAATCTTCTACAGAAGGTGGCGACGGACAGTGTGGAGTAAGAATTAAATATAAACTACAAGAAGACAGCCTGCATGGTCATCAGTAAGAGGAAGAGCCCGAAATCTGATTTGAAGGTCGGGAAGTTTAAATATCTAGGAAGCGTCTTGACAGAGGACGGTAAGTGCGATCTGAGATCCGTAGACGTATTTGGATGGCCAAGGACACATTCCAAAAGCTGGGCAGAGTGCTGCGAGACAGGAGGATTTCTTTGGTAAGAAAAGAATACTGAAAATGGCATCTGTCCTTCTTTACGGCAGCGAATTTTGGACGATTTCCTCAAAGATGAAGAAGAGACTCGAGACGACAGAGATGTGGTTCTACAGAAAGATGATAAGGATATCATAGATCGAGCGAATAGAGGGAAAAAGAGACAAAAGGGAAAACAACGCGTGACATACCTGGCAGACTTAAGCAAGTGGATGACAGAACGTGGTCTGGTGGAAGTAGCAGAGGGAAGAAACTTGTTCCGAACATTTTAGGGAGCGAAATTATTTAAACTATTCCTCGGATCTTTAATACTTCCGTTCTCTTTGCAAGAATATTTGGAGTCATTCTTTATATTCAGAAGAATATGGTCACTATATGCACAATGCTAAGTCATAAATTTATCAGTTTTTCTCTTTTCTCATTCACTTTCATTTTACTCTTCAGATTCACTGGGAATTTTATTGTCTTTATTTGTCACATTTTGGTTTCTTTGAAAACTCTTTGAATTCTGTGATTATCTGCATTACATAAAATTGTTCACAATACTTTTCAGCCGATACGTTCTTCGGCTTTCTTTTCTTTAGCTATCTGAACAGGCTTTCCTGACATGAGTGAACCATTTCTACTGCAGTTCCTACACTGTAAACTATTTTACTCTTACAGGGAATGGCTGCACACAATAAAGTATCTCTAGTTTACGACATTCTTTTTCTCATCGTATTCTCTCCACACATTGTTTTGATTAGAATCTCTTCATTAAAGACATTAAATTTAGAGAGATTATTTATTCCTAAATTTCTATCATTCTTTTTAATAGTCGGTTTCAGTAACTATGTAGTCGGAAATAGTTTAATTCTTCGCCTAATTCGCAATTTTTTCCTCAGCTCCCGGCATATGATTCATCCATTTAACTCCTACTGATTTTTTACTATATTTATTTCCTGACCAAATCTTTCATTTTCTTCGAGGTAGGGGTTATAATTTTAATGTCTGTGACAGATCTTTTTCAAGTTTAGCTGATAAATACTTGACAGGGTCACAAAGTTAGTATATTTGGTTTTGATGGCACTTAATTCTTTAGCCTTCTGTATTTTATATTCTCTTTTTGTCATGTTGAGAATTAAATGATGCGGCTAGTGAAAGAAAATTAAACACGTTTTTTTTCTGTATTTTTCTTTAGCATCTAGGTATTGCATGTTACATGTTTTGAGAGTTCCAAGAGAACAACCTATGATTAAACCTGAATTTATTTTGTTGTTGTAGTGAGAATAAAAAATGATTAGATCACTGAGATAAACATTGGGATCTAACATTTGAAAAAAAAATCGGATCAATAGTGTGAATGTTTTGGAGATTTAATAGTAAAATGTTAACTATGTACCTGAGATAGGTGAAGATTTTAGGTAGGATATGTTCAAATGGGACGAATTCTAAAAGTTTTAACAGAAATGCAAGAACATAGATTTAGAGGGACTCTGAACGGTAAACCGAATTTTTGTCTTTAAAATTTTTGAAAGAAAAGAAACAGTGATTAGAGACGAGTTGATATATGAAAGTGGTTTCAACTAAATCTCCATTAGCGAGACAAAATATGATTATCACGTGATCTTTACTTTAGCTTTGTCGTTATTTCAAGTCGGTTTTAATATTATTTGTTTATTCATGGTTTACTTATCCTGCCTAGTTTCAGTGATAATTTAGTAAGAACAGGCGATAAATTGAAATTTCGTATATTAATCTGGGTGGGGTTTATAGTACTGTAACTCTGTGATATAAGTAAATCATGAACTGAATTGAGATTATTTCACGTAAATCAATTTTTGTTTCGCTAAAGTAGATCTGTTGAAAGAAAATACATCTGACGATGAACACAAATGAGGTTTTACAATCATTTCTTTCATAATAATTATTAATTGCTTACACCTAACGTCGACAAAAATGAGAATTTATTTAATATATCGAAGGTGTAAATAATTTAATGCAAATTTATAAATTATATCACTTTATTTATCAATTTAGGTTTGCTTATCGTCCGGTACACAAACTTTGTCGGCCTTCAGAACTGGAGAACTTTATCCTTTGTTTCCTGTTTAGGATTGGGTTTCCGGTTCCTTCTAATGTCTTCTCATTCTCTTTCCCTCCGAATAGCCTTTTGCGTCTTAGTGACATTATCTCTTTGCTTGGGGTGAATTGGTTAAAAATATAACAGCAAATGTTAGTTATAAAACAGCAGATGTGTCCACACGCACACAGACATATATATATATATATATATATATATATATATATATATATATATATATATATAGATATATATATGTATTAATACTAAAACCTTATGGATTATTTTATCTTCTTTAAAATATATATAGTAACTGAATATGCATTTTAAACCTCGTTCCTTATACAGTGTAACGCGGATATAAGAGAGTTGTCGAGACCGGAGAAGAAGTCTCTTATATCCGGGTTTCTCTTATATCCGGGTTGGTCTATTTTGTTTTATTAACACAGGCTCTAATTTGGGACCAGAGAAAATCTCTCTCATATCCGGGTTTCTCTTATATCCGGGTCTCTTATATCCGGGTTACACTGTATATGTATTAATATATTCTTTCACTTTATATACATAGCATTTTGCCTTGCCAAAAATAAAAAATTAAAGTGAAATATTGAATATTTTCATAAGAAGTTAATAAACAAAGTATAAATGAATTTTTACAAAATGTACAGATTTTCATTCTACATGGGGGTCCGAAATTCTTGCCACCCTACCAAAAAGTAATGAGAACAATAGAACTCGTAATACAGTAATGCAAAACACATGTACTGGATTTAGATTATTTCCTTTCATTGAGTCTGTCACACACCGAGAAGGTCTCTATGAGCTCCGGCCAGCCATCTGAAATCGAAAATTATGTTAGGTATGGGTGACAAGCCTTACGGACCACACCGTACATTAAAAGTATTTGTCGAATGCTGTATATTCTTATTTAAAATAGATTCTTCCGCTTTTAAAAAGTTAAACACAACCCCAATCGTCATCTGCTGTCTCGTGGTTTTATTGTAGTTACTCTTTCTGAGTTTCCTTCCCTCTGCTCAACCCTCTTGTATCTTAGTGGCTTTATCGCCTCACATGGAAAAATGATGAGAAATCATGGAAATATGAAGAAAAACTGAAAGAAAAATAAACATGTATTCAGCAATAAACATCTGTGTACGTGTAAATGTGTGTTCGAGTGAATAATTGTTTGGTAAACATTCGTTGGTATCAAATCTCGACTTGGCAGGAATCGGATTTTGGTGAGAAATGGAAGAGGGAACAAAAGCAAAATCATCCTATTTAGTTAATTTGCTTGATTTAAATTGCACAACAGCAAAGTAAATGCAATTTTAACAACACTGGCACATTGTGGCGTAAAATAATCAAAATGTCTAATCATGTTGACCACATACACACACAAACATTCATATGTATGTATGTGTATGTGAGATTGTGTGTATACGTAGGTAATCTATTTAACAGTTTACCTATCTATATATATGTGTGTGTGTGTGTGTGTGTGTGTGTGTGTGTGTGTGCGTGTGCATGTGTGTATGTATTATATGCGCGGTACATGGCGGAAGGTGCTCAATATCCGTGAAAGAGCTAACATATGCAGTTGCATGGATAGTAGTTTGTAACCCAGGGTTTCATGTAAACCCGGGAAACATGGGGTTACATGAAACTATGCAACTGTTATGTCTGTATATATATATATATATATATATATATATATATATATATATATATATATATATATATATATATTTATATATATATGTATATCTATATGTATGTATAAAATAGATAGACAGATTGATATATATATATATATATATATATATATATATGAGTGTGTGTTTGTGTGTATATATATATATATATGTGTGTGTGTGTTTATATAATATATACGTGTGTGTATATATATATATATATATATATATATATATATATATATATGAAATATATATATGCATACAGGTATATTGGAAAATATTTCCATATATATATGCGCGTGCGAGCGTACAGTGATTCATATATATATATATATATAAATATGTATATATATCAATATATATATATTGATATATATATATATGTATATTGATAGATAGATAATAAACAGACTGAGATAGATAGATAGATAGATAGATCGCGGATCACAGCAGACAGATAGAGAACAGATCGATATATATACAAATATATATATATATAGATAGATATATAGATATATATATATATATATATATATATATATATAGATAGATAGATAGATAGATAGATAGATAGATAGATAGATAGATAGATAGGCAGATAGATATGAACAAAGTGTGATAGATTGGTAGATTTTACTATTCATCATAATTTTCTTCTTTGCATTTGTGAATAATCATTTTGTAAATATTTTTTATTAATATGATCGATCGAATATCATGCTGTTAAAATTTAGCATCCCAGGTCATTTAATAAGTACTTGTACCGAAAAAAAACTTGTATAACTTTATTTAATCACAATTATGTATGTGTCTGAGAGTGCATATTGTTCTTTACTAAAACCTCTCGTGTATTCAGGGCTGTAGGTGAAAATAAATAATTATACTGTATAATAAACAATCACAGTGGCTATTAAAATATGGCTATCCACGATAAATAGTACATACATTTATATTGGCTTCAATCTAACTTTTATCCACGTTTCGTTGACAATTATAGACAATGACTATTTTTAGTTAGTTTATCTATTGTTTTTCAAATATTATTTTTATGAGGATTTGCAACATTGACAGTGAGTAGAAACATTCCATATTGATTATTAAATACTTTCGGCTAAAACTTTGGTCCTTTTCATGTTGGGGATAATTTTCTTTCTTTGTATATTTTCTTTTCGTTTTCTATACTGTGTTCTATGAAACCAGTAATAAGGCCATTCATATTGAAGATTTGTTTAGTATTCAGGACATTTACACTTGCTTAACACAGTATAGAAACGAAAACAAAGTCCACTAACAATGTAAATTACCTCCACTTTCACTAGAAAATGGTTAAAATTTGATTACAGTATGTAAAAAAAGAATTTCTAAGCATAATGGTTGAATTCAAAACTAATGGATCCATTGTCCACTACTTCAAGATTTACACCTCTCTGTCTAAAATTCAACTCCAGAGGTTATTTATTTTTTTAAATTATATCTTTCTTTTTAATCTAATTCATGTAAAAGAATTTGAAATGCTGTAATACCGACTTTGAATGTATTTTGATGTCTTATATTCCAAATAATTAAACCTTGAGATACGAATTCCCACCCTCCTACCATTTCTAACCCCATTGTATCTGGACAGTTTAGAAAGCATAATATTTTCTGTATTTTCTTTTCTGTTTACGATTCTTTTTAAATTTTTACTTGGCCTAAATGTGTGTCTCCAACTCTGGCAAATGCAACTGGTAGAGAGAGAGTCAGGACAAAACAACTGGAAAACAACTGAGAAACATGGCATGATGGGAGAAGAGAAATAACGCTATTTACAGACGGACACACGAACACAGAAATCCCAGAGACGCGCACACTCACGCGCGTGTGTATACACACACACACACACACACACACACACACACACACACACACACACACACGGGCGCGTACCCCACCATATACATACATACACGTATGCGCGCGCTTGATGGTCGTGATAGAAGCCTTATCCCGTATAGTAAATGAGAAAAACTTGTATTAAAATAAGTGAGAAAAAAAAGAAAAAAACAAGAAAAGTACAACAACATGAGAAAATAGCGCTGTTAGTTGATCAGCCAGGGCAGAATTTTAGAAAGGGTGGCAAAAAAAGAATGAAAGAATAAGTCTGAGATAGAAAAAATATTAACAAGCAACAAAATTTAAAAAAAAAAGAAGAAATGCAGTAAACAGGAAAACTCGAAACAAGAACAAAATCCCGAACCAAAGGAGAATAAACGTGTCGGGAGGGAGAGAGCGGGAAATTCACCCGCCTACTCGCTTCCTTTCGCCGTGGGGAGTTCGAAATGTTGAACAATGAGTGGTAAAGGAATAATACGAGGGTGGGGCGTGCAATAAACACTGCAGCGAATACGGAGGAAGTATAAACATTATGGTGGGTTGGATCAGGACCACGGATAAAAAAGAAACAACGGGAAAGAAGAAGATAGGGGAATTGCGTTGTGGGAGGAGGGAAACAGGGGAAAGAATGCCACAAGCTATTATATACACAAACAGTAAATATTACTGATAAACGGATAAATGACAATGCAGATATAAACTACTACTACTACTATTATTATTATTATTATTATTAATTTAATGATGATGATGATGATGATGATGATGATGATGATATACACACGTAGTTCCAAAGATGATGGCGTATTTAATTAATATTGCAGAAGTGTTTTACTTACTAGTCAAAACCTGTCCGACGAACAGAAAAAATTGTCATAGAACTTCTCTTACATCTGTAGAATTTCTTTATAAACAGTATTTTTACAGCACGTCAACTTTCTAACTTTCTTTTTGTCATTAAGTCCACTCAGTTTCTTTACTCTGGACGATGCTATAGAGGTGACCGCGACAGAAATGTTTAATAATGTTTTTAAAAGTTTATATTTAAAATCATTAATTCAGTAAATGTATTTGTCATTTATTTCTTAAACGATTCGCTGCAGTTTCAAGAAAATATTATTAAACAGATTTCACTTATTTTGATAATTGTATTTTTTTTTATTCGGATCGAGTACTTTGCGTGTATAACAGAAGACAACATTTTTTTAAAAATTATCAACGCTGTTGGTTTTCCAACTTACGTGGCTTCTCATTATGCTATATATATATATATATATATATATATATATATATATATATATATATATATATATATATATATATATATATATTTAGAGAGAGAGATAGGGAGGGAGAGAGAGATTATTTATTTTAGGATAGCATAACAAAAACATGTAAGAGTCGCTGCACAATTGCAGCCGTGTTTCAACGCATAATAATGCGTCTCCTCAGGCGATTGTAAATTACTGGCGAGTGAACGATTAATTTGGTTTCAAAAGCAAAATACATCCTCATTTTTATAAAATAAATAATATTGCTCTGCTATTGAGCCCTCTTTTAAATTTAATGTTACGAATGTTGAACGTGTACTCTATTCATTCTCATCGTACCTGTGTATATATATATATATATATATATATATATATATATATATATATATATATATATATATATATATATATATGCAAGTGTCATTAAAAACGACAGACAAGGTACTACGGTTAAGTATTTTATTTAATTTTTCTTGTGTACGAACAAGAGCTTTCTTTGCTGGACAAAGGGTGTGTAGGAACTGCCCAAATGTTTTATTTTTCCGAGCGCTTTCGGCTATACCTTTAGCCATTATCAAGGATGATTTGATTTTTCAGCTTAATTGAGTGTGTGCATTATGTATATGTCTTAGTGTGTAGTAGTGGTGTTTTAATTTCCAAATACGGTTAGCACGTTGTGGCTTTGTTCGTAGTTAATATTGTTAAGGGTAGGCTTTTTCTTTTTTATTATTAAAGCCTCCATTATTTTTAACCTTTTTTACAGGTGGAAGCAATTAATATATTTGTGTTTTCTACTAGTATATTTTTAATGGAGTCTGGTAAATTTTTGTGTGTGTTTAAATGGGTTCTAATGGAGCTGTGATCGGATAGGTGTAATATATATATATATATATATATATATATATATATATATATATATATATATATATATATATATATATATATATATACAGATATTAATATTAATATGCTTTTAAATATTTTACGTAAATTATATAAAAATTAAAAGCTGCTATACACCAATCTACTGATATAAAGTGGGACACACAAAGTTTAAATTTATGAAGGACTAAATATCAAAAACTTCATGCTGTACTGCTTCTTATAGTTTATATTGTATATTCCCTGAATATAAAGCTAAAAACTTTCTATTTACATTTGAAAAAATATAACTTTTGCATTAGCCTAAGAAAATGTTGTACTGTATGTACCGATCAGATTCTTTGAGATGGGTAAATTGTCTATTATTGCACGATTAAAAGACACAAAAATATCCCCTTGGACATTGATATTGTAACGGGTCACCGAGGCCCTGCCATAGGGCTGGAATCAGTTTTTTTATAAAAAAGAACTCTATTCTTAATGAATTTTCCTGATTCATACGAGCATTGAATAAATCTGGAAAAAATCATTGATAAATATCTCGAACTTTGAAATGTAGAAGAGCAAATTGCCGAACATGAAGACAAGAGTCTTACCATTATGCTATCAGTGGGTTTGAAACTTTTCCGAAGAGTTGAAGTAAAATGGAAATAAGATAAAGAAACCATCCAAATGAGAGAATTCTCCTCCTTGCTCCCTCGACCGCAAGACTTTAAGCGTACTACTAGATTAGCAACTAGGTCCCATCGTTACACTCGTGAAATAGCTAGATGTAACCGCAAGTTCTATTCAAATAGTTTCTTCTCTCGAACGTCTCGCCTATAGAAATCCCTTCCGCTTATTTGCTTTCCTGCCCCGTCCAATCGCCAAAAATTTAAATGCAATATCAATCGTCATCTTCTGTCTTTCTGAAAAATGTTCTTTTATTGCCCTTTCTCCCCACTAAAGTTTTATCATTCTTTTTTTACTCTAATTAATGCCAGCCATCTCAGTGGCATTATCACCTCGTTTTGGGTGAACTGTTTAAAAAAAACTCATCAGTTACAACTGGTGTGAATATTCATTGAGTGAATAATATTTAAAATTGACTACAGAATATATCTCGTTTAACACCAGAGATTTGATTGTTATTCGCTTCAGAAAACCCAGTTGGGCATGGCGCCTAGGGACTAAGACACTCCTCATAACGAGTAGTAGTGGGTAAGCATCATGGTTGGGAGTCGAGAAGGTTGTTTCTTTTTTTTTTAATAAGTTTTAAGGATGTGACAGCCAAGGCGATGTGTGAGTCTCATCGGCAAACTTGGAAACATCTTCATCCGGAAACTGTCCGAGAGAACTTATTCGACCTGAATATATTTCTAAATAGACCCCGATTGCAAGTTTATACGCTGCTTTTATCAAAACCTGTCACTCTATCGGACATATTTGGCTGCGATGCATGCGCATGATATAAACATTATGAAATTGGGTTGCACGTTGGGTGCAGTGTACTTCGTATATTTGGACACCAGCGTCAAATTTTTGCCTTCCTGCTCTCTCATTGAATATTATTAATAATAATAATAATAATTAGTATGAGAAGTTTAAACATGTGTTGACTGAACTTGTTTTACACCGTCTATAACGCCGACCACAAGAAAAAATATCTAGATGAGTGAATCATGATAATTACTGTGGCATTGAATACAACAGATGGACATGGTGTTGCTAAAAGTTTTATGTGAAATAATTGTAAATTCACTTTAAATTTTAGTATTTTTAACATATATATCTATATACATAAATATGTGTGTGTTGGTGTGGGGGTATGTGTGTGCGTGCGTGTATGGATCTATCTGTCCCCTCCTATCTCTCTCTCTCTCTCTCTCTCTCTATATATATATATATATATATATATATATATATATGTATATATGGATAAAACAACTGAAAAAAAATGGGGTGTTTTTTTGCGAAAGTATTTATTTATATGTTTTTATATATATTTAATATTTCAGATCACTTCGGTCCTTCCTCAGAAATTAATTGAATTACTGTATTTGGCAGTTTGTTTACACTTTACAGCGTTCGTCGTGGGACGCGGACGTCACGTGATGTGGAATGCAACTATGTTTATTTTGTTAACGTAAATCTAACGATAGTATTTTAGATGTTGTTTAAAAAGTTTTTTTTAACTATATCTAAAGAAATTTTTTAACTATTGAAATATTTATACAGATTTAAGATACCCAAGTCTTTGTTTAACCCTCGTTTTTATGTGTCTAATTTTACGCATAGAAATGAAAACAAATGTTCGAAAACAAAGTAAGAAAATTGTTTAATGCAATGTGCAATACTAGGGAAGAAAGTTAAGAGATAACAATAGGTCTTCTTAGATTAAAGAAATGTTTATACACATCAAAAGTGATTAAACGACAAAGATGTGACTCGGTCGGCCTTACAGTAAGGAGAACGGGTAATAGATGGATAAAAAGGTTGGTTAACAGTGGATTGCCAGTGGATTGAAAATGCAATACGAATGGACCAGACAGATGGAGGAACTGAGCTGAAAGGGTGCGCGTCTATAAGAAACGAGAGATAACAGTACTGTTATTGTCGTCATAGAAACATTTTGGGAAAGGCTTTGGAAGAATTCTTTCTGGCTTTTGCTGCTGATGCTGATATATCATAAATGGCAAATCCTGTCGCGGTGGACACACAATTACAATAACTTACTTTCAAAACAACTTCTCTTTGGCCAGCTTCTAACAAGCAGGTAAGTTGGAAAGCTGCTCTTGTATTACAAAGACAAACTCAAAGACAATATTCCAGGGAAAAGAAAGAGTCAAAGCGAAGGAACTGGCGCTTGTCCTGCTTCTCATCAATACAAAGTTTTGAACGAGGCTGACTTGAACATCGGGATGAACTGCGTGCAAATATTAATGGAAGTAGGCAGCATGCTGCACCTCTCAATGATAGCCTTGACAGGCCACTGTAGGTTTGTCGCACGAAGTAAAGCGGCCCTTGCTGTTCAGTTTCGGAAACATGTGGTAGTTGATCCTCAGTATCTCGGGCAAAATGGTTCAACATATCTTCCATCTGTCTAAAAGGGTGCAAATCAACTGCAGGCCTCGGGAGACACATGCATGTTCTTAAAAGTTGAGCAGATATTTATTTCACTAAGTCCTCATTTGGCGTTATTTTCTACTTTCTCATACATTTTCACAAATATTTTTTTAAGATATAAAAATCTATATCGTTATATATATATATATATATATATATATATATATATATATATATATATATATATATATATATATATATAGATATATAGATATAGATATGAAGAAATATATATATATATATGAAGAAATATATTAATATAATATTAAGGTGTGCTATATTTATGGGATAAAGTGCTCAATATCAGAGATAGAGCGTGTGTAAATATAAAAGGGAACATTGAATTCAACACTTAGAGGTGACAGTCTGTTTCATGCTAGACACAATCGTCAGGCCTAGCGATTGCGTCTAGCATGAAACAGAATGTCGCCCTTAAGTGTTGATTTCGATGTTCACTTTTATATTTATATATATATATATATATATATATATATATATATATATATATATATATATATATATATATATATACATATATATATATATATATATATATATATATATATATATATATATATATATATATATATAGTTGTGGACAGAATTATCTGAATATTTTCTAAGGTAATGCGAATATTTGCAAGTACTTACTGAATTTAGCTTGAATAGTTGATTCAATATTTAGTTTTAAATATTTCGTGAAATTTTTAGAAGTTTCGATCAATTATATTTATAGAATTTTCTAAAAATTGGCGCAAATTGGTGCATTTATGAAATAATGGGGCTATATGGTAATTGTAATGTTTTATTTTTGTAATTTGACAATATAATACAAACAACCTTTGATGAAATAGTATTGACCAGATTCTGTAACATTCTAAAAGGTTTTGAAGACGACAGTATGTTAGTGCCACTTACCGCGACAAATCATTCATTCTGTAACCCGAGCTAAGACGGTTGAAGTTGACCAGAAGATACGAATGAAAATAGCTGATGCGCACAAAGTTGGTGATGGATATTCAAGCGTTTAAAAGTTCCTTGATCGACAATTCGTAGCCTTATCAAGAAGTACAAAGAGATTCATTACGTTGAAAATAAATTAAAAACTGGCAGAAAACAGTTAATTTATGACAGAATGGAAAAGAAAATTGTTAGAGATTTAAGACGAAGGACATTGTCACTGATTTACAATAAGGATTGAAATTATCGATGAAGACAGTCACTAGATGCTTTCATCAAGCGTGATTTCGAGCTTGTCGCCCAAAGGAAACTCCCTTGCTTAAGGTAAACACCTAAAATGCAGATTAGTCTATGTTAGACGTCGTCTAGAAGATTGGAGTAAATATTGAATGTCTGTTTTATGATCAGATAAAACTAAATTATTAATTATTTGGTCACATGGGCTCCTGTTATGTATGAAGGAAAATTAATGGAACTCACAAATCAAAGACTACCCTCCCTAAATTAAGCAGGGTGGTGGGAGAATTTTGATGGACCAGGATATCTTGTGTGAGCACAGGTTAACGTGGATATAGAGCAGTATTTGGCTATTATTAGAATAATATAAAACAAAGTGCATGAAATCTATCCGGGGGTGGTAACAGGACCTTCCAATATGATAATGACCAGAAACACACGGCACGAATTGTTACAAAATACTCAGATGACAGCAAATTTATGCTATTGGCGTACCCAGCAAAAATTCCTGACTTAAAACCGATTGAAAATGTATGCGTATATTTGAAGAAAAATATAAGAGAAAGAAGTTTTTCGAATCAGGATAACAATTTAGGGCAGGTGAAATACTGACGGTACACAATCTTCCTCGTTCACATTCCCATTTATTTAGACCAGCACCGGTTAAAACTGAATCTTGTATAAATTGATAAACAGATAAATAGTCAAATTGCAAATTACACATCGATAAATGATGTTTCGATATCTGATTTATTTACCTTTTTATTTACAACAATGGATACATGTTTGCCAACTGGAAAATATATTTCGATAGATAGAAAGGAAGATTGATAACTTGCGGCATTCTAGAAACAATTATCCATTTTGAAGGGGCTTCTTAAGGATAGACAACTATGTTGGCTTCATGTATCTTTTCAGGCATCAATGACTTTACAAGTACGCCAAAGTATTGACCTGCGTCGAGAAAGTGTGATTTCGAAGGTAGGTGTGTGTCGACGGAAACGAAAATAGACACATGGTTCGATAGTCGCTTCCTGACTTAATTCCAAGCCACCCAAGTTGAGAGAGAATAAGAAAGAGATAGAGTGGAGGGTAAAGAGAGAGAAGTAAAGAGAGAATGAAAAGAAAGATAAATAAAAAGAGTTGTCGGTTAAAGAATGAAATTAGTCTGATGAGTCACAAGAATCTGAATCTGTATTCGTCCGTCCTTCAATCGTGACGAATAGATCTTTTTTTTTAAAAATATAATGACATTGTATGTTTAAATAAGAAAATGAAGCTAATATATGAGAAGATCTGTACAGGTGTGGGGCATACGTATGTATACAGTAATATACATACATACATTCATATATATATATATATATATATATATATATATATATATATATATATATATTTAGGCAGCAATTTTTCATTGAACAGTTGAAACCTAACCTGAACAAAATAAACTACGAAATCTCCACAAATATTCTTAAATGCCTATAATTGATAACAGAATCAATTGGTTTATACCAACGGCTTCCCATACTTAACATTTCTCGTTTTCCCTCTCGGGTGGTCATGTGTGACGTCACGAGTTGCGATGCGATTTTCGCTTCCGCGTCTCGTATACACGAGTTTGTCGTTACTTTGAAATGTTTCATGCAACAAAAATAGACTATCATTATTGTTTCGTCCGTGTATTGTTTGGTATATTGAAATGTAATTGTCATCTTTGATAATGGCTTATGTAAGTGAAAGCTTAGATAGGATTGAAACATGTATCAATATGGTGATTTCCTTTCGTCTTTCAATGATAATTTTATTAAGCTTATCAGACAATATGAAATGAACTTACTTAAAATAAATAGACAAAACTTGTCGATATTATTTAATGAAACATGAATCAATATATATATATATATATATATATATACATATATATATATATATATATATATATATATATATATATATATATATATATATATACATATATATATATATATATATATATATTATTGATATGTTTGTCTAAACAGTACATAACGTTTTGTGTGTATTATTCGTTTTTCATTACTGTATAGCTACTTTTGCATAATTTTGGATACTTGATAACATTTTACATATCGGTCCAGTGGAAGATTCTCTTTTCGTTTGTTTTATTTTGAAGTTTGGGAATCTTGCATTCCCCTCTTCTTCTTTTATTTGCCATATCCCTTCAGGACGTTGGCGATCATGGATCTCCACAATCTCCTGTTCTTTGTAGCTCTCAATAAATGTTCTCTTTTTGTTATCTCTTCTAAAACTTACTCCGCCATCCATTTACTGAAACTCTAAGTAGGTTATCCGTTGTTTTCCTCTGTTCCTCTTGCCTTCAATCTGTCCTGTGCGTATCAGATTTTCCAAGCCCTCTTTCCTCATTATGTGCACTAGAGATTTCATCTGTCTCTTCCTGATGTAAAGTATATGTAATTTCTGTTTCCATTTGCTGTAAAACTTTGTCGTTGCTTACATGTTCAGTCCATCGTATTCTCAGCAATTTTCTGAAGAAACATATCCATTTCTTCAAGTCTCTTCTTCATCTGTGCGGAGATTGTCCAGTGTTCATTGCCATTACATAATAATCTATTACTCTTTTCTTTGTTTCTCACGTAATCTTTATGTTTCTTAATACTCTGCTTCGCTTTTAGAAGTCATCTTTTGCTATCCCTATGCAAATTCAGATTTCAGTGTAGCATTTCTGTCCTCTGTTAAAACACTTCACCGATATTTAAACTGTTGGACTTGATTTTGGTATTTCAATTTTGTAATTTGCATGTTGGGCTGTTCTTTTTGGTAACAACGATACATTTTGTCTTCTTGCAACTGATAATTAGTCCTTTGTTCTTGCTTTCTGTTATGGTGAAACACACCTAGTCTATATATAATAGACTCTCCCACCTAATATAAGTAGTCGAATACGAAAGTAGTCAGCTACCACAACTAGATTACTCTGCGTAATACTTATTATAACAAGTTCCTAACGTTTTTGTACGATGAACCTATTTAGGACCGAATTTCGTCCAAATACAGTTTCCACTGCGGAAAGTAACTCTACAACACTTTCCTTTACAACATTTTATGTGTGTTCTTAGATATATTTTTGTCTCCTATCAACACTGTGTCATCTGCATGCCTTTTTTTTTGTTAAGATTGTGGCCGTCACTGATGAATCTTGGTAGAAATTATAATTGTCTCAGAATCGCCTCACTGTAAAGGCCGAATAAGTTCGCTGAGAAGACACATCTTTATCTTACACCCATTCTATTTTTGTATAATTATTCAATTAAATTACCCCTTTTTTATATATTGCGTTCACAATAAATATTTGAATTATTTGTTTACTAGAGATTTTTAAAAGAACAGAGTTAATCTATGAGTGATACACGTTTTGGTCGATCTCCTTCGATCCATGACTGATTAGGCAAAAGATTTTCCCGCAGTAGGTTTCCATTTCTTTTTCTGGTATACTGGTTTACAAACAAGGTTTCAGTACCCAGTATGTTCTGCTATTCAACCCGTAACTTGAGGGAGAAGAAGAGATAGATTCTTACCTTTCTAAGTATATTTGCGCGTAAGTGAATGTAACGAACTCGACTGGAATTCGAATTTGTCTCTTCAATGTTGTGTTCCGAGCCGATATCACATTCGCACTAATTGTAGGCTTATTTTGTTTCGGAGTTATAGACGATTAAAATGGTTTAAAATACCAGGTACCAAAATACCAGGAACTGATACATCAGGTACCAAAATACCAGCACCAAAATACCAGTACCAAAATCTAAGGTACCAAAATACCAGGTACCATGATACCAGTACCAAAATCTAAGGTACCAAAATACCAGGACTAAAATATCATGTACCAAAATAACAGGAACTGATACATCAAGTACCAAAATACCAGTAGCAAAATACCAGGTACCAAAATACCAGTAGCAAAATATCAGGTACCAAAATACCCAGGACTAATATATCAAGCACCAAAATACCAGGTACCAAATACCAGGACCAAAATACCAGGTAGCAAAATATCTAGTAATAAAATATTAGGTACCAAAATATCGGGTGCCAAAATACCAGGTTCCAAAATAGCAGGTAGCAAGATATCAGGTAGTAAAATATCAGATACAATAATACCAGGTACCAAAATACCAGGTATCAAAATACCAAGTACCAACATGTCTGGTACCAAAATATCAGGTACGAAGATATAAGTCAAATTACTAATTGCCCATCTAATTAATAACGATGATTTCGATATCTGCTTCATTCACATCAATGGATACAAGTTCACCAAATGTAATTCGATAGATAGTAAGGTAGAAAGATAACTAAAATACCAGATTCCAAAATACTAGCAGTATAAATCATACGAAAACAACGGAGTAAATATCAACATTTTCTGAAAGCATTTGAACTCAGCGATTCTATACAACCATATCCTTACATCATAATTTTTAATGTTTATAAAAAAGAATTCGAAAATACCTCAGAGTATATATTATGTATGGTATAAATTATATATAATTACTTGTTCTGAAATAGCTTCGTTAGATCAAGACCTTTTTATGCTTGTCATGCATGTCACCAAACCTGTTCAAAAATATTCAAACTCTCTGCTGAATAAAACCGTTGACTGATCGATGGTTAAAAACGGCTTCGAGCGAATCATGCATTTAGTTCTGAGCGAGAACCATCCTCTTTCGAACGCCGTATACTGGCGCTACAGAATCACAAATAACACAAACCAAATCACTTGAGGACTTCCAACAGCAGCAATAACTAAAATGGATAGTATGTGTACCTCGAAGGGCGTACAATGACGTAATCAAATTTATTTTTCTCAAAATTTGTTTTACTAGAAATATTTGATAGATTTCACCAGGTACCATCACTGGCTGCTCGGTCAAAGAATGCTGAAAGTTTCCTTATACGGAAACGGCTAATATTGTCATTATTTCCCTTTAACTCACAGAAATTATAATGGATTTCCTAGGCATTTCTATACGAAAAACGACAAATGTCTAGCAATTATGTCTTTTACATAATATGCAAAAACTTCACCAAGCGGAACATGAATTTTCGTATATAGCGGTTAACGGGTGTTCTCTCTTGAGCGTCTCTTGGGGCAAGCTCACCCCAGATCTCAACTCCCACGGACGACACATTGCTAAAGATTCGGAGATAATGGTCAATTTCCTGTACCTTTCCAGTAACTATCAGGCATTTCCTACCATGCTCTGCCTTACAAGAGTCATATCAGACCGAAAATGGAGTACATATGCCGCATATGAATCGATATTCCAATAGCGTCTACACGCCCTTGTGGGTCATGAATTATTTTTCATCATAAACCCTCTTCCCACAGATGGAACGTTGCAAACCTCTCACTACTCTATCGATATTTACATGGAAAGTATTCAGATGAACTCCATTCGTAAGTTTTACTAGTTGTAGCCTTCAAAACTAAGACGCAAATTGCCACGCCCATTGTAGCAAACCACACAGGTTCTTTTCGTATTCCATTGGTGAGATGCAAGAGTCACTCGAGCACCTTCTTCTTATGATCAGCTGCTCTGTAGAACCGACTCCCAAGATGATGTTTCCTTGATCAGTACAATTTTGACTTATTCAAATCTAGGGATAAACGTGTTCTTCTTCGTAAACTGTGCCTCTTACTTCTTATTCTGTAACCTTTACCTCGAGTGGCTCTCTAGACTTGGACAGGGTGAACATCATTGAGAAAAAGCGACTAATTTCTAAACGATGATTAATATCCTTATCATTACTTTTATTCACACATCATTCTCACTCTCCTCCTCCTCCTCCTCCTCACTCTCCGATCTTCTCTCTCTCTCATTCTGACTCACTCTCTATAGGTTATATTGGTTAGTTTTACGATATTGAGTTATTTAATATCGAAAGTATTTGGCCGTACCCAGTCAAGAACGAACCCAGTAACTTAACACGGAACAAATGATTTGTTCCACTTTCGTTTCGTTCCATCGGAGAAGAGAACATTCTTCCAGTCTTCTGCAGTGATTTTTTTGTAATAGTGAGCCCATTCACGTCTCTTGGCTTTGTTGGCTTTGCTTATTCGCGGCTTAAACCTTCGTGTACAAGATTTGTAGCCTTGTTCTAACAGCCACCGACGGACTGCTGAAGAGGCAAGAATAATACCTTGCTCTTCTGGCTGCAATTTCTTGGCTAGTTATAGTCCTATTCTTCGCAACTTCTCTCTTGATTACCCTGCCAGTTCTATCATCAATCTTTTTCTTTCGTCCCCGTGTTTCCTTCCTTGGAGCAGGAGTGGCATCATTATGTGCCCTAAGCACTCGAGAGACTGTTGATTGCGAGGTTATAGCAATTTCTGCAATTTCCCTCCGTAGACTTGCCTGCTATTAAGAGGGCAATAATAGATGCCTTAAGTGGTTCTGATGCGTGTTTGTACCCTTTCAACTGCTAAGTGACTTGAGTGGCTATTTCAGCTGTTTTGATACTGTATGAGGCTTTCTGGGATATTCTGGAATACTCTAGATTTAATTTAAGCTGTTCTAGAATTCGCTAGAATATTGTTCTGAGTGTATTGTAAAATAGTTTTCAATATTTTCTCAAAAGCTCTTTAAATTTACTAGTTTAATAATTAGAATGCGATATCTGAGTCACTTTTTTTGCACAGAGTTTTCTCATGAATCTCATTTATTTCCAAATTTATAATTATCAATAGAATACCTTAGGGCAAATAAACTTAACTTTTTTTTCCTAGGTGGTCGGGAAGGGGTCTTTATATTAGTAAGATTAAAAATTATTTTAACCCCCAAAAACAATAGACAAAAAACATTTTTAGTAAAAAAATCAGGTGAGTCACTTTTATCGAACATCTCTGTACTTATTTCACGCCCATCGATAACGATTGGAGAGTAAGAATTTGAGAGTATTTTTGTCATTTTAAAGAATTTACTTTTGTTAACGTTTTCATTTTGCCAGATGTCTTCATCTATTAATGGTTCTACGTGTATTTGGTTCTGCGCGGAAGTTGGCTTAGGCCAAGTAGAATTTATGCTTTCCAGTCATCTTTTTTTTAAGTTTTTACAAACGCAGGAAACACGAAGTCATTATTAATCAGATTTTTCTTTTTTGAAAGAGGGGTAGTTCCATTTTAGGGTTAAAGACCTTGTATCCAGAGAAAAAGATCTCATGAGGCATAATTATACTTAAAGCTTTTCCGATCCTTTGTTCCCTTCACATCTGTTTCGCTAGAATAAAACAACTGAAAGAAAATAATCCGGAAGTTGCCTGAACCAGAACAAAATCAGTTAACATTGCGCAGCCAGCCATGAAATCTTCTTTGATCATTAGCCATATTCTTTGCTGCTGTTATTATATTTATGTTAATTCTGCCACCTTTATTGATTGGACTGGAAGCATTTTGTTGTCGTCAATAGAAACATGTTGCTTAAATATAGTCTGAATTGACTCATGAGTGAAATGCAATATTCATCGTCAAAGTTGTTTGCACAAATTTGCATAATATTTAAAGACCTACTGAAATATTAATAATTA
>OZ038480.1:137749592-137759592 GCA_964036315.1 Acanthosepion esculentum
GTCTTTGGTGACCTCCTAATAAATTATTGTGGTGGGGTCGCCAAATGCATAGCAAGTGACAGCAAGTCTCTAATTGTCCTGAGCTCTCCTGCCAGTCTCCTTGCCGACTTCAAAAATAATCTGGTCGGGAGAAGGACGAAATCATCACTACACTCATTATACCATAATCAACAGCAATTACTAAAAAATAAGTATTCGCTCCCCTCACAAGGAAATAGAGAACTAAAATAATAATAATAATAATAATAATCATAATAATAATAATAATAATAATAATAATGAGAAGAAGAAGAAGAAGAAGAAGAAGAAGAAGAAGAAGAAGAAGAAGAAGAAGAAGAAGAAGAAGAAGAAGAAGAAGAAGAAGAAGAAGAAAAAGTGAAAGAAAATTCACCGAACTTGATTGGAAACGATTATTGATAATAAAATCAATGAGATTTAGAAATTGTTCCCACAATAATTCGAAGGGAAATGATAACCAATTGCCATTGAAATAAGCTTTTGAAAGTAAAACATCACTCTTGATAAATGTTGATTACACTAACCTACTACTAGTAGTAATAATAATAATGCTAACACGAGTTCCCGGTGCATATTTTAAATAGGAAAAAATAACCCAACATAAAAGCATTTCCATTATACTTCATAAAGCTTATAAAAAGTTTTTAGTTATTTCCTTTTCTTCATGTGGCACTGATGCTCACCAACCCGACTATCTTATTTATTATTATCATCACAACACGTTGAAGTTGGTCACTTATATATTTGTCCGATTTTACAGCTTCTAGTTGAATCTTTGTAATTATTGTCGTCATCACAACTACAAGTATCATATTTCATTGCCGCAGATACGCGGGCCTTTGTCGAAAGTCTAACGAATGTAGTTGTGTCTTTTCATGTGGAATTTATCATTCATTTTAAAAATGATAAAAATAATACAAACATGTTTCGCTAATGTCATTAAAAAAACATCAGAAGCCAATATCAATCGTAATTCTTTTAAAGATAAAATAGAATCATGTCAAATAGGAATAAATATAATAAAAAAGTTTAAAAAAGTAGTTATCTCCAGGGATTTCTTAAAAAAAAAGCAAAAAAGAAACACATTTTAAATAATATAAATATCTTCTTTGACGTTAAATTTGGTTTTATTTAAAAGATATTAACCTAAAATTAATCCGTAGAAAGTAAAAACTCAAAGATTTTTAAACCAAAAGTAAAAAAAAAAAGAATTTTAGCCAAGTTCAATGAGCGAAGTTGATGGCCGACAAAAAGAGAAATTAAAATACTTTTTAAAAAAATCTCTTTAAAATTCAATATATTTCTAAGAAATTTGTTTCCTAGAAAAATTGTAAATTTAAAGACTATAAAAACATTACATATATAAAAAAAATATAACGAAAAATAGATTTCCTTTCAGCATTTCCTTTCGATAGTCAATACATACAAATATCAGACAATTACTACCATACTACTGTTTAAAATTCCCAACCAAAATTCACTCAGTTTGATAGATCATAATTAGCGCAATCATAAAATTAATATTCGGAGTGTAAGTGTATTAGTCAGGGGACATAACTGATTATTTTAATTTAGATTTTCAATTTGAGCTTCCATAGAAGATTAGTTGCAAAATATTTTTTAAATGAAATTATTTCAAAATTGTTTACTCTCGACAATGGCATTAGATTTTACATTTTTAAATTATTGAAACACATCCTTATTAGATTCCAATTTAATCAGCAACGACCAATATTTGAAAGAGTTTTAAAATCGTATTGTATAAATACAAGTCACAAATAAATATCATTATTTTTTTTCTGGGAAAACAGAAAATATACAGTGTATTTTATTAATATTTAGTATCAGTAACGCTCTACCAAACATAATTTTGAGTTTTCCTCAAGATTTTTGGCCATATTTTCCATGGGGGAAAATGGCTAAGTCGTAGAAAATCAATGCAGGGGATTACACGCGATACTTTTACCTACATGTCATCCTCATATTCATTGCCATATTCACAAGGTTTCGTCCTTCTTCAGGTGAATGGAACTTTTAAACGAATCCTTTATTTCGTCCCCCGGAGACGTTTGTTCAAGTTCCACGTGCCATGTCTCTTCCGGATGTTTCAGTTATTTCCCTTTAACTCAACTCTCCAAGTTTTGGTTCACACTGCTGTAGCCTGGTATTGAACTCACACCTCTTTGGGTCTAGTTACTGAATCTAACCAACGTCATTATCCACTGGACCATTTGCTGTCACTGTTGCTATTTGAAGATGTAAATTTATAATGTGAAAATTAGAAACATCCTAAATTGGCTAGTATGAATTAGTCACGAGTTAAGAAAGGGAGGTTATAACTGGCCTTAAAAATATGTCAACAAAACTTTTAAAAGATCCAGTGTAAAGATCATTCATTAATTAATAAATGCTAGAAATTTAAAAGAAATCCGATAATTTCTCAACTGTTGACAAACATTTCAAAACAAGAGGGTATCCTTTATTTTCACGGATCAAAAGGGCGCATGATTTTGGAGTTACCTACAAAATCTTACAAAAGCAACAATTAAAAAACAAAACAAATGGTAAATATAAGGACTAATAAAATGAGGAGAAAATAATGCATAAAAAATGTTACATTTTATGTGTAAAAATTATCCATAAAATAGCATTTTTCTAACAGTAACGCATGCATTGCTTATTTACCCTTTAATTTTTAATAGAGAGCAAACAGGTTGAACGCAATAACTGAAAACATTTATGGTTACAAAAAGAACGGAAAATTTACTATTTAATAATCAATATTCATTAACAGCTAAAATATTTAATTTATTATATACATTGTTATATACAGATTATTGTCCTGATTTTTGTTGTTATTATTTCGTTTCGGCCATTTTAACCTCGACTTTCATCACGTGTTTGTTGATCCAGTTTACCCTCAGAGAATTTCCTGCAAATTCGGACTCAGTGGAAACGAGGCTAGCAACAACTACATAGTACCAAATAAAGAACTCAATGTGGCATAATCGCTACATTTGATATGAGATATCATTAGATTTGATCAGCGCAATAAGAATAATCAAGTCCCGAAGAATAAATAAAATGGTTCTTATTGAAATTCTCTGAATTTCGCTCGGATCAACAAGCACCTGATGATGGTCTGGGGGAACAACGGCCGAAACGTTATGAAAATAACAAAGATGAGGAAAATAGTCTGCATGTAAAAAAATATAAATAATGATAACTCATCGTCCCAGAAATTAATGAAGATATTTAATTTATTTCAAAAATTATAATTAAGTGGGGAAGTGATGGAGTAGAGGTAAAGTCAGTTGGCAGAGATGAGAAAACTCTGAAATGTTTCTGATTTTAAGGTTTCTGATTTAAGGTTCTGATTTTAATGTTTCTGATTTAAGGTTCTAATCCTGTTGATTTTCTCTATCACCATTTGATAGAAAATGAGGGAAAACAGTTTTTATGTGTTTAATAAATCCTACTCGTCTTTTTTCTCTTTTTTATGTTCAACTATTGAAGGCCCAAGAGTTACTCAAGGTAGATGGGGATTTTGTGGTGTTGTATAAGCGTATGAAAGGACAAGAATTGAATTTATTTGGGCTATCTAATAAAGATAATTGTAGACTTGAAAAGGTCAAGGCTCAATTATGGAATAACATAACACAGTTCAGTTCAGAGACGGTAACAGTATAATGTGGAAGTAGACTTTAGAAAGAACCTGAAAACAAAACATTAAGTGGCAACAAAGGATGAACCTCTACTCCTGTCTTATTTCATGTCATGCGAACAGAAATTATACTGAAATACAAATAAAATATATATATATATATATATATATATATATATATATATATATATATATATATATATATATATATATATATAAACACAGAAAAAGTAAAATACAAACATTCAAATAAAATAAAATTTTCCAATTTTCAAAATATTCAAATAAAATAAAATAAAATGCAAACAAATTAAAAATAATAATTAGAAACTTACAAAAAAGTATATTAAATTCCAAATCTGTTGCAAATAATTGAGTTATCAAGGAAATTTGTAATTTCTTTAACTGAATTTACCAATAAAATGTATACAGCAACTGCAAAAACAGTAGCAGGGTCTTAAAGGCTTTATAATACGATGGCGTTGAGAATACACACACACACACACACACACACACACACACACACACACATATATATATATATATATATATATATATATATATATATATATATATATATATATATATATATTAGGGTTATGACTTTTTGTGAAATAATTGATTTCCTGTATCATAATTCGATGAACTTTTGTTACAAAAATAACGAAGGTTTTAATTTTGTTTATTTTTCAATATGTCACACCCAACACGAACTTTCTAAAATCCTGCATACGTATAGTAGTACTATAAATTTTTGGTGACTTCTAGAACTTGATTTTCTTTATTTATAAGTGTATATGTTAGGCTATAGCTATAAACTGTTAAATGCGTTAAAAATACGTAAGTCCTATCCAATTACATCATTAGCAAATTGAAAGATAAAGCTTCTGCAAGTTTGCAATTTTTGTTTATTTTTAAGGTTGTGTGTTACGCTAAAGCTATAATCTGTTAAAGGCGTAAAATGCATAAGTGATATCCAATTATGTTATTAGAAAATTGAATAATAAAGCTTCTGCAAGTTTCAATTTATTTGTAAAGTTGTATGTTATGAAAAACTGTTAAAGGCGTAAAATACTATGTTATTATATCATTAGAAAATTAAATAATAAACCTTCTGAAATATTTTTATATTTTACTCATTTTATGTCTATGACAAAATGGAATCTTTGGTTTTGGTGGGTTGTATTTTTTCAAGAATTAAAACTAATGTCTTTTTCATTACTTTTGAAAAAAATGTTAATCGAATTTAGGAGAGGAACTTAGCTTACAAAAAAGTTATAACGCTAATATATATTATTAATGATAAAGATAAAGTATGCTATTTTTACGGGTGAAAGTGCTCAATATCAGGGATAAAACGTACACGAATATACAAGTGGCCACTGAGGTTTAACACCAAGAGGCGTCAGTCAGTTTTATGATTGAGTGCAATTTTCAGGTCAATTATGACCTGAAGAAAGCGCTCAAGAATGAAACATACTTTCGTCTCTCGGTGCTGACTTTATTGTTCACTTTTACACACACACACACACACACACACACACACACACACACACACACACACACACACACACGCGCGCGTAGGTGTAGTCAATGAGATCGGCATCGAGATCCGGTAGTTTGATACATGCTTGAATGCCAAATTTTGATGGCCCGAAGATTGCATTCAATCACTTTTACCCATAAATATAGCATACTACTAAACTATTTTAGCAATCCCAAAACACGATTGCGACACACACACACTCGCAGGCACACATGACTAAATAGAACAAGAACCTGTAGAACTTGGGATAACCCATGTCCTTTATGCCCACATGAAAATCTATACATTATTATGTTTCTGAAAAACAAAAATTTATTAAATCAAAGAAACGAAATAACGATTTTTTGTAGACATCAGCAAATATGCTCCTTAAAAAATAGTTAATTTATAAAAAAAAAAAATAGCGCACACATATTCATATCTATTTTTGAACAAAAAATAATAAAAAAATATAATAAATTAAATCCTAAAATATAAATTTCACAATTCCATATATAATCTATTAGCAAATTCAAAATTTAGAAATGCATAAAATTATAGAATTAATAACATAACTCAATCATATTTATATTCACTTCATTCATATAAATAATCCTTTAAGAAACTATTAATGTAGTCATATAAAGAAGACTATAAACAAATAAATAAAAACAAAAAAAGATTGTAGCGTAGACCTCAATGAAGAGAATTAAACCAGGCAGTATAAAATATCAAAGCCTGATTAAAAGGCCAGTGTAACTACATAAAATTCCCCACCCAACATAAATGACTCCAAAAACTTGACATACAATTAGCATTCCTATTCTCTTCATTCGTAAAAGCTAAAATCCGCTGATAAAAAAATAGGGACTCCAATAATGCTACCTTTCACAACTTATAAATAGAGTAAACCAAATTCTCTTTAAGTTATTCTTATTATCGCTTGAGAATGAAACCGTACACTAAATTTTAATTTTAATTCTGAAATTAAACTTTAAGACTTGAGTTTCGGTTTCAAAACACTAATTTCTGTGTCACGATGGAGACATATTTCAAAAAATAATTATAATATTATGCTCTAAGTTGTATCGAGTAATATTTTTTAAAATAAAAGAGATACACGTAAATACTAAAGAACTTTGGATTACAAATCTCACTGTTCTTTCCTATTACTTCGAGATATATATATATATATATATATATATATATATATATATATATATATATGTGTGTAGGTCTGCTCTACTTATTGTATTGAGCACTTTATTTAGTTATTTTATGTACTCGTATCGGGTTTTTTTTCTTTGGGATTTGGACTTGCATGCAAGACGATTATTTCCGGCTAACGGACATGTTCTTGGTTCTTTCTTTTTTCATACCGTTTTTCCACCTTTGGTATTGGTTTGATTATTTGCAAATCAAGACACCGAGGGTTTTCCGAACGAGTATAGTCTCTTATACTTATAAGATTACTACTACTACTACTACTACTACTAATATATATATATATATATATATGTGTATATATATATATATATATATATATATATATATATATATATATATATATATATATATATACTCACACACATATGTGTGTGTGTGTATGTCGTTTCGTGGTCGAAGTTTCATTACCGCTCACTCAGGGCGCCTCAGGCCAAGCTTTAGTATTTCTCCAGTAATATGGTTGGAGAGACTGATAGATGCAGATGCTTCCGTTAATTTCCAGTATGTTGTTTTTGTAAGTTTGAAAGATGAGGCAGACAAGGCGACTTAGCAGCCACGTTCATATAATTGGGAACACCACCAGTTTGAGATCCTCTGAGCAGATTGTATTACACGAGATGAATTTGTTTTCTAATATGCCTTCAGCTGCAATGTAATTCACCAGTTTTTGTCAAACCTTGTCATCATATCATGTATTATTGACTGTGATGTTTTTGCCTGCTCTTCCTTTCTCCGACTGGGTTTCATGATAAACATATTGAGCATCGTAGATCATCGACACTTTGTTGGTGTGCTGATCGTACATTTGCCAAAAATGGTAATAAGTAATAACAGTTTAAACAACATCAGGGATAATACTAAAGATAATATTTGCCATTTCCTTCTAAAGAAACATTTTGCATTCACTGACCAACCAGCTATCAGTTGAAATTTAGAAAGTCTTTTTCTTAAACAATTTTTCAGGAAAATAGACAAGTCCAGTAGCTGCTATTGACAGGAAATTCTCTACAAAATAAACTACTTTTTTTCTTCTTCATGTTCACCTGAAAACACATTCAAGAAATCTGAATAAATATAAGTTCTAAATCCGTTGCCATTTACCAATCACCTTATGACCACTTCATTTTTATATTTTCCCGATAATAATAATAATAATAATAATAATAATAATAATAATAATAATAATAATAATAATAATAATAATAAAACCCGGCATGACAGAGTGGGCCAATATCTGCACTGGAAAATTTGCAACTCCTATGGGAAGGAAACTGGAAGAAATTGGTACGAACACCACCCTGACCCGGTTACGGAGATAGGACCTGTTACAATTCTATGGGACTACACAATACACACTGACAGAACAATCAAAGCCAACCGCCCAGACATTGTTATTAAAGACCACAAACAAAATAAGTGCCTCCTTATTGATATGGCAGTCCCTGCAGACTGCAATGTGTCTTTGAAGATATTCGAAAATGTGGCACATGGGAACATCAACAATTCCTGTTGTAGTTGGAGCCCTTGGACTGGTTGGAAAAGATTCCAGTAGGCTGATTGAAGGGATCCCTGGAAGTCCATGCCTCAAAGAGATACAAAAAATTGTTCTGACAAGTACAGCCCACACTTTACGAAGGGCTTTATCTATGTAATTATTTTTTTTTTTTTTTTTTGCAGTGGAAAGTGTCATGATGCCATTTCTAACCTTAGGTCCCTGGGCGGGACCCGGAAAGAAATGTGTAAACGCCAGATATCAAAGGAAATAAAAATAATAATAATAATAAACTGACAGAACGATCAAAGCTAATCGCCCAATCATCGTAATCAGAAACCACAAAAACAAAATATGCCTTCATATTGACTTGGCAGTCCTCGCAGATTGTAATGCATCTTTAAAAACTATCAAAATACGAGATCCTTGAAATCGAAATCTAAAAATGTGTCACATGAGGACATCATCAACTCCAGTTGTAGTTGGATCCCTCAGATTGATTGGAAAAGTTTCCGATAGTCGCATTGAAGGGATTCCTAGCAGCTCATGCCATAAAGAAGTACAAGAAATTTTACTCACAAGTACAGCCCATATATTTCTTTATCTATGTAAAATGTGTGTGATCTTAAGATTTTCTTTTGTTTTGTTCTCCTCAGAAAATATTCAGTGAAAAATGCCATGATTTCAATTCTGACCGTAAGTCTCTGGTCGGGACCCGGAAAGAAATGAGTATACATCAGAAATCAATGGAAATAAAATAAAAATAACAGCAGCAACAACAACAATAATAAAAGACCATGGAATGCAAACCTCTCGCACTATCTTAATAAGAAGCACAAATCTGGTGAACGTCAATAAGAAAAAATATCGTATGCGTAGACGTGAGGACAGATGGAAAGAGGAATGGAAAGAAACTCGGAAAATACAGTGTAACCCGGATATAAGAGAGTTTTCGGGGCAGGAGAAGAAGTATCTTATATCCGGGTCTCTTATATCCGGGTTACACTGTACCAGGACATAACACACGAACTGTAAAAGCCGTGAAGAAATGGCGTATTTCGATCAGTGGTCAAAAGTACAAAAATCGAAATTGAATGGACAGAAGGACTGGAATAATGTAAACTTCGGAAACATACTGAGAAATGTCCTGGAAATTTCAGATGACTCATTCTTACTCGGTTCATAACAAACAGATATCTGGTATGGACGTGTAAATGTATCAATTATAATTATAATATAGTAAAAGAATTGGAAATGTGAGGAAAAGTCTACATCGAAAAATCATTTCATTGATAACAGCACAAAATCAGTCAGAATATTAAAGAAAGTGACGAGATACCAAAGTGAACTCTTAATTCCTCTCCAGTAAATTTTAATCCGAAAATGAACATAATCCTAATATATAGACAATCCTAATTCTTAAATATTGATATCACTATCATATTTATGTTAAACCCTCAGGGAATAATCATAGCGATGACATCTCAAGAAAAGACGAAAGGAGACTTTTTATAAATCTTACGGACACAATGGCTTCAGTTTTTAATACTAGAAAAGGATTGAGAATTTTGATATTAAAGAAAAAGGCAGGTGTTTTTTTTTAATTTTATTACGAATTGATATTTTCGCTGCTGTTTGGATCAAGTGAAAACAAGTTCTCAAACTGCAGGAGTCTCCTCAGTATTGTTGCCCGTTTAAATATTACTAATTTCGTTTTTTATTTTTTTTATTTTTTATCCGATTTTAGTTTTTTCTTTCCTTTTCTTATTTTTTACCAAGATACACCGGATCTGCAGCAATAATTATGAATGCAATCGTCACGTTCTTATACGCCATTTTCTCTATTCACTAGTATGGTTTTCTGATTTATTCATGTTTATTCTCTTTCAATTTGAGTAGCAGTGGCCTTGATTGGAGATCTAATAACAGAAAGTTTTCTCACTACCCGACGGACCGATGGTATGGATAATTAACTTTAACACGCACGCACACACACACTAGTATATATATATATATATATAACAACTATACTTAAAATTATAAAAATTAAAGAAAGTCATTTTCGAGCCTGAAA
>OZ038480.1:137762092-137767092 GCA_964036315.1 Acanthosepion esculentum
AACATCTTGAAAGCAGCTGGTGAAATTGTAAACTGTGAGAAATGATGCATAATATTAAAAGAACCGGTTACCGAGATGAAAGCTACGAAACTGCTACTTAAAATTAAGCATCACAAAAAAGAATCTTGTAAGTAGAAAGAATAAATGAAAACTGATTTCTCAACAGAATTTTTTTACTGATCAATATAGCGATGAATACATTGAACGGAGCTGATGATTAGGTTTGATGTTGAATCTTTCGTGGAATTTATCAATCAACACAACTTACAAGAGAGCAAGGAAAAAGGGAAGAACGCTTGGGTAAGTAATATTAACATTAATGTTTTTGCTGATATAGCATTAACATAAATGCAGAGAATTATTGGAAAACATGGTTTTGGTGTGGTACAGCTAACAACAAAAACTTGAGCTAAATGCAAGAACTTTCTAAAGAACTAATTATAGGTGCCTTAGTAAAGGGCAATTTCTACCAGAACATCTTTCTTATCACTAAGTCTTACTTTGTGAAGCCGACGCTTGAGCGGGTACATTCTCGACTACTCTGAAAATCTAGAGTTAGAGGGTATGTTTACCACATATCCTCATAAACGGCGCTTATTAAAAAGCTCCTTCAGAAACCCACTACCTTGAGTGGCTCTTGCGCCTTGTATATAGCAAAAAATAAATAGTGACAGTGCGAACATAGCAATCAGCACATTACTGTGAGAGTCAGTTTTACGCTTCATTGCGAGATTTAGACCAAATCTGAAGATAGCATTCAACCGGGAAACTGCTAGTCATCATGCAATGCCGCCTCTCTCACATAAACACTCCCACTCCCCATCTCCGTGTGTGCATATATATATATATATTTATATATATATATATATATATATATATATATATATATATATATATATATATATATATATATATATATATATATATGAACGCAGTTAGTAATGTAAAATAAATATAAGTGTGTATATACATATAACACACACACTTTTCACACACATACAAATTTTTTGAATTGGACATAGTCCGACAATTTATTTAAAGACATTTATATACATTATGTTTAACGTTATTTTTATAGATACAAGTATTTAACCAAATGCTCTGTTTTATAATAAACAGTATTAAATAACATAATGTATATAAATGTCTTTAAATAAATTGTCGGACTATGTCCAATTCAAAAAATATATGATGTCATTTGTTTACATTTGATACGCTAGAGCAGATATGAATAGAAGAGATTCATGGAAGATTTAAGTTTAAAGATAGTAAAATCGACCTTGCTAACCAGACGCTGCTCTGTGGCCGAAAGGTTAAGGCACATCACGCGAAATGATGGTTCCGTATGGGATACAGGTTCGATTCCTGTCGGAGAGCGAAAATTTTCTATGAAAATTTCTCGGACATTCAGGCCGGTAAATGTTATTTAATACTGTTTATTATAAAACTGAGCATTTGCTTAAATACTTGTATCTATAAAAAGAACGTTAAACATAATATAAATGTCGTTATATGTATGTATATGTGCGGGTATGCAGAAAAATAGGAAAGAACACGTTAGGTAAATAATCCGGAGTTCTTTAGTACTTTTGTTTTTATTTTTAAAAAGACAGTGCTCCATACAGAAGTAGAGCTTATATTATAATATTTTTTAATAAAAAATATTTAAAAAAAACATTATAATACATATATATATATATGTGTGTGTGTGTGTGTGTGGTGGATAGCGACTCGGATTGAGAAATCGGAGAGCAGAGTTCGAATCCATGACATTCACTTACTAATACCCTTGGAAATGTATGAATCCTCTGTATCTCAGTATATGTGAAATCTACGCCAAATCCACAGATATGGAGATTGTAATCAGTATTTGCGGACGTTAAAATGTACCATGCACCGTTTTTATTAAATGCAATTGAATTTCTAGACTTTTTACATTGAAATGAATTTATCATAAAAGAAAAGATCTGAATATCCGAAACAATGCATTTGTTAATGCTCGTTTTGTCTTAAGAAACAATATTGCAGGAATGCAAGGCTGTCGTCGTGTTATATCAATTGCATTAAACATAGAACTTTCTAATGAGTAGAAGTCGGTGGAGAAGGATCTTGCTGCTGCTGAGGATATCGCTGTTAATATTACCAATAAGAACATCCTTAACTATAAAAATAAAAAAACCCACAAATCCTAATTTCTGATAGTAACCACTTATCTACGTCAACAGTTGTGTTGGCCTCTCAATTGAACAATGACGCTTTCGATTTGCTCTCTACTTTTCATCTTTAAAATAAATAGAGAAAAAAATAAACATTATGCACATGGTTATTTTTCGACAGTCTACATGTATATTGTTTTCTTTGCTTTGTTTCTTTCAAACTAATGTTTTCTCTTTACTAATACTGGTGATCTTTAATAATAATAATAATAATGATAATAATAATAATAATAATAATAATAATAATAATAATAATAATAATAATAAAGGTTCCGATAGACTCATTGAAAGGATTTCTGTAGCCCGTGCCATAAAAAATACAAAAATTCTACCCACAAGTACAGCTCATACATTACTAAGAGCTGTATCTATTAAAAATGTGGATCAGTGGAAAATGTAGTGTAGCCATTTCTGACCTTAGATCTCTTGTTGGGTCAAGAATAAAATGAGTATACAGCAGAAATTAAAGGAAATAATAATAATAATAATAATAATAATAATAATAATAATAATAATAATAATAATAGCAACAACAACAATAATCTATATTGAAAGATACTATTATCGTTGATATTATTATTATTAGTGTTGTTGTTGTTGTTTTTGCTGGGGTTGGGGATATTACTTGTAGTAGTAGTAATATCATTTCTGTTTTTTATATTAATTTCCGCTTCACTGTCCACTTTAAGCGCGAAAAAGGACAAGAAATTATGGAGACACATGATCGCCAACGCCTGAATGGACACGGTACATAGAAGAAGATCGATTTTCTTAAGAAATCTATTAAATCTAAATATGTGTTTTGCTACTTTAAAAATTTAATTATATTTATTGCATTATTTTGAACAAAACAACACAGTAATTGCCTTTTATAATAATCATAATGTTAAAAATAATAATAATAATAATAATAATAATAATAATAATAATAATAATAATAATAATAATGATAATAATAATAATAACACCAACATCAAGGCGTAGTGTAGTATTGAGAATATTTTCTGTGACTCGAACTCCAGTGCAGGCCACTAGTTAACGCATTCAGTGAATAACCAGAAATGATTTCCGACTCTCTGAACTTCCTAAACATCTTTCTTGAAATGTTATTTTCCTGCTTACAGTTGATTGTTTTCCCGTTTCCTGACGGTGTGATTAACATTTCATTTCAAAAGCGTATTTATTAGAATTTATAAACATATTAACGGTACATAATTAATTGATGCAGAATCGATCTTTTCCTGTACGACCGAGCAAGTATTTCAATTCAGAATTATAAATCATTTTGTTTTGAAAATTACTTAACAAACATATTGGTAAGTAAAATATTTTATTTAGTACTTTAATCATGATCATGATAATATCATTAACATCATCAGTTGAATGTATCTGTCATTTCCACTCTTTAATAATAATAATAATAATAATAATAATAATAATAATAATAATAATGATAATAATAATAATAATAATAATAATAATAATAATAATAATAATAATTTCCTTGGACTTTGATATTCAAACGGATCACTAACTTAAGGGTAGAAGATCAGAAGGAGATAACAAGAAGAAAACTTGTCAAATCGTGGATTTTGCTGTTTCGCCAAAATAATGAAGTGAAAATAAAATTTGGGAAAATATCTGGAACTTATTAGAGAAATGAAAACTAAGTTGTGCGCATCATTATCGAAGAACTTTGTACAGTTCCAAAGAGTTATTCAATCATTGCAAAAAACAGAAGAAACCACACCAGATTATGTATTCCGCTTTTCCAGGACTACCAAAAAATGGATTTGATTTATGGTGAAAATCTAGAAAACATTTAATTTTTTAAAGAACTAAAATCATTGTGGTACATGAAGATAACATTTTTTACCCATCATTGTTGGAGTGTTTGGAACTATTGCTCAAGTTTCTATTAATAAAGTTGTATTTTCAGAATATTCGAAGAAAGATCAAGGACCGTACAGAAGACAGTATTACTGAAAATAGCTAGAATACTAGAAGACAGCTAATGCATTACGGAAATTTCTTGTTACAGATATTCTAGACTGAAAACACAATAATAATAATAATAATAATAATAATAATAATAATAATAATAATCATATACAATATATAATGAAATGCAAGTAAAACCTAATAGGCCGGCTACAGTTGCAAAATACATAAAAAAGAAAAGGCAAATGCTATCGACCTGATCCAGAAACGATGATCAGATAAAGCGCTTCACAGTCAATATTCTGCGCTTACCAAACAAGCTGATGTAGAAAAACCACGTAACCATATTAGTTACGTAATACAGGGTTAAAAGCTGAAACCAAATGTTATATTCTTGCTGCATAGAACCAATAGTTGCTAACTAGAAATTGCCAAGCACATAGACTGAAAAATTATGTTAGACTAAAATACTGATTATATGATAAATATCCAGAAAAAGTTGAAACTCTTTGTCAGGTTGCACGGTATTGGCACCCACTGAATATAGAACCCGGCATGAGAGAGTGGGCCAATATCTGCATTGGAAAATCGGCAACTTTTACGGAAACGAAACTGCAAGAAATTGGTATGAACACCGCCCAGACCCGGTTAAGGAGATAGAATCCGTAACAGTTTTATGAGACGTTAAAATACACACAGAACAATCAAAACTAATCGCCCTGACACGTGATTAGAGGATCGCAAAGACAAAATGTGCTTTCTTATTGACATGGCAGTCCCTGCAGACTAATATATATCTGTGAAGATTTAAAAGAAAATAATCAAAATACAAGAACTTTGAAA
>OZ038480.1:137769592-137829592 GCA_964036315.1 Acanthosepion esculentum
CTTTGTTAATGTTACCACGTCTACACATGCACACGAAACGAGAGACGCTGGTAGTTTCAACATTTTTGACAGAACATTTTTGAAAGAATATTTTTTCAATTTAACCAAATATATCATTATTCTTTTTCGTTTTCTTTTTCTCATTCTCAAATTTGTACCTGACTATCGAACATTGTGTGTATAAATCTAACAAGAATGGTTATTATATATATTTTGTTGATATATATATATATCGGTAAATGTTAAAATAACGTTTGAAGTAATAAAAATGCGAGATTCAAATTAAATTCATAAATTCTTTAGAAATAGATTTCGTCTAATGAAACTCATTAGTAGTGTGCTTTCCAGAAAATTCTGAACGTGGAAGTGTGCATTCCTTAAAAGACAGGGGAATCGAACCTAGCAGGGACGCCCTCTGTGGGCGAGCGGTCAGAACCCTACCTGACGTGTCAGAAAGCATATTTTCTTTACTGAGATTGCTCGCATGCACAGACTAATAAGGGATATATATATATATATATATATATATATATATATATATATATATATATATATATATATATATATATATAGATAGATAGATAGATATAGATATAGATAGATAGATATAGATATAGTTATAGATATAGATATATCCGATGGGATGAGAACGAAAGTAATATATAAATTCCAACGTTCGCAGCGTTAATTAAAAAAAGACCACGATGCCGATAGTAGAGCGATAATTATTTATTTATTATAATTTTATCATATAGACAATTTATTACATATGTCTTGTCTACAAGCAGGATTGTTCATAACCATTTTCGACCCTCACCCGTCGATGTGCAGTTGAAATGCACTGAAGCCAAGTTGCATCTTTGTAGTGAGTAAAATGGTTTTGTCTATATGATAAAATTTTAATATATATATATATATATATATATATATATATATATATATATATATATATATATATATATATATATATATGAGTGTGTTAAAGTGGCTGTCTATGTAGATATATAAGTAAAAATATCTTGAATTTCCTTCTTATATTCATAAATGTGAAAGCTAATGTCGAATCAATAAATTTCCCTAAAAGTTATTAAGAATATATTTAAATTTTGTGTAATCTCGTGTGTTAAGATTAAATATTCCTTTATATTAACAGATCAATTGCCAACAAATAAAACGCATACTTATACGCACACAGACAGCTATATATAATATATATTACTGCAATATATATATACATGATATATATATATACACGCACACACACATACACATATATATAAATAAATAAATAAATATATATATATATATGTTCAAATGTTTTAGACAGTGTCTATTTATTTCGATATGAAAGGAATTAATGACACTGATCGATCACTGAATACACAAAGAAAGGAAACAATACATATCTTACTGGTTTCCCTATGAAACTGGCTTTATATTCTTAGCTTGAGACAAACATGCTTGACAAATTCAAGCGTCAGGGACAAATGAAACATCATGTCATTTTTTTTACTGTATAAATAAACGTTATACGCAAATAAAAAGATTGATTGCAACTGTTCACTCTATAATAGCGAACTTTTGGCTCATTTGTTGATTAACATTTAAGAAATAATTTTCTCTCCAACTTTTTAAAGTTTAATTTCTCCTTTCCTGTCATTTAATCAACAAATGAGCCAAAAGTTCGCTAGTATAGAGTGAACAGTTGTAATCAATCTTTTTATTTGCGTATAACGTATATTTATACAGTAAAAAATGATAAGATGTTGTACAAGAATTTGAATTCCACTGTTGTAATTCTCTTTCATACCAGACGTCACATCTATAAAAAAAATCATTGTTCACTTTAAGATACGCTTCAATGGACTAAACTGATGTTTACGTTGATGTGATTCCACATGCTCCTGAAGGAGAGGAGATTTATTTCTTTTGGTTTTAGTGGCACACTTCTTGCTAATTAACTAATACCTTGGAGAAACGAAATGGATTCTTACCTTTCCCAAGGTTATTTCTGCGTAAGTGAATATAACAAACGCAAAGGGAATTGGAACTCAGTATTCGATTAACAATTAAATAATTACCCTTTACTCCTCTTGCACATCCAAGCTTACAGCACCTGGTAATCTACAAGCGACCTCCCATCTAGCTTAACTTCAGTGACCCATACAGGAACCGGTGTTTCAATGTGATATGGCCGTAAGACACTAATAATAAAAAAACGCATTATTCACAACTAATATTTATTTTCAAGTTAATCACCTTGTTAATTGATTTCTTTGAAATTAATAATCATCACTAAATTTAATGTATTGACGAGAATATTTTGTAAAATATGTGTTTTATTAATAATCTATATACTTATTGATTAATTAAAAATCGATTGTATATTTCAAATTTAAATTCAGTTAATAATTCATTCTGTAAATTGACTGTCTATCTTACTATAATATGTATTTAATATGGTCGCATATATAAAATTATTTGATAAATATATAAAACGGTGTGCGTATAGGAGAAAGTTTTAATAAGAAAATATTTCGTTTGCATACGAAAAAACATGGAAAACGAAAAAAAATATCAATAAAAAAGAAACTCTGTCCACAGTTTTAATTATTTATTTTTTGGTTATTTTCATTTGGCTCTGTGTAAACGAATATTTTCACGTGTTTTCCCCTCTTTTTTCCCGGGGGCTTATTTATGGTCGTAGATTCGACTTTGATCTTTTTTCGTCTGAAGATCGCCCCAGCGTGAAACTCGGAGTAATGTCTTCAGATCCGAGTCCCTCAGCGTATTTCTCTTTCCGGTGACTGATATATATATATATATATATATATATATATATATATATATATATATATATATATATATATATGTATATATATATATATATATATATATATATATATATATATATATGTATATATATATATATATATATATATATATATATATATATATATAATATAATAATATTTTTAGTTTTTAAAAATATGATTCCTCCGCTACATAAGAGTTCTCATGTTTCAAAAGCGAGAGCCGAGACCCCTAACATAATTTTTTAAGTTATGAAGAGTTAAGGTGTCCGGACACCTTAACTCTTCATAACTTAAAAAATTATGTTAGGGGTCTCGGCTCTCGCTTTTGAAACATGAGAACTCTTATGTAGCGGAGGAATCATATTTTTAAAAACTAAAAATATTATTATAATATAAGCTCTACTTCTGTATGGAGCACTGTCCTTTTGAAAATAAAGCTAAATATTAAGGAACACCGGATTATCTACCTAACGTGTTCTTTCCTATTTCAATGCACACCTGCATACATATATATATATATATATATATATATATATATATATATATATATATATATATATATCAGTCGTATGGATATGATTTTGTAATCCTGGGTTATGTTATATCTATCTGATATTGAGCGCTTTCCAATAAGTACCACGCATATATAATATATAGGATATCATATATATATATATATATATATATATATATATATATATATATATATATATATATATATATATATATATATAGTAAAGTTGTGAAGTTTTAACAATTTGAATAATTTAATTGAATTCAACGATGCCGGTAAACGAAATAAAATGGTGTTTAATAATATTTAAAACAAACGGAGCCTCTCCTCAATTATGAATATTCACTAAAACTAACAATTAAATTAACATATATATATATATATATATATATATATATATATATATATATATATATATATAAATATACATATACCTATGCTTGCAGTGCGACTTAAGTTTTGTTGTTCTACCAACTCATCAGGCACGACATATAATATGTTATTTGATTTCCCCATCTCTATACATATTTCGTAAAATACATCTATTAGATGCTTTAGTACACATCATCAGTGATGTTTCTCGCTGAGGTTCAGTAGGGGTTTTGGGTCCATCTCCACAGTGACCCAGCCGACACTGATCGGGTATCAAGTTGTGCACCTTCCGATAGCTACAATTTTTTTCCATTCTTGCGACCACCCACTACGATTCCTCTTGGCAACTTATGGTCCAATCCCTGATAACTTCCGATTCTGCAGTAATGCACGCCCTTCCATATATATATATATGTGTGTGTGTGTGAGTGTGTGTGTGTGTGAGAGAGTGAGTGTGTCTGTGCCTATGCGTGTGTGTGTCTTCATCTAAGTCTCTTCCACTATCTATCTATCTATCTATCTATCTATCTATCACTAAGTTTCTTCCAATACTATCTGTCTATCTATCTATCTATCTATCTTCGACTATCTATCTTTCACTAAGTTTCTTCCAATATCTATCTATCTATCTATCTATCTATCTATCTATCTATCTTTCTATCTGAGTGTGTGTTGAGATTAATGATTTAAGAACTGCAAAGTAAACAATTTCATCAGCGTTTAAATGAATAAATGATATCAGCAAATAAATAAGTAAAACAAACTTTTTGCTAAGTAATTGCTCGCTTCGTTGTTTCCCTTAATATAAATGTAAGTTGTTTCTTCTGTAATTCGTGTTTAGAAAGCATGAAGGAAAATCAAGACACCGAAACGAACAGGAGACAAGTAAACAGTTAACATTAAATATAAAAATTTAAAAAAATACACTCGTGGATATTGATATTTTCGGGGGACAATATTTTATTTACAAACACTAAAAGCCCAGGTCAGATTTTTCAATGCATGATTGCTTGAGTGAACGAAAGACGGACGATATTAGATATTTTTGCGGTTGTCTATGTCTGTGCCTACTTACCTTTGATTGGTACATATGCACACTTGCACACCACACCCATACACACAAAATGTTCATATATATATATATATATATATATATATATATATGTGTGTGTGTGTGTGTGTGTGTGTGTGTGTGTGTGTGTGTGTGTGTGTGTACATACACTATTTTACTATACAAGTTAATGTTTTCTCGATAAAATTGTTCTTAATCAAATGATATTGCTTATAATTTCAAGATATACGTTTATTTATATCAGCAAATGGGTCGTATTGCTAATAACATCATTCAAGGCTGTCAGATTTTTATGATGCAAACAATCTGAAATAGAATTTGTATTCACAAATAAATCCAGAATAATTCAATGTCCCATATATCGGAATAAATCGTTATTTTATTATTTTCAATGTAACCTTTATCACTTTGCATTATTAATATTACTTCCCTTTACATTGCATTCTTTTTCCAAGGACTCTCAATTGCACGGTTAATTTCAATCAATTCAAAGTTGTTTTCTGTTGCAATATTGTTCAGGGATCAGAGTCACCTTCAATGGCAGGATAATCTTTCTTTTATAGAAAATTAAGTCACATACTGTGCAATAAAGGTTTATACAATATCCTTGACATTTTGTAGCCTTCATCAGTGTTTCATTTGTTCATTCGTCTACTGTTTCGATTGTAACATTAAGTAACAGCCATACCGATCTGGTCGATCAGAAAAAGCGTTCAATTAGAATGGAGCAAAATCAGTATCATGTTTAAATGTAACAGAGTATATCTTTCTCAATTACTTTAAAGTACTTTCATTTAGAAACATTTTGAATTAATTCAGTTACTCATATAAAGATAATTAAATATGCAAATTACTAACGTCCCCCACCCCTGGGAATTAAGATTTATACTAAACTGCAACCATACCGACCTGGTTGACCAGAAAAAGATTTCCATTAAAATGGAGAAAAACAACATCATGCTTAGATGTAACAGAGTTCAGCTTCTTCAATTACTTTAAAGCAATTTCATTAAAAAAAAACATTTTGAATTAATGTAGTTACTCATATAACAGAAGTCGTCTGTATTTATTCAATCCAAGATAGCCGAGGACATGAAGGGGGGTAAAACAGGCAAAATGAAAACCCACTTCAAACCACAATTATTTTGGAGTTTGTGAAATTCAATTTGTCAGTGTGCTACCGGGGATGCAAAAGCGGATATATTTATGAAGCAATTGTTAAGCTGGATAAAAATTGGTTGAAAGATCAACGAAAAATAAGAAACCAGTAAAAATCGCCATTTTTCGCAAGTTACGCGGGTCTTCACTATATGGGCGGACTCAATTATCAAGTTAAATGACTGTTTAACAATCAACTTATTGTTGCTTAGAATTGAATGAAGTTTATATTAGATTGCTTGAAAACTGAGGGAATTTTTAGTTTAAAATTTGAGTTGAAATTGATTTTTCGCTTTTCGCGCTTTTTCGTATGTGCAATGTATTGGGTTAAATCGGTTGGATTGATCTCGAGTGAAAATGTATCACACAGACAGACAGATATCCTCTGTTTTTTTTATATACATAGATTGCAGCATGAATTCTTGCTTCCAATAATTCTTGAATATTGTTATTCATTTGCATAAAGATCTCTTGTCTTGACGGGCAATGTTTTTTTTCTGTTGAAGTAATAATAGTTATTCATTTCATTAATAAACTTTCTTAGCAACCATTTTGGCAAGATGAGCAATAATCCGCTTTGCAAGATAAAACCTTTTTGTCGTAACACTCACGTCTTAAAAGACGTCTTATTCAAAAACGTACAATAATTCTCGCATCTTTCTTGACATCAACAACAAATTTGAAGGGACCTCTAATTTCACTGCCTAAAATACAAGCTCAAAATATTACACTAACTCCCTCACCTGGTTCTTTTTAAGTGGTGAGACTTGAATATTACCATTTAGGACCGAACATCTATTCCAGTAATAAAATCTATCCTGCAATTCAAAATGTACAAATGATGACGAAATCGTCTTTCTTTTTGTGATATTCAATTAAAGGTAGTAGTTTGGTTGATTTCTTTAGTCAATGTTTTTAATATTCCACATTTTCTCACCGGATTCTTCAAAGTTTAGGTCAGCTCACTTCTTTTTTTTCCAGATCTCTTTATGAAATATTCTTGAAGCCTTCTTTTATATCATAGCAATATTATTTTGTAATGTTATTTTGTAATTTATCGTGCTAATTTCAAACGTTCGGCTTCAAATCACACAGTAAATGTACAATGATAATGTAGCCACCTTTTCTCCAGGACATGCAGCCATACAATTTGTAACCCATCTCTCGTAGATATCTTCATCTTGGGATACTGTGAGGTGAGGTTGTTTACATACAGTCTTCAACTGACCAAGGAGTTAGTGTCAGTTATGTCGTCAATCTTCAGGAGTTGCTGGTAAGTCTTGTGTTTCTTACTGACAAGAAAAATGGAGTTGCTCTTCGTCTTGATTTAGTACGTAGTCATATTTTCTTACTCGTACTCTTGTCGGAAGAAGGAGAAGGCCTGATCTTGGTTGAAAATTATATTTCTAATAATAGTAAATAAAGACAGAATATTTACAACATTTTGATAGAGCTTTACACATTTGGAGGGACGAGTGACTTGGAACCAAAGTATGTATTCTCAAACTTTTATCAGAGAACAGAACATCGAGTCAGTTTCAGGCAGGTGTGAATTGCATGTATTTGATCAGCCAATCTTCGATCTATCTCTCCTCTTGTGTCTACAGTCTTTCTCTGCTTCCGTTCGCCAAAATGCTGTATATATGAAGATCCATCCACCCACGGGTTTTCTCACAATTCCTCGATCACAAGAGGGATCAAAAAGTCATTTACTCTGTTTTTTTTTACTTATCCAAACTTTAAATATCGCCCAAATTCAATGCCGCCTGCATTCAAAATAACAAAATAAATATTATTCTTATTAACCTTTAGGTGAACATAGACAAAACAATGTTGTCTCCTGTCAAAATCTGCAGTCCTTTGAACAACAGATATTTTTCATAATTAAATTTACTGAGAAAATTTGATTTCACCCAAAGATTCAAACTTATAAACTTTCCTGTTCCATCTAGCTATATATATATATACATAAAATGTGATGCAAACTTTGAGTTGCAATATTAAAATCTCACTCCACAAATAAGTTTTGCAAATATTTAAAATAAAAAAATTTAACATTAATATATATCCTAAAAATTTTACTCACTTTTTTATACGTTAAATAAGAAACATATTTATACATGTTTAAAAAAGTGAAATGAGTTTTTATTTAAAGTTTTATCATTGACAAAAAGAAAAAAAATCATTCGTCAAAATATCCTCCTTTAGCCTTGATTATTGCATCACAAATGTTTGGCATTCGTTGCAAAAGTTTCTCAAAGTATAAGTTTGATAAATGATTCCATTGTTTTTTCAATGACTCTATGGGCTCTTTTTCATTTTTTTGTCACTCTTATGTCAAGTTCATCTCATACAAATTCTGGGGGTTCCTTCAAACTTTTGAACTGTAGTGTATATACACAACATATGAATGTACACACGCATATATATGTGTATGATAACAACAGTCTCCTAATAGTCATAATAAACTATAAACTTTTTAACCTGGTCTGTAACAGAAACGCGTTTAAAAATATTTTACAAAAGAACAATGTTGTTTGCCAGTTTTCTTTTCCTTTCTTTTAAGAGACTACGAGTTTTGGCTGAAAAGTCCATAGGCTGACTATGACGGAGTGATGCTAGAGCTGTGAAATCTTGCATGCATTCATTTTAACGCTTCTTATTAATAACTATATTGTTTCTTTCCATGCTGATAAATGACAGGTGACTATAAATCAAATAGCCATTGCTATTAGCACATCTCGTGAGAGAGTTGCACAATGAACTTGCAATGACGAAGGTTTCTGCTCGGTAACTGCCACATTTGACACCTGTTAAAAAGCATACGTGGTTGATCTGACATTGTCTGGATCAGTTCCAGATGGTTTCCTTGAACGTTTCCTAATCCAGGATCAGTGCTGGGATCATCATTTTGAGCCAGAATCACGGCGACAATGAAAACAACACTAATCTCCTGCTCCAAATAAGGCCAATGTCATTTAATCTGCAGGCATGGAGATGGCTTCATTTTTTTGGAATGTAAAAGTCTTTGTGTTTATTGACTATCTTCAAAAGAGCCACACGGAGGAAACTATGCAAAATTGCTGAGACAGTTACGAAAGGCTACCAAGACTAAATACTCAGGAAAACCGGCGAAGGGAGTCTTGTTTTATTAGGACAATGCTTCAGTACACAAGTGTTTGGTTTCAATAGCTGTTGTGTGTGTCTGTGGCTTTGAAATGGTTGACCACTTCACTATTCTCCTGGATTTGACCGCCATCTGATTATCATCTGTTCCCCAACATGAAAAAAAACACTTGAAATCATATTTGCTATTGATGAATATTTTGACTAACAGGATGAAAGCTTGTTTATCAATGGGATCCAAGCACTGCAACACCGATGGAAGAAATTTTGAAAAATAAACCTCATTTGGTCATATCCTATGGGAGTATCTCGGTAAGACTATGAACGTTTTAGTCGATCCTCACCCTTTCTTTCCAGAAGATTACCCAGACATCTCTCTGAGTAAAGCGTAACAAGTAAACATAGGGCAAAAATCAATGGTGCGCCCATGCTAATTACATCAAATTTTAATCGAGAATAAAATCCCAGTCTGCAATTCTGACCATACTAACGATATATATTTAAATAAAACAACCGCTATTATAAAAGTATTTATTTTTTCTAACTCGATGTTTCGGCTGTTGAAAATGGCCTCTTGACCTTGCCCCCCCCCCTGCACACACACTCAAAAAGAGAACATGAATTTAACGCAGATGATTTGGAATGTTTTTGCGAAATTAAAAGATAAAAAAAAGCGTTCAGTTCGAAATTCCCTGTACATTAACCTGACATAAACCAGGTGTAGACCGGAGAGTCCTTCGGTCGAAATGTCATGCTAAGAACAACAAAACGACGACAATTATTCTCATGTAAATAATGTAAATATTGAAAACAAATGTTTAAAATTCACTTTTGCTCGTTTAAAACTGTAGCGGATATCATTATAGCCTTCGTTAGAAAATAACTTAAAACCTATTGATGGTAGGTTGATATGTGCATTGCTTTTAACAATGGCGTCTTCTTTCATGAGACTCCTTTAAAAGAACACGAGCGCACACACGTACGTATGAATTTATAAGTATTAATATGCATTAGCGTTTAGTAACTCATAAATTTACAGCGTACGAGAGAGAGTGAAATGCATAGAATAGGGATAAAAGCAACTTTATGCATAAAGAGAATAAGGTGGACAAATAGAAAAAAAGAATGAGATAGAAAGATAATGAGAGAGAGAGAGAGATAATATCTTCAAAAGATATTATCAGTCAACACATGCAAACTATTGTTTCATCGATGTCAATATCACGTGACTGATATTGTGATATGTTTCTCAACTTAGAGTGATGAAATCTACTGGAGGCTGAATTTCGTGACTGCTTTTGCTACAAGAATTGCTTCGCCATAGGTCAGCAAGTTCCTTTTTCTTTCCTCTTTCAAGATCATCTCAAATATCTCTCTCCAGAACTTGCCTTCAATTTACACCAGGCTAGTTTCCTATTTCCATTTTATAAACTAACTTATATATATATATATATATATATATATATATATATATATATATGTGTGTGTGTGTGTGTGTGTGTGTGCATAATATTAGACAGATATAAGTTGATAACACAACAATACTCACATATATACACAGTAAAACGAAGCTTCAGATATTGGAGGCCATCTACATTTAAACAAAACCACCCACACTCAACAAAATACATTTCAAACTAGTCACGACACATTGCACCTAGACATATGGTTCTTTTGTTAATATTTCGGTCTCTCGCGTGAATTTACTACCTACGTCTGTTATTCTGCGACCGTTATCGTAGCAAAGCAATCTTCTATGTCAGTAAAACAGAATATCTTTGATGGTGAACATCATTGTTTAAATGTCAGTATAACCATTCGGAAGATGGCTCATGTGAGCCGAAAACTTAAATCAAGGTACAGAGTAATAAAAATAATCCGAATGTACAATTTTTGTCTTTATTTTCACCCGAAATTAAAGCAAATATACGGAGTTTAGAACGGCGCATGATCAAAACAATAGGCTTTCATTGTTATATTTAACAATATATATATATATATATATATATATATATATATATATATATATATATATATATATATATATATATATATATATATATATATATATATGTGTGTGTATATTTATATATAGGATTAAGAACAAATGGGAGACGTTTATAAATTTAACCTGTTTGGCTTTTATTTAAGCTTCATCAGAATTAAATATAGAAAAAAAGATTTAGTATTTTTTTAGTTTTGTGTTCTTTGTTTTTATTGCTTAATTAGATCTCACGTGAATTTGCCTTTTCTGGTAGCGGTCGTGTGCATAATTATTAAGTGATTGTCTGTCATGATTCTGTTTGCGCTAAGCAGGATTTCTTTGATAATATGTGAACATATGGGCGCGTGTGTGAATTATGGACACTTCATTTCAATCTGCTAATGTGCGTATGTTTGATTTTTTTCGTGGGAGTGAAAGAATTTAGGTTACAACGGTTGTGGTTTTGGGTAATCTGATCTTAAATTCTTTAAGTATGGATTTTATAAATGTTGGTGATATAATAAAGTATGTTTTGGCGTGTTCATCGAGGGGAAAATATTAATCAGGATTTTTCTAAGTTTTTCTACTTCATAAAATATTCTTTTCTTATTAGGAGGACATTTTTAAATCGAAGTTATAGCTTGTTTTATTTCTCTGCATTACGATTTCAGATGATTGTCCAAACGTTAAACTTTCTTATGTTCGCAAATATATCAAACATACACACACAAATGTGTGTGTGTGTGTGCGTGCGTGCGTGCGTGCGTGCGTGCGTGCGTGTGTGTGTGTGTTTATATTTATAAAGTTAAAAGACAATAGAAAATCTGTAATATTAGCCGACGCTTTTCCTCCAATGTGGACTTTTTCTACATTGGAGGAAACGCGTCGGCTAATATAACAGTTTTCCTATTGTTTTTACCTTTATATACATATATATATATATATATATATATATATATATATATATATATATATGGTTATAACTTGTTCGTTTTCAGTCAGTTTCAATTTCTTATTTGCTGGTTATAAAGAATCCCTTGGAGATTAAAATGGCTACGTATGAAGTTCAGCAACGAAAAGAACTCATTGAGTTATCTATTCTAATGAATTAAACTCAGAGAAAATACCGACAACATTTTAATGTCAAAGAATCTCCTAACGATAGCATGATGTGGGCCCATTTTGAAAGAACATTGATCAGTTGACGATCTTCCGGGAAGAGGTCCCAAGCGCACCTCTCGCACTGACGGAGCGGTGGAAGCTGTACGGAGGAATACCCTTGGCGATCCATCAGCTTCTACTCGTCGTCCCTCTGCTCCACAGGGCTTCGCCAGAACATTGCTTCAGAAGATTCTGAAATTTGGTTTTAAAATGATTCCATACAGAATTTCAAATGGTACAAACTTTACTACCCCAAGTTTGTAAAAGTTATTTTTTGTTTTATATCATTCAGTCTTTCAGTGGTCACCATATATATATATATATATATATATATATATATATATATATATATATATATATATATATATATATATATATATATATATATATATATATATATAAAAGTGAACATAGTAGTCAACAGTTAGAGGCGACAGTCTGTTTCATGCTAGATGCAATTAAAATTTGCAGGTCATGTGAGATGTTCATTTAATTGTAATATTCATTTAATTTATTGCTTTCTGCAAGGAAAAAACAACGAATTCATTGTATGTCGCAAATGAAGGAAATTGGAAACAGACAATACTTAAAAAGAAAAAAAAACGCAGCCAAAAAGATTTTTAATTCAACGCACGTACACACACACACGCACGCACGCACGCATACACACACAGTCTGTTTCATGCTAGATGCAATCGTCAGGACACGATTGCATCTAGCATGAAACAGACTGTCGCCACTAAGTGTTGACTTCTATGTTCACTTTTATATTTATACCTGCTCTATCTCTGATATTGAGCACTTTATTCCATAAATATCGCACATCTTAAGACTATATTTCTTCATATATATATATATATATATATATATATATATATATATATATATATATATATATATTATAATTTTGTTATGAGAGAGGGGGTGTATCGGCTCTCCGTTCAAAAATAGTTACAAAGCCTATTTTGAAAATTATGATTACTATAGCGAGTTTGAGCCTTGCTGGTAATCCATATTCGTGGTTTACTCCAATAAAGTAACGTTACTAACAGTTAATTCCTGTCTGAATTTCTGCGATGAGGAATTTCCATTATTTATCTGCAGACTATTGTTTTAATTAATTCTTGTTGTTACTTCGATCGCTGAGATATTGCCTGGCGGTTACTCGGAGTAACAAGCACCAGATGAAGGAGGCGGAACACGTCGGCCGAAACGTTGTGATAACAACAACAAAGATGAGGACAATAATCCGCATATATATATATATATATATATATATATATATATATATATATATATATATATTTATGTTATAATATTTAAATAAATAATTATATATATATATATATATATATGAATGATACAAATATATATATATATATAATATGATACAAATAATATATATAATAAAAATAATATATATATAATAAAAATAATAATAACTGTTAAGTAAGAGTTGATAGGTTTAACTATCGCCTGGTTCACACTTCTCCTTGGTCTTTTGAACAGGGTATAGGTTTATCCCATGTTTCATGGTTTCATTGGTTTTCCGCTTCCTTCTAAAATCGTCTAATTCTCTTCCACTTCCAGTTGCCCCTTACGTCTTAGAGGCATTATAACTTCCCTGGGGTGAACTGATTAAAAATCTCAAGTTATAATATCAATTTACTTTTAATTTAGCTGCTATACATAACAGCCACAACAATAATTATAATAATGATAATGTTAATAACTAATTATAGTAATAATAAAAAATATTCTTGGAAAGATAGATGATTTTAAAATTGTTGCTTGATTTTGTCAGATATATTTCTTCATTTAACTTAGTGTTCTGTTCTTTCCTCTTCCATTCAGAATGATTTAATATCTTCTTGAGTAATATCTGAATTGATGTGACAGTGAAGAATGATTTCAAATGAAAGCCATTTGAAACACGACTAAATTTACGAGGTCAACAGCTTCAGAACCGGAACGCAAGCCTTAACTTGACTATGGAATAAACCTAATGTGTCTATCTCTCAAAGAATTCCCTCCGTTTTGAACGGCGGACCTTAATCAACAATAAAGCCCTCTTAAATGTAATTGAAGATGACCCTAAGCTGATAGGAAGAGAAATAGAACAACAGTTCAATAAAATCCATAAAACAATCAATACCTCACTATAAATGCACTAATGTGTTCCACATGACCTACTGGTTCTCAACTTCACCAGTGATTAAAATCTGTTCATATTTAAGGACTAAACACATTACCCCAAAACTTTGTGCAGAATGTTTTTATTAATAGATGAAATGTAGGTCCTTTTTATTAGAGAAGAAATGTAGGTTTATTTTACTAGAGATGAAATGTATGTCCTTATTAAAGATGAAATATATGTCCTTTTTATTAGAGATGAAATGTAGGTCCTTTCTATTAGAGATGAAATGTATGTCCTTTTTATTAGAGACGAAATGTATGTCCTTTTTATTAGAGATGAAACGTATGTCCTCTATTCAACAAAAATGTCAATAGTTACGGTCCAAGAGAAAAATGCAGTTCCTGCATCAAAACAAGGATTATATGATGGAAGATAATTCACTGTAGTTTGGTGGATAAGTTATCTATAATGAATTGTTGAATTGTAACGATGTAATCAATTCTGACATGTTGTCATCAACCGAAGCTACTACACTAGTGGCTGTGTGAAAAATCATGCTTCACTGTTCAATCGGAAGGGCGTGTTATTCTTGCATGGCAACACAAGATCACACTTTACAAAAAGCAGACATTAATTCATGCACCCTATTCTCCCGATTTCGCTTAGTCAGATTAAAAAGTTTTAAGATTTTTAAAGCATTTCCTGAACGCAAAATGATAAACCAATTATGAGGTGGTTAAAAAAAAATAAATATGCTCTGACACACAAATAACTTTATTTATGCCTGAAACATTAATAGCTTGTCAGTTTGATGGGATTATATAATCAAAAATGAAGTAAATCTTCTCCTTTTTTGTACCATGTCCTTTCAGCTTGTGAGCAATCAGGTTTCTCCACGACTTCCTGTCTTTGTATCTCTTCGTAAGTATGTTTTGTTTTTTCTATCTTTCTTAATCACTGTTCTATCAACCAATTGCACAAGCTGGTTAGGTAGGTAATTCGCAGTTTCCTCTGTCTCTCTTGCCTTCATTATATCCTGTGAGTGTCGAATTCACTAAGTCCACTTTCCTTATTATGTTGCCTAGAAATGTCAGTTATCGCCGATTCTAAATATATGTTCTTTTTGTTTCTATTCTACCAAAAACTTCCTCGTTACTCACATGTTCAGTTCATGGGATTCTCACCATCCTTCTGTAGAACCACATTTCTGTTGCCTCAAGTTTCTTCATCATCTGCCGCAGAGGAGGACCGAGATTACGACATAGTTCAGCACTCTTAATCCTGTAGGGAGTTCGATTCTTACTGGCAAAATCACTCTTTTGAGTGTGTGCAATATTAAACTAATCATTTTGACTTTGTCTCAACTTGCTGTTTTCATTCATCTTTCGTTAATCATTTGGAAATATATACGGCTTAACAATCCCATATCTGAACATAGAAAGATCGAAAACCTCTGAAAACCAAATGTTTTTAGCGTGGACTTTGGGGTCCAAAAATCTTACCACGCCACTTTGGTACGACGTGACAACATGTGTCATGATAGGCCCGATTCAGCCCACCACTCCAACAGACTGGTTGAGCGACCCGAGCCCGCCAACCACCAGTTGTTTTCACGCGCTTGTATTAGGTAGATGTGAGTCTGCTGTTCTCTGCTTTTTTTTTTCTTTTCGTAATATTTGTGACTTTATACAATGAAAAGACAAAAAGAACTGCAGATACCCCGACGGGAAACAGTGAGACAAACAAAAGGAATTATCTCTCGTTATCAATACCATAAAAAGCTTCCAGAAGCTTGATCGCCGTGTTTCTGTGTGTCATCTGACTAAGGAATATGGTGTCGGAACAACCACTGTGTACGATTTAAAGAAACAGAAAGACAAGTTACTTAAATTTCATAGTGAAAGCGATGAACATAACCTAATGAACAATAGGAAAACATTACGTACGTCAAAATAAACTACAATGCCTACTGCCTATAGTTTTTCTTTACCCCGCACTTTGGAAACTATCTTTCGCTAATGTCGGTTAAGGGACAGTATTGAGCGAGAGAGAGGTAGGCGAAGTATGTATATTTTAGTGATCGACAGAGAGGTACATATACTTTGAGCTTATCGTTTGATGCTGTTCATTTTTAAGTTATACAAGGCATTTTTTTGTCAGAAATAAATAAAATTTAATCATTACTTATGGACTTAAGCCGCTTTGTCATTTTTCAGAATATTACTCTATAAATAAACTGTAATCATATTTGTAGTCTTTTTTCAACCCTCGCGACGTGAGCATTCAGATGTTTTTGCTATAATATTGTTTGAATTTCTGAAAACCGAAAAAAATCTAAAAACCGAACCATAACTGGCCCCAAGACTTTTGGATATGGGATTGTGTACCAGTATTTCAAGTTATTTTTGTTAGTATAAAATTAAATTCCTTCAGTATTAATTAGTAACTGTTTTTCGTTCATCCTATCGTTGCATTTTATCTCAAATTTTAAGCTGTTACATTCTAAGTCCATTTGTCTCACGCTGTCCGCTGATGTGAGATGGAACAAATACATCGAGTCAATTGCATCATCCATCGCAAGGAAAGTTGGCTCCCTGTGCCGAGCTATGAAATTTTTCACCCCGGAATCGATCCTCCAAATCTATAAATCGACCATTCGCCCTTGCATGGAGTATTGCTGCCATATATGGTCTGGAGTCACTACTGTTTGCCTCAGGGTTCTTGATAAGATCCAGAGACGAATATGCAATGTAATTGGCACTGATCTGTCATCTCGTCTGCAGTTGCTCTCTCACAGACGCGCCGTTGCCTCGCTCTGTCTTTGTTACAAATACTTTCACGGTAATTGCTCCGATGAGCTGCTTTCGCTGGTTCCTAGGCCTCATTAATTTAAACGTCCTACGAGTCTGGCATCCCGTTCCCACCACTTCACCGTTGAAACTGTTAGATGTAGACGTCTCTTCTACTCCAATAGCTTCATGTCTCGCACATCTCGCCCGTGGAACTCCATTCCTTATTCCTGTTTCCCTGACAAATACAAGCTCCAACTATTTAAGTGTAACGTCAATCGACATCTCCAGTTGGCTTGATCTATCCACTTCCCTTCTCCACATCTTTTCACCTTTCATTCCTATCTGCTCTCGCTCCAAATCTTCTGTAGCCCCCTTGCCTTGATCGATCCACTATCTTTCTCCACATCCTCTCCTTTACCACTCCTATCTGCTCTTCCTCCAAACCTTCTGTAACCCCTTGCGTGCTAGTGGCCTCCAGCCTTGCTTGGGGTGAAAAGCTTAAAAAAAAAAAAAAAGATGAGAGCTAAGTTCAATTCTCGTCACGGTCACTTTCCCATCCATGCTGCTTGCCTCAAAATCAGCGCTGGAGCGAAACGAGCTGCTGGTTGGGATAGAAAGAAGCCATAAATAAACACTATTAAAGATTACAGGTGAAACTATATTTAATCAACTACAGGAGAGTAACAAAGACAGATATGGTACAAAATATAGGATAAGTATAAAGTATATATACACAGTTTATTTAAAAATTAATAGGTTTCATTTCTGGTTCAATTAAGTAACAAGTAAGCGATGACGCTTTATGTATTTCACCCATTAAGTGTATGGCGTGCTATTTTTTAGAGTAGCTGTTACCGAAAATTTAGAATTCGCCAGCCCTAAGATTAACATATGCTATCAATATAAATTAGGCAAACAGAGCTAAAATAGTAATGGATATTTTATGCAGTAAGGCGGTTCATTTACTATTATTATTATTATTATTATTATTATTATTATTATTATTATTATTGAATATATTAGAAAATCCGACATACCAAACATGAACTAGTAAATTAATTTTGAAAAATGCATGCAATCTTTAAATCTAAATCACGAGGATGATTCCCACACTTTTAGATGATAATGTATCTATAATGTATGAATGTAAATGTGATACAGGTATACTGTACCCATACATACAGACTTACATTCATACATACATGCATACATATATACGTGCAAACAAACACACACACACACATATATATTTTCAATAAAGAATTGATAATTATCGCAATCGAATTAAGTCGGTTCCCCATGAAAGATTATTACTTGCAGAACAAGATTTCCGCCTAGAAAAACACAATTTTAAAACTCATGCCAAATTCACTATAATTGAGAAAATAGAAAAGTTCAGAGCAGATAACATTAGAAAGATTTTAGAAGGCCATGAAGATAAGTGGATTCTGTGTCTAAAAATGCTCCATCCAGACGGGCTTAATCACAAATTTAACAACATAGATAGAATTAATATATAACCCCACAAATCAGGCCCTACCCACATTTCTTACCCACACAGGACAGACATGCTTGCGGGGGTGTTGAGGCCTCACACCGATACTAATATACACACACATCATACTCACTAATTCATTAATGAGCTAAATGATGATATACACCAATACTAATCTACACACTTACACACATTATACTCACTCACTCACTAAGAACCAAATAACACGCACAATTGACCGACCTATCCCCTTTCTAGGAACCAATAAAACTGTCAAAATGACCAAGGGAATTCAGAGCAGTATGAATCCATTCAGCCCTTATCTTAAATAACAACTTAAAAGAGACTGTTTGGCCAACACAAGGTCTGACCAAAATTCATGATAAAAAATAAAAAAAATAAAAAAAAACAAATGAAAACTACAGATAAATTACATTTCCTCCATCAAGTCATTCATTTCTGTAGTTCACTGCTACTAACAAGCAATTTTTTTCTCTTTTGATGTTGAGGAATCTAATTGAAATAATAAAAACGAAAGAATATTAATATACAAACCAGTGTGTCTGAAGATTTTAATTTTTAATATTATTCTTGTTCAAAACATATATATATATATATATATATATATATATATATATATATATATATATATATATATATATATATATATATATATATATATCTCCTGAAAAAATTAATTTCGGTTGAGCTCTTTGGTTTGAGGTGTGAGTTTGTAAACAGTGACTATTTAAGCTAATATAGCATGACTCTTCGGCAGAATTGAGTCACTGTCATTCGCTGTGTGTTTATCTAAATCTAAAAATAAACACGCTAAAATTCACCTTCATCCCTGCCGTGAGCCGACGGCTTAGTGGTAGAAGTTCCGACTGACGCCAATTCAATCGGGTTTCGATCCTAGCTAGAGGCAATCGGACATCTAGCCACACTGATGAGCTATGAAACGGCGAAACAGTCTGCCTGTGGTTGAAATATATATATATATATATATATATATATAGCGAAACAAAAGGCCCATAAAATATTCCAAAACTAAAAAAAAGGTTCCTTCTGACACACTAAACGAATAAAAACTACATTATCCTACCAACTCTATCACATCTGCAATCCAAAATAATCTACTAAACTCAACATCATTTTTACTACTACATCCACAACAATAAAAGACTTAATCTATACTAAACAAAGCAATAAACTAAAACATGAGGGTGGAATTTTCTCCATTGCCTGTAATAATTATCACAAAAAGTACATAAGAGAAACATCAAGGAATATAAATAAAAAGATTATATGAACAAAGAAGTGACATTTTACAAAATAATACGTCAAATGCGTTGGTTGCCCACCGTAACGAAACTGACTACAATTTTGATCAAAGGAGGAACAATTCACTACGACATAAATGTCAAGAGAGTGGCTTAATCGCAAGGTTATCTACAATAAATTTGCGCCTTGGCTCTTACATTTCCCCAATCCTAGCAGATTTTCTATTATTACAGTTTGGGATACCTATTAATAAAAGGGATGGGAAAAAAAGAAAAAAAGATTCTAAATGAATTCGGCTAATATATATATGAAAAAGAATTTCTAAAATCGCCCGCATCACACGTTCGCAAGTGTAATCGTACCAACATAACAAATTTAGTCCGATGGCGTCTCGAAGGAAGAAACGCATGATAAGTAAACATTTTCCACTTTGTCATACATTTTCCCCATAATGTCCTTGATATATGAAAATATATATCGTTCGCGCGAGCGCTCACACACATATATAAGTTGACTCTGAGGTTAAAAGTGAGTGGTAACAGTCTGTTTCATGCTTGATTGCAATAACATTGCGTTCAAGCATAAAACAGACTCTCACCACTCATTGAGTCTCCACATTTTACTATTTGCCCTCCCTATATCCCTGATAAGGAGCATTTTTAGCCATATACATAGCAGAAAAACTAACGATATAAATATAAATATATATATATATATATATATATATATATATATATATATATATATATATATATATATATATATATATATATATATAGTTTAGGAAAATGGAAGGGCTGTGGTGAAATAATTTATTATATGGAACCTTAAAGTGGTCTGTTTTTATTTAATATATATATATATATATATATATATATATATATATATATATATATATATATATATATATATATATATATATATATATATATATATATATATATATATCTGTGTGTGTATGTGTGTGTGTGGGAATTGGGGTGCTGGTGTGGATGTGTTTGTGCATAGAGACATAGAAATACTTGTGTTGGTTCCTGATAGATTCCAAGCCTTAGATATTTTGGCCGTCTAGAACAAGGAAGATTCCGTTATGAAACTCGACACGGTGCTGAACAGTATATAGCGTATATACTTTTCTCTGGAATTGAATATCAGAAGGAGCCGTTTATTAGTTCTGAAATATTTTATAGGCAATGTTGGTGTGAATTGTTGCGGCTTTATACAGGCATTTCACAACTATAATTCATAACACGAGCATTACTCATACCGATCATATATATATATATATATATATATATATATATATATATATATTCACTGAAAAATTATCTACAAAAACATCTGTCTGTGAGTAATTTCTATTTCTCTGTTTATTTCTCGGATCGTTGATAAAGGACACAGGCGTGTCCGATAATTCCGAATTTTCGTGCTTCATTTTTTTCAAATGGTTGATATTTAATAAATATTTATCGTACTGACTATATCGGCTTCTATTCGTTTGTTCTTTATTTTATTAATTACCCTATATATTCTATATATTATAAGAAGCACACGTGGACAACCTTTTGTTTTAACTATATATATATATATATATATATATATATATATATATATATATATATATATATATATATATATATATATGACCATAGTGCCATAAAAAAACATTTATTAATCCATAATCTGTAATACCCATTAAGGAATATTCTGGTCGAAAATACGAGAATTATATATAAATCAAATTATTATAATCATGCCATTCGAGAGGCCCTTTATATAAAAGACTATCTCCAACCATCAACCTTACATTATTTCATAATTGGTGTATTGAAAGTGTTATTTTTAATAAAAAAATAGGAAGAGGCTCACGCGGATTCCGGCATATGAGAGCTCGGAATGAACTCTGCTTTTTCAAAAAATAAAATAAAATAAACAGAAATATAATTTACAACGTAACAGCCAAAACATAAGGAATAATTAGCAACATCAGAGAGAAAGCACCCTTGAAAATGGCTCGAGATATGGCCGAAAGCGTTTGGGGCAATAAAAATTCTGTACAATTTTTTTATTTCTTAAATCCTACAAAACCGAAACATGTTAGGATGCTAGAAAAACGTTAAAAAATAATTCAATCTTCATTGTCGACCATATTCACTAAAAGATGATTGAACAAAAAGTTGCTGCCAAAATAAACATTATATATATATATATATATATATATATATATATATATATATATATATATATATATATATATATATAAATAATAAATATGATGTAAAAATGATATAAAGTCAATGTGTATATATATATATATATATATATATATATATATATATATGAGGATTTCCCGAAATTAACCGTCTTACCAGATTCTTTATAATGTCATGTGTTATTTTTTAATCTGACGACCCAGTCAAATGAAAACTAATACTGAATCAAACACTTTATTGCTTATTATTATTATAAGTTGTCGTAAATTGTTTTTCTACGACACCTTGGTCTAGTCTGACTCTTTACTGTATACTTTATTTCTCCTATGCAAATAGGTAAAATCGCATTTACTAATCCCGCTTTACCTCCCTGAACCGAAGAGGTTTAATACTTTTCATTGTTCTTGAAATTCTTCTACAACTTCTTTCCGCCTCGTCTCCTTGGAATTTATGTCCTGTTTTTTTTTTTACTGGAAATTTTGGTCTCATCTCATCTTCTTCCGTGTCTAAGTCACTCCCGCTATCATCAATAGACTCTTTTTATGTTATATTTATCCTAATCGAAAGAACTCATCCTTTTCTCTTCGTCATGATCTTCTTCTTCATGATCTTCTCCCATCGTATATAGTTAATGAGCTTAATGATAAATTATTGATGTCTGGTGCAAATTTACAGAGAAGAATCTGTAAGTCTCCCCTTTCAAGAACTTTCAGACTATCACTATAATTATTTAAATGATGATAAATCAAACTCTAGTGAAACTTCTTTCTACCAAATATGATGTTGGAAATAACAGTAATCTTTTCACAGTTGCCCATAAGCGGGTGTGGATGACTATAGAACCACAATTTCTCTTTGCTATCAAAATTTTGTATAAGAGTCTTTAAAACTCGTCATTGATTGGATATCATTCTGCAATTCAGTGCGTTCTTTAATCACTGTGTCGATTATATCATCAATATTTGAAAATGGTTTTATTACTCAATCAGGAAATTTCTATTGATAATAAATCTTCAGAACTCTCAATTATCTTATGCAATATGTAAATTCCAGTACATTATCAAATAACTATTGTCAGGATTTAGCAATTCAAAAGTATTCTGAAAATTCAGGAATTTTCGAAGACTTCCTTTACTATCTATGGCTCACTTTTGTATCCACATCGACCGCTGTCTCTGCACTAAATCTACTGTGTGATGCTCACTAATCGTTTTAATCTCTTTACACAGAGAGAGAGAGAGAGAGAGAGAGAGAGAGAGAGAGAGAGAGAGAGAGAGAGAGAGAGAGAGAGAGAGAGAGAGAGAGAGAGAGAGAGAGAGAGAGAGAGAGAGAGAGAGAGAGAGAGGAGAGAGAGAGAGAGAGAGAGAGAGAGAGAGAGAGAGAGAGAGAGAGAGAGAGAGAGAGAGAGAGAGAGAGAGAGAGAGAGAGAGAGAGAGAGAGAGAGAGAGAGAGAGAGAGAGAGAGAGAGAGAGAGAGAGAGAGAGAGAGAGAGAGAGAGAGAGAGAGAGAGAGAGAGAGAGAGAGAGAGAAGAGGAATCTTGAATCAAATATGTTGGAAGTATAGTCATTAATATATGTTTTATTACTGGGACCATCATACTCATCTTAATTCTAATATTCACAACATTTCGGCTATTTTACCCTTCGACCTTCTTCAGGTGTTGGTTGTCTTATTTAGTAGTGTTCGGTTCAAAATTTCGAAAAGATTATCGACTTTTTCGAGTGACACCTGATGAAAACCGGGTGATTATAACAGTCGAAACGTAAGTATACGGACCAAATTGCTTCATATTATAAACTATATAATAATGACTCAATACATTATGATAATAATTAATAGTTATAGTAATAATTAATTATAATTCTAGTTAATTATTATAAAAGGTACTACATCATTATATTTAGAAAATAAATGAAAAAAGACGTGTTTCGACGCACAAAATTTATGTATCTGAATGTAGTACTTCTATCTAATATATAAAATATATATATGTGTATGTATGTGTGTATGTGTATGTATGTGTATGTGTGTATGTATGTTAATTTGAGCGTATATTCCCGCATGGTAGTGCAGAGCAAACACACATACACATAAAGTTTAGGTGTTCTTACTCTGAGAAATATCTCTACTTATTTATATCTTGTTTGTGTATATCTATTTTGATGTGGTTGTGTTTTTCAGATTTAATCTTTAACAACTGCAGCGCTCCCCTCTGCTTCCTGCAGCGTCATAGAATTAGAAAAACATTCTCCAGTGCCGCCCGTTTCTTTGATCAATCAAGTTAATCATTATAAGAAATATTCCCTGAATGCTTTTTGCATATTTTGCCAAACAGTCGCTCTCGTTTCTAATTGCAACCGGCGAATATGAAGCAAATCATGTCTGCCTATGTTCCTTACCCAACACTTTTCGAATTGCTCTCTTCCTTTTCCTGTATATTTTTGTGCTTTTTCTTATTTATCCTAATGAGTGTTGCATTGTAGAAAGACTTGCTTTTGGTATTATTTTTTTTGTTATTTAATCACACTTTTTAGGCTTTCTAATTGAAGTCTTCATTTGTCATGTCTTGTTCGAAATGGATTTGAAAATGGTTCTCAGCAGAGAATGATTCTTTTACAAATATCCACGCTTACACCCCCCCACACTTGTATCTCTTTCTTCCATCACTCCTTCAGATTACAAAATTATATTTTTACACTCACATTCCTCGTTCTATATTACTTACTTTCTCCATTCTATCTCTCTTTCTCTCTTTCTTACTTGCAATATCTTTTTCTTTATCAACATTTCTTTTGTTTTAATCTGCGTATCTCTGCATATCAGTTGTTTTTTTTTTCAGATGTCCTATATCTTGGCTTTTCACTTCTTTACTCTTTTTGGTATTTTTATGGATTTGCCAATCATTTTTATCATTTAATCTCGAGGATTCTCTTATGAATCTTCAATGTAAATTATTTTGTCTGGTTTCGATAAAAAATACGAATTATATGACTGAAAATAATTTTCAGATCAAACGTTTAGCAAAAATTACAAAACAATAATGTCGTTACTAATATTATTTTACAATGTTTTTCTCTGTAAATCTGACGCGTTTTTGTGTCAATTCACTTCGACCGCTAGTTGCTTTTTTCAAGATTTCAATATACATCCTACAGTAAAACTACGTTTACATATTTTCGATATTGTGTTGTTTACATTAGAATATGAAGGGTATATCGACACTGAGTATTGTCATAAAAAGCAACAATAAAAAAACTAAACTAATATTATTGCAAGAAGGAAAATGCGTCATATTTTAAGTGGATGTAAAGTTACCAGCATTCTTTAAATAAAAAGCAAAAAAAAAACGAGGATTTAAAACTCTGTATAAAACCCGGATTCGCTGGAAACTTCTGCACTATCGCGAATATTTAATCATCTAATAATTGTCTTTTTTATTCTTTGTTTTTTACACTTTTTACATTGTTCGAACTGTTGTCTTCGTCTTTGTTGTCATATTCAGGATATTTCAGCTCCGGACTTTTTCAGTGAATGGAATCACCAAGGACACACGGCCCAGTGGATAAAAGCGGTGGTTGAAGTAATCCCGTGACTTGACCCAAAGATTTGGGAGTTCAATCCCTGGCCACAGTAGAGGTGAACAAAAACTTGGAAGGTTGCGTTAACTGAAACTGAAAAGAACTGAAACTGAACCTGAGATATCCGGACAAGGCATGGCACATAGAAATAGAAAAATCTACCGGGTGGACGAAATAAAGGATTCGGTTCGAAATTCCAATCACCTGAAGAAGGACGGAGCGTACAGCGACCGAAATGTGAACGTGACAGTAAAGATGCGGACAACAGTCCGAACAATGAAAATAGTGTAAATAGTTACAATACTTCATCTAAGAAATATAGGCAGATTTTGTTAGTTTACTTTTTATCACTAGTCTTCATCCGATCAATTTTGCGGCCTGCACAATCCGAATGAAACAGAGGTTACTTTTGTTGGCTAGCACAAAACAGAAAAATAAAACAAAATTTTTAAAAATAATAATGATGGCAAATATATTGACAATCAAATGCAGATGATCGCAGCTGAAAGACTTAATCTTCTGTGTATTTCACGTTGTCTACACTTGCACTGGGCAGTCTGAAGAATGAAACACATTCCGTTTACGAAATCAACGTACTTCTTCACTGATACTGACTCCATATTTTTTTTTATTTTACATCATTGGTCCCCACTTTTGTATAAAAATGATAAATGTGTGTAAACTAAGAAGAAATCGTGGGAGATATTTTAGAGATTAAACAACATTGATGAAAACTGCTATTAGGATCATCAGTATGTGGAGAACACCAGGAACACAAGGCGTAAATTGAAAAAGAAATAGCAACATGAAAATATTATTTTAAAGTCCTAAAAATATCCTCCAAATAGGTCACCATGATTTTATTCGACTCGAGCTTTTGCTTTTAAGCTAACATATCATTTATATCTAGATTTCTATATCGTTTAAACAAATAATATTTTTTTTTTATTAGGGACTCCTTTTTTCCATCTCTATGAGAATGTAATCTCACTTTCAAAAGAAACAGTCGTATGTAAAACTATTTTAAACTTTTCAAAATGCGAAACTACTTTCCTGAACAACTCAACGAGCGTTCAAACGCACGCACAAACATATACATGTGCATAACATACACATATATGTATAGGAATATATACACACATGTAGATGGATAGGTACGCACATAAACACACGCACAAATGTGTATGTGCATGTATATAAACTGCTGATAAAATTAACGTATCAAGTTTTTTTGTCTTCAGTGCAGCTGATTTTTCAAAAAATCCACAAAATTAAATACGTCACGTTTATTTTCAAATACTTTTTTTTTCTTGTACCAATTTGTTCTGGAAGTTTGTTTATTATATAAATAATTATATGAGATCATTGCAAAAGTTCCTGCCCGATTTTCATTGTTAATATAAAATAAACGCAACTTGACACTGGTCGTTGTTTTGCTGATGATTTCTGGTGTGTTCGAGATTGAGACCTTGCATCGTTATTTATTGAATGTTTTGTCCACAAATGACTACTTGAAGTTGATCATTTTTCAAACAGAAAATTCAACCATAAATAAAATAGCATTTAACAGTGGAACGAACATTCTAAACGTCTAACTGACGCAACCAATTACCAATAGCTAACTCCTACCTCCGTCTGAAACAACGATTTCCGTACAGAATTTAATAAAGATAGACATTTTAACACACAAATAATAAAGAAAATATCCCACCGTTCACGATCAACGATAATCAAAAGTGTGTGGAAACTGAATTTAGAAGTTCTCTTCTACCAAATGGAACCTGACAAAAGAAATATCCCCAAAAAGGTTTATCAAAGTGAATAATACATATATCTAAATAATGAGTTTCAGCTAATCTCTGGCTCTCTCTCTCGCTCTCTCTCTCTATGTATATATATATATATATATATATATATATATATATATATATATATAGAGAGAGAGAGAGAGAGAGAGAGAGAGAGATGTAGTTAGATAAAATAATTTTTAATTAAAAAAAATACGGCTTCTACTCAAATTTGTGCATTCATTAAAAATAAATTTTAAACAAAATAAAATAAAGAATATGTCGTCGGATTTCATTCATTTCCTCGCCAACAGCTTAGTGGTAGAATCCCTGACTGATGCCAATTCAGTCGAGTTTCGACCACAGCTAGAGGCAACCGGACGTCTAGCAACACTGATGAGCTGTGATACAGCGAAACAGTCTGTCTGTGGATGACACAATATATATATATATATATATATATATATATATATATATATATATATATATATATATATATGCACAAACACACACAGATGCATATATTATACGATGTGTAAATTGTCGCTATATTATATTTTAAGTTAGCGCATGCGCTTTGTTTGTTTTGAATTTTGTCACCTGCACAGTAGAGTCAGTTGGGCATCATCTCTGAGAAAAAAGATCGCCTGTGGAAACCACATACTGGACATCTTGGCATTTGCGCCTGAAGCTCCAATACGAAGATTTCAGAGTGTTTATATGTGAATCTGGGGACAGTGGTGAGGATTCAAAGTCAGTAGGATAATATATCCAGTCAACATTATGGTGTCTGGGGTGATCACTAGTGATGGTGACGTCATGTCTCCAGTCATCTTACCAAAGAGCCTTAGACTCAATACGGAGGCCTGCATCAAGCGCATTTAGAAGGTAGTGCTGCCATGGGTGGAGAGGGTGTCTGACGGAAAAGCAGATGTCTAGCAACAGGATTCTGTCCTATGCCACACAAGCAGGATAACCCATTCATGACTGTCAGACAAATTCTGCGACCACGTCACCCCTTACATCTGGCCACTTAACTCCCCTTATTTCAACCGTCTCGGTTATTATGTGTGGTGCGCAGGTAAATAAGACATCAACAAAAATACTGTTACACTAAAGATGAACTGAAGCCAATGATTATGGCAGCATTCAGAAACTTAAACAAGACCGTCAAGAGGGGATGTAGGAGATTCCGAAGTCGTCTAAAGGCGGTGGTTGGAGCCAATGGCGATTTCATTTAATAAATATACTCTTTAGTATTTCCATATATTTGTGTGTAATTTTGGTAAATATATCTGTTAAAATGAGATGCTGGTGTTACTTATATATATATGGCCTGACGATTGCATCTAGCATGAAACAGACTGTCGCCTCTAAGTGTTGACTTCTATGTTCACTTTTATATTTACACACGCTCTATCTCTGATATTGAGCACTTTAAGACTATATTTCCTCATATATATATATATATATATATATATATATATATATATATATATATATATATATATATATATATATATATATATATAATATATATATATATATATATATAGGTTCCTCCAAATATTCGCTAAATTGTGAACATACATGAAGTTAAAATGCCACAAAGTTAATAAAAACACGAATTTTTTTCTTCAAAGTAATTATGTCATTAAAAAGACAACATAATAAAGGCTATATTTTTGGATACTATTTCGAACCTACAAAATATTGGTTCACATTTTCTTGTGTCATTTTAGGAATTATAGCCATTCCTATAGAAAATGTTAGCATCTTTTTGTGGTAATAGCACATTGAGGTGAAAAGTCTTCCCAAAATCAAATAATTATGGGAATTTAGTGAAACTCTCAAAACATATTTACAAATGAATTAAATCATTTGACAAAAGGTTAATTTTCTAAAAATTGTGGCAAAAATATATTTTTTTACATCTGTCCCCTCCACTTATTTTATTTTATGAAATTTCGTGGAATTCATTTTTGTACGGCATAATGCTTATTCTACTTATAAGCTAAGACTTTAATTTAAATCTTTAATCTTTTTCTAAAACCAGTTATCGAAAATCCTCTGTGAATTATAAAATAAAAATACAAAAAATAAATATATATTTAATTAGAAAAGGTTTTAATAACTTTTTAGGAATAAGAAATATTATGGACATTATTTTCTTAAGAAAATTTATTGAATGATGAATTTTTATAAACAAAATTAAATTTTTTAGTTAGAATAATATCTAGTTATAAATATGTTAAATTTCTGTATGTACAAATTTATATTGTTATTAATTAAAAAATAAATTTACTAATCATAAATGGGAAAGGTTACTACAATTCAGCGACCCACGACCGGAGTATTGTAAAAAGAATTTTAATTTTATTTGTGTTTGTCTAAAAGTGCCGAATTTTGCAAAAAATAGTCGTCTATACACGATATTATCAATAAAGAAGAGCGGTAAATATAGTAAAATTAAAGTACTTATAATTCATCCAACATTTTTAAGATTACTGGCTACTTAAAAAATAATATAAAAAAGGCGCTTATCCTATATTTATCAATTAATTTTACGGATATGTCCGCCGCAGAAAAATTAAATAAATTTTCCAGATATCAGGATGTCAACAGACATGCCAACACCTCATAAAAACAATTACCCCAGGGTAAAAATGTTTTTCTGTTGTATTTTAAACTAAAACTAATATTTGTTTCAAATCATATGGATTACATTTATATTAGATAATTTTCCTCAAATAAATAGACAGAAAATATATTTATTTTCGATAGATGTTTTAATAGCGAGAATTACGTTGTGCTTAAAGAATTGAAAATATGGCTAAAATCACCGATTTCTAGCGACTTAAACATAATTCCATTCGATTTAAATTCGTTTAAAAAAACATCAAATATTTAGCTTATTGAACTAATTTGAATAGTTACTCTATAAGCCTGAAATTGAATCTAAAATAAATGCGTCAAGAAAGATTGTTTTTCATTTGCAGTGACTGGGTCTATTGTGTGGAAGTAACTGTGGATCCGAATGCAGTTTTTCATCTATTTTAGTGTGTTGTTTATTAACTTACATTACTCATTATTTATTATGGATTATTTATTATTTGTTGTTGATTGATATTTTAAATTTTACATGTATTTACGTGTGCTTTCGTAATTTTTTAATTTGCTTAATATATATTTAATTTATTTACTAAATTATTGTTTTGCATTATTTTATTTTATTTATTTATTTTTTATATTATTTTGTATTTATTTATTTTTTCTTTTGTTCGTTTTTATTTTTTGATTTGTTACTTGCGTAGTAAAAATTTGTTTGTCTGCATTTTAAGATGATTTCTGATCGTTTATTTAGAATTTGTGTTGATCTGGAAAGATAATTATAGCTATTTTCTCTTCCAGACAGAGTATACAGTTTATGGTTTTGTTTTTGTAGGCTTATGCTACTTTCCTTATTTTTCATTATATTTTTCGTGCGATTTGTTTTTGGTTTTAATTTCCCAGATATGTTAATAAAGCAGTATGCTGTACATTTATTTACTATTTGTAAATGATGTTTTTTGTGCGTAGTTTCCAGTGTCTTTCAGTTACTCTTATGTACATTTATATTCGTTATCTTCTGACGGTACATAGGCTTGTATATTACATTCTTCTGTAAACAAATACCATTTAAGGGAAATTCGTCCTTTATTCTGAAGTTACACGTGGGTTTGATTTGTACTGTGGATTTATTGGTTGTTTTCCTGTTGGGCGTTTTTATTATTTGTGTCATGTTCTCGATATAACTGTAACTAATTTTTACTGAGTTTTTGTTGAATATCTTGTGGACAGTAATTGATGCGGGGAAGTGTTTATGTATGCGCCTCATGAATAGATTTTCTACGTTTGATTTTACGTTTCTGTTTACGATGGGTTCAATCATATGATGTTTCTTTTCCCGTATTTTTTGTACTGTGTAGTGTGTACACTTTTGCCATTTATTTATGCTTATTTTAAATTTTATTTTCATTTTCTTACTAATATTATTAAAAAGGAAACGTAAACAATATCGCCTGCTCCACTATTCCCATAGTTCGATATATATATATATATATATATATATATATATGAATATAATAAAATAGGCAGCATATATTTACATTACAAAGAGTCAATCATACCTTTTCTCTTTGCAATGTAAATATATGCTGCCTATTTTATTATGTTTATAAAAAACAATTGATCCAGCAGTAAAGAATTCCTGAGGAAAAAAAACTACGAAGTAAGACATATCACTCTGTTACTTGAACTATCTACTTAGTTCATATCATATTAACTGAAAAACACTTATAAAAGAAAATACGTGGATTTACCAAATTACAAAATACATAAAAAATTCTCACTTTAAATATTTAAAATTTAGCGTTGCGATTTGCACACTCCAACACCATATAACAGTTAACAAATAGCTCAGACTTTACATCTTTCGGTTGGATAAACACATTTAAATCGTCTCCCAGTTTTGATTCTGATGGAAAATAAAGCCTGATGATGGATTGCGCGAAGCATTCGAAAGTACTAGCAGAAATAAAAAAAATACACCATATCCATTTTATTTATTTATGAGGATCTCATCATTCGGTGGATTATCAGTAGTGGAATGCTTATGTCTACTAGCGAAGTGATTTCGCCAATAATCGCATTCATATTGATTCAAGGATTGACTCTTTGTAATATATATATATATATATATATATATATATATATATAAGCAAATATGTGGATGTAGATCCGACGGTATGATGAAAAATATGGAAAAGACAAAACAAAATCCGAATATGCAAATTTACTGTTTTAACGATGTTTTAGAATTTCAGTTGTTCATTATCTGATTAGTCTTGTGTCTATCGTCTTTAAATGTTGACTTAAATATCGTCTAATCCTAAGTATGCTTCTAATAACCATGTCCTGAAGAGGGTCTACTAGACCGAAACGTCTGCCGTCGACAGTAAAACAACATTAAAACACTAAACTTGCATATTCGGATTTTGTTTTGTCTTTTCCATATCTTTCATCATATATATACATATATATATGTATGTATGTATCAAAATTCAAATTATGTAACGGACAGTTTTCAATCATCAAGTGAAGATTGTGTTGTGCATGAAACTTGGAGTTGTGCCAACTCTAAATGTATATTTAGGATTTATACCTATATGTGTGTGTTGTGCACGTGTGCGTGCGTGCCTATATGCTTGAGTATGTACTTGCGTTTTGCGTGCGTATTTGAATGTCACTGTTTGTAGTGGGTATTTTAAAATATCAAGGTAATACTAATTTTCTCTTTGCAGGTAACGAGTTGTGAAATGAACATTCGAATGATAATCGACTATCTGCAAAGTGTTTTTTTTTAAACCATCAGTAAAAGCAAACGCAAGATACTAGCAACAGAAAGGAAGTCCACAGAAACGGGCCTGATTCCAGAACGTTCCCTGAAACGGAAGGTTCTACGCTTTGTTGTCTTTCCGTGCATTTACCTAACATCAGAAAATAAATAACTCTTTCCTTTACCAAGTTGTTACTTTTTTATGTATCAATTTAATTTCTGAAAATTTCTTGAAATTACATGAAATTTCTTGAAATGTCGTGAAATTGAGAAAGTGGGGAATTTAACGGATGCAAAAAAATAAATTTTTAGCAAGATTTTCTAAAAATAATAATTTTAAAAATAAATTAATCAGCTTGTGAATAAGTCCTGAAGGTTTCATTAAATTCCTACAATTATTTCATTTTTTCAAGAATTTCCAAATCAAAGTGTTATTTTACCAGAAAAAAGGGGCTAAAATTTATATAAGCATCTCTGTTACACCATTCCAGCATAAAAACCAAGGTTTTTAACCAGAATTTCGAACGTTTTAGAAATGAGAATATTTTAAAATAATTAAAAAAATACATTGACCTTTCGTCTTAATAATAGCATAAACATTTCGGTGCTAAAACTTTGTTTTTTATTAAGCTTGGTGATATTTTCATCATGCTATTCGGATTTTTAGCGAAAAAGTAGAGGTACCTAGTTCTTAAAGTATGCTATATTTATGGGTTAAATGACCCAATATCAGGAATAGAACGGGTGTAAATATAAAAGTGGGCCTAGAGGTCAATACCCAGCGGTGACAATATGTTTCATGCTTAAACTCTATCTTAAAACCATATGTGTTGTATTTTGGCTCGACTATTTATATATACAGGTCAATGGTGTATTATGGGTAGACAATAATTCGCCAGCCGAAATCAAATCCCTGTGTAACTGCAGAGCAAAGAACTATTGTCCCTTAAATGGCAATTACATGAAGAATAATGTTATATCCAAAGTCACTGTAAAATCAGCAAATAACGAAGAAAATATATATAGTCGTAACTACAGGCAAACAAACAGTACGCACAAAGTATAATTTACAAATATTAAGTATGCGAATAGCACATGCTAGTTTTCATTTTGTTTGCTAGATCTGCTCCTCTGGCTTGCATTGGATGATCCGTTTATATTGAAATCCGTTTGCATTTCTACGTCCCAGATGATTTTGCTTCAATTTGATTTTTTTGGTGGTGGTGGGGGGTTGTATCTATAAGAACTTTTGGCATGAGATAATAACGTTTGTCGGCACTGGTCAAATAGATTTTCATTAATAAATTGGCATGTAAATCAGCATACTAAATTCATCTTTGAAATTGCGTTAATCTTACACTGAATGTGATGCTAGTCTTTGATTTGGATTATGAAGAATGGCAAAATCAAAATTAGCGAGCAAAGTATGAGGTTTATTTTTGCAGTTATATTAGTTCCTTAATTCTTCTTGAAATTATCTGATTTTTTAAATTAGTTATCTATTGTAACACCAAACCTAAAAGGAGGTATACAGAGGTAACATACTTTATTACTACTTATTTTAGTGGAGGGACATTTCAGGTTGCTTCGAAAATTTGACCTTTACAATGGTACGAATGGAAATGCAACCCAAATAGCTCTATTACTTACCAGGGGAAAAAAATTCGTCAGTTTTCTCTCTTATTTGTTTTCATCTTTTTTATTTTAATTTTTTGGTGTGTGTGTGTGGGGGGAAGGGTGATGCAAACTCTTCCAGGTGCATATTTGCTCAATGTTAAAGGAATTTTAGAAATGTCTTTAAAGTTTTCTCATAGTCTTCATTATTGCTGTATATTTTCACAAACCTTTTTATAATGTTTGAAAAGATATACAGAAATATCAGAAGCTAGAAGAATATGTTCTACAGGAACTTACAGAGACCAAAATCTGACAACGTTTAAACACTTGTTTGTTCCTTTGATTTGACACAGAAAAATTAGTTTACGACAAAATAATTACTAACATAAAAAACAGATTCATTATGAGAATACAAAGAGAGAGAGGGGGGAGAGAAAGAGAGAAGAGTCAGATAAAGAAAAATAGAAATAGAAAGAGAGAGAGAGAGAAAAGAGCAAGATGACATCTCAATGTAAAATAAATTTGCCCGGAAAACAGTACTTTGTATCTTGTGAGATTCAAAGACAATTGCTTATAAGTATTTTTTCTGTAACCGGAGAAACTGTGATTGTTCAATACTACAGTTAGTTTGTTAAAATGAGGCATTCGAAAGGAAAAGATATTTTATGTTCTGGATTAAAATGCTACCATTAATTTATTTCATGACAATACACATGTTGTGTATTTAATGCAACCAACATTTATCAGCTGAGTTGGGATCTTCATCCACACACGGCATCTTCTGGAAATATCCTTAATCACACGTTTTGATCCCTGAAAAAGTTATCTGTTTAGCAAGTTGAAGATATCGACAATTTCTTCAAAGAATTTAACGATTCAAAACCAGAGTTCTTTTATACATGAATACAAATTTTAAAATTAAGATAAAGAATGCGAGGGAAATATTTTTCGTAAATAATGTTTCTATGAGTATATATAAATAAATTACTTTCTCAGAACATATCATCTATATATCACATTGGCCATTTTACATCAGCCTAATAATTAAAGGTCAATGTCGTGTCAGTTTTTAACTTTTTTTTAACATCTTTCACGTAATATTTTTCGGATGACTTTGCATTTTTCTAAAACACTATTTCTCCGTTGCTTTTCTTTTTCTGCTTTGATGTGAATTCTTTTCTTTATTTTACTATCATTTTCTTAAATTAACGTAGTGGATGGACAGAAACAATAGCTACATGCTTGTTGGAAAGCCTCTTCTGAAGATCTTGTCTTTAAGAAGCTTCTCTGGAGAACTTTTTGATCCCTAGAATTATTGTCCAACTAGTCTTTTAACCCTTTCTGTCAATGTACTGGAGACTCTAATCAACAATGAGTTGGTGAAAGATATCACTTCATAAGACATGGCTTGTAAACTTTAACACCTCCAAAACGAAACTGCTAACTTTTAATCATCAGAGAGAAACATTTTTGCACCCTATCAATATGGCTGATGCTAACCCTCAGGAAAGCGACTTATCGCGCGTTCTTGGTCTCACATTTCCCACTGACAGGAAGTAGAGCGAGTATATTGAATTATTTCCTCTGTTTACTGCTAGGAATGTTGGCTCGCTGTATCTTGCCAGACAATTTCCTTCTTCAGTATCCATCATGTATACCCTCCGTCCGTACATTGAATATCGCTGCCATATCTGGTCTGGTGTTCCGGCGATTTATCTCGAGATTGTTGACAAAATCCAAAGGGACTGTAATGTTATCGGTCCTGACCTGTTACATCGACTTCAGTCATATCCAAACGCTGTTACATGCCATTCCTCTTTATTTTCCATAAATATTTTCATGGCATTTATTCTAATGAGCTCACCTCCTTGGTACCTCGACCGCACGAATGTAAGCGTACTACTAGATTGGCCAGTAGGTCTCATCGTTTTGTTGTTAAAATAGATGTAATCATAAATTCTATTCTAATAGTTTCTTTTCTTGCACTTCTTACCTGTGGAACTCTCGTTCGGTTTATTGCTTCAATCTTAGAATCTTCAAAGATTTAAATGCAATGTCCATCGCAATCTTCTGTATTCCTTAAAGTTTCTTTTACTTCCAGAAATCCCTTGCGTCTCAGTAGCATTATCGTAATTCTTATGTGCCTATATCCGCATATCTGCCACAATTACACCAAGGTTACTAGAATTTGCACGTCTTAGCACTTCCTCCTTCTTGATTCAATCTCTCCAAGACACCTTTAGAATTTTGCGAAGGCAATGGAACACATGAAAGAGTTGGATAATTCTGAGAGGACAATGAAATTGTATATTATATTGAGTTTCACTAGGAGACAATGGCGGTAATATAGCTGTTGTTTCTATGACAATGATGGGTTAAACGACTCTTGGTTGTGATAGTGAATGGGAATTATTAAAAATGAATCACTTCATATATTTAAGTTGATATTGAAAATGCTAATAAATGTCATTTACCAAAAGATATCGTTACTAGTCATATATAAAAATTTCTAACAAAAACATCGATGTCATTATGCAATCTTTTGTAAAAAAAAACATTTACGGCATTACGTAGGGTTTCAAATATCCAAGGTAGTAGAAATCGTGTTAATAAATTAATATATTAATTAATTTTTTTTTCAGAAAAAATATAGCATATGATCTTATAGAGTAATTTGTCATGGCTGATGAAAGCAAAACAAACATTATATAACGGTTCAAATATCCAAGGTAGCTTTGAAAGTGTGAAGGAAATTAATTTACTAAAACAAACATAAGTAATCTTACTAATAGCAAAAACACAGATGGCATTATGTTAAGAGTTCAAATAACTCGAGTAGAAATGAATTTATTAATAAGAAAAACTTGTCCAAATTTGGTATTCATTGGTATGTTCATTTATACCCAACTCTCGGTTTTCATTCTTTTTATCTTTTCTTTCCTTGTAGTATCGTTTTTCTATTCTACATACTGTTTAATATTTCCAAAAATATTCATCATTCGGTTTTACGGTTTGTTTATCATCCCCCCCTTTCTCTTCTGTTTCTTTGATTTATGCTTCATTTCTTTTCCATTTTTTAATCGTTCTTAATTCTTAATTTCTTTTTCTCTTTCTTTCATTTTGTCTTTCATTTTGTCTTTCATTTCTTTTCGATAATCTTTATTTTGTTCTACTTTATATTTACTTCTTATTTCACAATTTCTTCTTCATTTGATTCTGTTCAATTCTTTTAGTTTTCCATTTCTTCGCTCTCTTCTTTCTTCGAGTTCCGTACTTACGCCATCTTTTCTACGTACTTTCTTACCTTATATTCAATTTCTCCTTATATTTTTGTCTTCCATCAAATTTCATTTCATTATTATTCCATTTTCTTTTTCTTTCCTCGACATAATTGACATCCTCGTCTGAATAAGAAAAGTTTGACTTTTGTAAGATAGTCAATCACTATATGTACACACATACACACACATGTATCTATCTATCTACATCTCTCTTTCGTTGTCTCTCTCTATATATATATAGATATATATATGTGTGTGTGTGTGTGTGTTTGTGTGTGTGTGTATGTGAGAGACAGACAGACAGAGAGAATGTGTGTGTGTGTGCGTGCGTAAGTGTGTAAAATTTCAGATACTGGAATATTTTTTGCCAACCTGCTGATGCGAGTTGAAATCCTCACCGTATTTACTTGTTGTCGGAGTTATTTTTCCGAGATTTAAAAACTCTGTTTCGTTCAATTTCGCAAACTAAGTGATGAAATTTGAAGAAGCTGATTTGCTAGAAAAAATACTTTGACAAAAATTCTACTTCGCGGTTTGATAATTTCTTTAATTTAATTTTATATAAAAACTTAAAGAAAAGATATGCAAAAAACAGTATTTCAGTTTTATTAAATGAGTCGTCATTTTAATCATTAAATTGATCTTAAAATAGTGAGAGTATTTTGTATGTTAAATAATAAAACTTAATTTTTCGACAAAAAATAAATGAAAATTCACTACCCTAACCTACGCATCATAATAAAACCAAATGTAATTTATACCCACTTAATTGCTTTCACTTCTCTGCAAAATCTGGTTTCATTCGGTCAATGTATGTCAATTTTAGAGGGTGTAAAGAGCGGTAACAGAAACCATAGAAATTTATAAATACATAACTAAAAATATATCTGTAAAAGGACAATATGAATAAAGACAAAAGCAAAAATGGTCTTAGCTGTCGCGTTTTGTCCTCTGATAGATATTATTAATGCAAATATAAATATTTTATTTTGCAAAAAACTATTTATATGCAAATTAAAAATGTTGTTAGTCTTTCAAAATTATTAAATTTAAGTAACTTTCATAAATATTCATGAGATTAACAAAAAAGTTTTGGTAAATCATGGAGTTTGCTAAGTGACGTCATTTTATGTCTAATAAACAAATGTGAGTAAATAATGTTGCTTCATTTTTTTTATCATGTAATTAATATTTATATTATTTTATTTTGGAATTAATTTATGTATTATATATTTTAAATAAAATGAGATTATGAATTTAATCGTTTTCTTTTCATTTTTAACATTTTTATTATCATGAATGTTAACTTGGGAAAGAAATGTTTCAAGAATGCAGATATTTGAAAAAATCGCGGAGGCTGATTTATCTTTTGATAGTGGCACGCTCGAGGATTTTCTGTCTACGTTACGTTCTCCTTTTATTCAGTGCGGCATTCTTTAGATCAAAGTTGTGGTTGAATTTATTTCTATGCATGACTAATGTATTTGATAAAGTGTTGTGTATAAGATCCCGTTTGTGTTTATAGATAAGTATATTTAATTTCTGCAAGTTTTCTCAATGTATTGTGAGGCTCAGTTATGACAGATTATGTCATTTATACATACTTCAGAATTATTGTTATGGATATTTTTCTGGATAAAATGTTTTGGTTAAAAAAACGTTCATAGGTTGATTGTTATATTTATTGACAATATTGTACAATTCAAAATGGCCGCCCTTTACTTTTTACATAGATAATCTTAATCCCTTTTCAACTGAAATGCATGGCTTCTTCGCCATTTTTTCACGCCCTCTTCGACCTCTCTTCGCTGAAGTAGTATCGCAACATCATAAGAACATCTTTCAAGTGCGATATATTTGAGTATTAGATATGCGAGATATCGCTCTCCAATATTGGACATATCACAAAGTCAATAGGAATAATGTGGGCGCTTGATGGAGGCCAAACTGACGTGCCAAAAAATCCACGGAAATTGGCCGTGTGTTCTGGAATACCGTCTTGCGTGAAGATATATCGACTTCCAAGTGCGAATGGCGAAAAGAGAAACACATATCTCTCCAAAAATTACTGGTAAACTCTGCTGGTGATTTACTCTCCTTCAATGAACAGCAGTGGCGATTTCAAAACATTTGTAGCAATAGCAGCACAAAGCATGATAGTAGATGGTTCTGTTCTGATACTTTCATGAATATTTCCTGGCAAAAACCCTGTGGAATGAAGTGAAAACCTTATCGTTTTGGTAGTTTGCCACAACCTCCCCAGAGGAAAACTTCTCGTCTGACAAAACGAAGATTTCGTCTCCAGTATGCTGAGTCTCCTCCAATATTTTCTTCCTTTTGCCAAGCCGTTTTTTTCGTCGAGGAACATGTGAACAGCTACCGTCATTGAATCTTGTATGGTTTTATCACAAAATCCTTTTTTGAAAATCCTACTTAGCGACCTTTCCAAAATATTCAGCCCTTTTTCATCTTCTGCAGGCTTCTACTAGGATTCTCTCTTCACCCTTTGCTTGACGGTTTTCATGGCTCTCCTGCTACGAACTGAATGCTTTATTCCTGGGGTCAGATTTGCTGAAATTATTTGATCCTCTTGAAAATTTCTCCACCCACTAAAATCTATTTTTCTGCAAATATTCATCTGTTTTATTACCTCAAATTCTTCATACCAGCCATTTTCAATGCGACAATTTGACGACGTTACTTAAATTCTAAACAATAAAATAAAAGTATGTTAGGAAGTCTTAAGACAATATTAGAAACTATATTTACGAATATGCATTTAAAATCTTTGTATAAATAATGGGTAAATATTTATGCCGCGCCTGGTTTACATACGGAGCGTATTTTGGGGGTTAGGAACAAACTTGAATTACTAAAATCTAATGTTATGGCAATCAAATACTGGAGAAATCTTTTGAATATATTTTCCCAGCAGAACAAAATTTTGAAAAAAAAAAAACTGATTTTCTAAATAAATAATATGACCAGATTATACATTCTAAGAAATTATGATTATGGTTTTCATTTCGGTCGGTATCTGTAGGTTTTGAAAATACCACCAGGCAAATTAACCGCGGGTAGGTTAACGTACCCGGCCAAGATAATAAAAAAATAGCCGAGAATAAAATGATGATTCAGTAGATCTGCGGCCCATACAAAATTAGAACAATACTCAGAAGCACCTAAACTCTGCGAAGATATATCTGTCATGTCAATCCTAACAGAGGGGTGTGAACATGACCAAGAACCATATGTATTCCATTCCTTGCAGTTGTGGCAAATAAATATAAACAAGGTACCCACTAAAATAAGGCTGGGGGAACATCGAAATTTGCAGTAATGGGTGCGACAATGAAATGAGGCATGGCTGATCATGTATGAGGGGGAAAGGGTAACCATCAATTACTGTGGAATGAAGTGAAAATACTGGACAAGAAATAACCCTGGAGACGTCTGAATGAAACAGCACGTATGCTAAATTATGAGGACTGTCTTATTAGATCTAGCACCGAAATAAATACGATATGAATGACGGTAAGCAATAAGGAAATAAATATGGTAGCTGATTTTTAAAATCAGCTGCAGCTGTAACAAAAAGTATGAGAGAGTGCAGTCATATATGACAAGCAGTATAAGAAGCACTTATCAGCATGCAGATTATGTTTAAAGATCCAATTTCTCCACAGAAAATTGTCCCACGTGGCAATATCATAGTGGAATAACGCGTTGGTTCGTGAAGTTGGTGATATAGTAATTGCTACTAGTGCGTAATTTGACCCACTAGAAACAGTACGTGCAATAACTGAGTAATACTAAATAAGAACTTGACGATTTATCCCTGATATAGACAGTGGAACAAGAACAACCCACTAAATTAAATAAAGTGTTCATTTTAGAATTCACTGGAGTTTAGACGGATCGACGATCATCTGATGAAGGCTGGAGGCAACAAAAAAAGAAACGTGATTATACAGCAATGATAAGGACAATAGACAGTATGTAAATTATTTAAATCATATTTTGTACTTCTAGCAACAAAATGTTATTTGCCTTCGGAAAACTAATTAGGAGGTAAATAGGAATAAACAATCGGAAGTGTGTATCTTGTAATGCCTTAATTTGTTAGCAGTTTGTATGCAAACTTCCTTTAAAGATGTAGAGAGATATTTATGCACTGTTGTTTTAATGCGCCACGTACATAGCTGGGGATTAAGTAGTCCCCCGGAGGGAAAAGAGACCCGTCTGGTCTCTATGACATGTGAAGAGATACAAATCAAAATGAGTGGTGGCCTGGCCAGTCTAGGAGACTCTCAACTAGTTAAAATAATAGCCAATCTCAATCCCTCAATTTTTCTTGTCTCTCCGCCGCCCTACATTTACAATCGGCAGCTTCAGAGAATGTTTCATTCGACAGCATTGCAAAACTCTGATTGATATATCCCCTCGCTCCCAGAGCGATCAGTGCACCCACTCATACTTCGGTGAGATCGATTTTCTCCGTGTGACCTATTCTTGCGGCCATATACCGTAGTAGTATTAACTTAAGCGTAGCAAATATCACCAAAAATGAATACCACTTTTCCTTCTACGAAAGGTATGTGTAGATACACGTCATTGGGAAAAATATGTGGTCTATTAAAAGGAAAAGCAATTATCCCCATGAGGATTCTATCCTGTGCTCAGTCCACAGTGTTGGCACAGGCTCTAACAAAATAAGCCTCAAGAGGCAAAATGATATCCTGATAATAATATCGACCAACATAGAATACACACATGAGAGTGCGGCAGTTATAAGCATTTTTTTTAATTATTTTCATTTATATCGCATTGATTTTTTAAGTCCACACTATCCACATCGAAAAACAAAAAGCAATGGGTGCTTGGAACTCAAGTTCATACATTAAGTTTCTTTTCAAAGTGGAAATTCAAAGCAAGGAATGCCAGCAAAAAAAAAAAAGCAAAGAAAAAACATCCCTTCAGAAATGTTCCAAAAAGAACCAAGAAAAAAAGAATACAAACAGAAATGATCAATCTGGTTAGGCCAAATTAGGTAAATTCAGTAACAGAAGATTCGATCTCGGAAGAATTGGTAATTTTGAAAAGGTATGAAAATCCAATAACTATGAAATAAAAGTTGATTAAAAATTGATTTTAGGGCCGTTCTAGGGTGGGGATTTGGGGGATACACTTCACTCTTTTATATTTTTAAATATCGTTGAATCAAGATAAAACTCCATTACAAAAATACCAGGGCCATACTTTCAGAAGCCGGGCTTAGGGGCTAGGTCTCATTCCTCAATATTTTAAAAGTATTATTAACTATGTAGGTTTAGATAAAACCCAACTAAAACAATACCAGGGTCGTACTTTCAGTAGGGGTTAGCTACTCCGAATACGTTTAAATAAGTATTAACTAAAGAAATTATGGGTTCCAGTTCAAACTTCACTGCAAAAATACCAGAGCCCTACTAATTTCTGGATGCCCTCTCTAATATTTTTAATAAATATATTTTTAAATAAGTATTTATTTAATTACTATACTCTATTGTTTTCAAGCAAATAAAATCGATTTGTCTTAGGTAAGTTTAGTTTTTGTATCATCTTTTCTTCATAGTTAACGAATTCTCCTACCTTGTTAAAATTTTCGAATTTTTCGTTACCGAAAATTCCGTTACTGAATTTGCCAGGCAACAGTTAGGCACTGAACTGACATCCAAAGTTTAAGCCAGGAAACATTTTATATAACATTTTTTCATTTCTTTTAATTACCTTTTTTTATATTTGTTTATTTCCACTGTTGGAAGTTTTCGATCAAGATAAAAGTGCACAGCTGAATTATTTTCTACTGATTGAGTCCCGCAAAAATATCTAAAATCCAGTCACCTTTTTTTTTCTTCCTTATTAATTCCCTCAAATCGACGAAGCGAGACTTTCATTTATAAACAGTAAATTGTTTAGATTATCAGGGGCGCTTTGAATCGCCATTTCCTCAAAGCCAAATCAAATTTCTAAGAAGTAGATAACTTTTTTTTATCTGATTGCGACTTTCGCTTTCTTCTTATCGCCTTTGACTTATCGACTTATGGATATTGCCTTTTCCCAGATAATATTTTGTAGCGACATATATCTCGTTATTTTAATAATAAATTAATGGCATTGATATTTATTTCGCTAAGAATTATTGCTATAAAATTATTAATTCATTACTTTTACCAATATCCGTCGAATCTGATATTATCGATTTTTTGTTTTACTTACTGAGAATTAATGTTTTTCACATGAATATACATCAATCTGTAGATATTAATACACTACGATAGAATTACCCCGATAAAGAAAGTTCATTTTTTAAAACTACTTACGTTTTAGTAACATTTTACATATTTCCAACTAGTTAACATGTGTTTCTTTTTTATATTTTAAATACATCCCGTTTAAAAGCAGCCTTCAGCGACCTTTATAAACGATGTCACCTCACTTCTTATTGAGATTTGGTATGATAAGTTTTATTATAATAATATGCAAATAAAGAAAGAGGATCAAAAACACGTATTGAGGTAAAATTTAGTTCCACTTAAATATGATGTTTAGCATGTTCTTCGAATCTCAGAATATCATGAGTTTTTGTTAAGAGTTATTTTTATTTATTTATTTTTTTTTTTTTTGCATATGCAAACTTACAATTTTGAAAAAATTGCCATGTGGAAATGTTCAGGAGAAAAAATGAAAAAAATAATAGTTTGTTTCAGATTATGATACTCGTCAAATAATCATATTATTATCATGTCAAAATATTTATATCTATAAAAGGCAGGATGTGTCTATGTGTGTAACGAATGCATGGCCGCAATTTTCGCCAGATTTGCGCCAAAATTTACATGCCCATGCTCCAAGTTAGCGGGAAGGCCAAGACAAAATTTGCATTTCCAAACTCCCATCGATAGTGGAAATAATCGATTTTGTCATGCTTCTACGGTAGTTTTTCATGTAGTTTGCGGCCATTTTCTACTGGCCAGAGTGAGAGCCTATAGCTGGCTGCCATGAATAGGCAGGGAGATTCTATTGGCCAGGGTGAGAGCCAACAGCTGACTAACACGAATGTTAACTAGCATGCTAGCAGTAAAAAAAAATCGATATCTACATTCGTCACAAGTGGGAAAAATTTAAATCTGCATGGCACTTTACTCCACTTGGCTCATTCGCTTGCTTAAAATCAACGTTGATTCTGATTCCGCAGAATTGGGTTGGGTGGGAAAAAGTATTTGTTTTTAACATTCTTTTTCATTCGTTTTTTTCCAGTTACGAGTTCTTTCTTTAAAGCTGATCGTTTTGTGTTCATTTTGTTTAGTTCTTTTTTCGTAACAGATTTAATGTTTAGTATAGAGCTTAGAAAAAATTCGCAGTGTGAGATAGGCAAGAATTATGGCATGTAGCAACATCAACACGGCAAAGGGCACTGCTTTAAAGGCAAGGAAGGGCAAAAATATTTTAATTCAAGTGATAGCGATTGCTGTATGAGTCGTACGATTTTTGAATCAAGCCCGGGCAACGCCGGGCCATGCTGCTAGTTTTTATATGAAATTTAAAACAAAACATTTCTAATAAAACAAAGACAACATTTTAATTCCTATTTTTCCATTTAGCGTATGAATTGTCGCACATTTAGATCAAATGTATGGAGAAATGTTTTTGTTCGATTATTGTCAAATATATGTATTCGTTAATGTTATCAGTGTTATAGTTACGCTTTTATTAACTTCATCCTGATATTCAGAAAAGTTATATTTCTGAATTACATATGCGTGTATTGTATAAAAGTGAAATTTTCATTAATTTTTAATTTAGCGTAGAATCGTCGAATATTATTGTTTGGTAATGCCTTTAAATGAGTGAATACCTTAAATCTTTCCTGTTATTATTATTCTTGTTCGTTTCAAGGTAATGTGATTTAACGAATTTAATATTTATTTAGCAAGTTTCTGTATTTTATATTCTAAAAATAAGGAAACAAGTGATAGTCATATGACAGAAATTAATGCAAGATTTATATAAAATTTCATATCAATCCTTATTCGAATTAATGTACCTGCCTCTCAATTGCAATAAATTATATATTTGAGAATATACCTGGGATTCATTTACCCATGTATCAGCATTTCAAACATTTAACAACGTCAACAACATTTTTTTTTAAATGCAACAATAAAACGTTTATTTTCTGAAATAAAAGTAGTAGGACGTCATTTGAAATAACAATTAAATATGCTTTTCAGAAATATACAATCGCAATGAAATATTCAATTTCCCTTGCAGTGAAGTTTGTTTTATCAAGTAATTAATTTTTCTAAGGCGATTTGAAATGTCTTGACATACTTACTTTATGACGGTCAGCCTAATGCGTTCATGAGTGCGTAGACAAAGGCTTAGTCGTCGGCTGCCAGTTAATCCCCTCTATTGCGTGCGTGGACAAGGTTTAGTCGGTGGTTGCTGGCTTTCATCTCTTCCATTGTGTGCGTGTGTATGTTTACGCAAGTGTAGATCAAACTGGCCTCCAAAATTGTTTTGAACCACGAGAAGCAATAGGTTTCTGTTTTTAATAAGCTAATGAAAACATCTCTTTATATTACGATGAGTTTTCCGACTTTCAAAATCAAAGAAAAAAGTCAGAATAAGTTGTTATTAAAAGACATTGCAACTACAGCTGACTAATATAGGCATTCGACTTTAGTCATAATCGCCTTAGGATATGATGGTCAGAACGGAATCTAGATGCAACTGGAAGATTACCTGTATATGATTTAGTAATAAGAAATGTGTAATGACAGGGGAGGTAGCACATAGTAGCATCTGAATGTCTTGCTTGGACACACCTGTTACTAAGATATATTCTCAGAAGACGTTCTACGTATTTTGACGTGTTGCGTTTCAATACTGGAAAGTTATTCAAAGTTATAAGAAGCGGGAAATAGTTTCAAATTCTTGCAAATTCACAGTGGGTGGGGGGCACCAAGATGTGATGTAATGATTAACAAGCTTGTCTCCCTAGATCACTAAGACTGAGTAGTGAGTTCGATCCTTACTGGTTGCGCAACTTTTCCGGCCATGTTTCACATCTAACCTCCACTTAGTAAATTATATTGGCCACTTCGGATTGGTGCAATGGTTTGTAAGCTTTTCTAGCAAGATCAGTTACGACTGAATTATGTGTTCGGCCCTCACTGGAAGCTCCAGACTTTTGGTCTTGTGCTATATCTAAGCTCCACTTAGAAAATCACCATAAAGTACAATAAATATATTCTTTCAAATTCAGAGGTAAACAGTAAATGCATAAATTATTTTTCTCAATCTAAAATAAAATAATAAATAATAATTACATAAAAAATTCAACAACAAAAATATACCATTTACTCACATTCGTTTATTAGACATTTGATTACATAACTTATTATTCATCATAGTATACTTTGACTTTCACAGCCACAGGTTTATATTTCTGTGCATTCTTAAATTTAATAAGTTTGAAAACCTATTGACATTTTTATTTCTGTGTATCTGTTTATAAATACTTCTGGCAAAAATTCTTACATTTGCCTTACATTTGTCTATCGGAGGACGAAACGCATTGGTAAAGAAAAGTTTTCCATTTGTCTTTCTTCATATTGTCTTTTTGCAGATAATTTTTAATGATTATATTTATATTTGAATTTGTACGTATAAACACACACACACACACACACACACACACACACACACACACACATATATATATATATATATATATATATATATATATATATATATATATATATATATATATATATATATACAGGGTGTACTTAAAGTTCGTGTGAACTTTAAAAATATATAACGTTATTTGTATTTGCGATAGAAATAATCTGTAAAAAATGTTATAAAGTTTAATGTACCTATTTGTAAATATAGCTAAAATAACTAATGTGATTTCAGGCATTACTGTAGATCAGTTGGCAAATGTTTTCCGTGAACTGCAAAATCGTATTACCCTTTGTATTGCTAATGATGGAGGACATGTGGAAACTTAAATAAAATTTCAATAAAACCTTAAAAAATATAGATTTACTTCTTTCTAATCCTTTTTACAAATAAACTTATAAATTTTTTAAAGTGTACACGAACTTTATGGATAACCTGTATATATATATATATATATATATATATATATATATATATATATATATATATATATATATATATATATATATATATTAATACATGTTACATTAAATAATATAGACAGGTTTTGTCTATTTCATATTGTCTGATAAGCTCAATCATATTCTCGCTCTCTCTCTCTTTCTCTCTCTCTCTCTCTCTCTATATATATATATATATTGTGTATATTTCGGCAGCAATCTTTCGTTAATGCATGTTTCATTAAATAATACAGACAGGTTGTGCCTATTTATTCTAAGTAAGTTCCTTTCATATTGTGTGATAAGCTTAATCCCATTATTGTTCAAAGACGGACGGAAAACACTGTATTGATACATGTTTAAATCCAATCTAAGCTTTCGGCTTACATAAGCCATTATCAAAGTTGACAACTTCAATAAATCAAACAACCCACAGACGAAACTACAATGATAGTTCGCTTTTGTTGCTTGAAGAAGCTCAAAGTAACAACGACAAACTCGTATATAACATGCATTAATGAATAATTGCTGCGGAAATATATATATATATATATATATATATATATATATATATATATATATATATATATTGTGTAAAGATAATATAAGAAGGATGGCCGATGTTTTTACATGTTGACTTACCTAATGCAATGCATATGTTTAACAATGACTACAACGTGTACATTTATTCTATTCTGTTATGGCAAAAATGTGCGTTCGTCGTTTCTGTGTATTTCATTATGAAATCATCATAATATTTTGCTGCCAGCGTAACTTTCCCGATTTCCTTTGCTGTAAAAAGACACCAATTAACAGTTCCTGACCGGCTGGCAAACATATTAATCGTTCAATGAGAAAAACCTCTGAACTCTAATGCAAAGGTCTTGCAGATGGTGGCAGTAGTAGAAAAGTAGAGATCTGGATGGCTGCGTTTGGTTGTTAGCGGTGGTATCCGTGTGTGGAATTACATCCGATTCAGGGAGAAGCATGAGGTGTTGAACAGGTCTCATACATCACTCCCAGGAAGAAAGAAAAAGAGAACAAGACAAGTAGGTGGGAATATAGTAAATTTGCATTTAAACGCGTTGTTCTTTTTTAAAAGTTTTTTTTCTTCTCGTAGCTTTATTCTTTTATTCAACTCTACCCCATCACACAGTGTATTAAAAAGCGACAAAACTGAAATTTTGAAAATAAAAGGAAAAAATATAAATAAATTTACCGACCAAAGCATCCATGCATTTCTATTTCTCGTATTGGGTTTATTTTTAAGGAGAACGCCATCTTGAATTTAAGAATTAGATATTGCCATCCCGCGTCTCTCCACTTTCCTCGTTCACAAAGTTTACTCCCATTTCCGCCTATTAATTTTCCACCAATCATCTGCTTCGTACGCAGTTGTAAGAAAAAGAGTAAACAAAAAGTGAAAAAACTGAGTGACTTAATTTGACTTACCTGTCTTCATAAACGCGCAAAGAATACGAGCTGGGTGGATATTCACAAAAATAAAGACGGCCTCCTTTACACAGACGCACAATTCTCAGCCCATCCTCCCACAGCAAATCCTATCCAAAATAACTCGTCTTACTGTGTTTCGAGTTAAACCATCTCACATGATTTATTGCTGCAAATGCCATTATTTTCTCAATGTTTTTACTTACGTGCTGAAACCAAATGCATTCTCCATTGCACTGACGTCTGCAAAATATACACGCAGTGGAATTATTATCGACTAGCCTTCCTGGTAAATTTGATAACTTTCAGTCAAGTCCAAACATCTAATGAAATGTACCGTTATAATGCAGGCTTAAAACATATGCGCTTAGATGAATATAAATTGTTTGGCGGTTAAGAAGCGTGACTGTATGAATATGGTTTAATGAGATCTGTAAACTTTCATATATGATATTTATTACTCCTTATTTAAATCTACTGATATTGGATATGTAATTTTCTCATCAATATTGCCAATGGGTTCATCGCGACCGTATAAACACAATAGTAAATAAGCAAAAGTAACTTTCGTAAACATGTTAGATAAAAACAGAAATAAGATTACATGGACAGCAAAGATGAAAAATAAAATCTCCCGGTCAGTCAGTCAGTCATACAAGATTTTTCAACAAAAAAAAATCGACTACAATTCAAAGAGTCCTTCTGTAGGATCACAAGTGCTACAAATAAGGATTTCTGGATCTTTTTTAAAATTGATATTCATCTTGTACTAGACCCGAGAGCCAATCTAGGTAAAGGGTTAATGAAGAAGATTGTTGTGTGAGCAGTAGAATATTTGGGAAAGATAAGTGTTAAACCAAGATTTGAACAGGTTAAGACTATAGCGCCCGGGGAAGCATGCTCTTGGGAGTCGATTCCATAAGATAGCGGTGCGTCTTGTTAAAATTTGAATGACAACAGGACTATACATCACGTAGCAACATATCATAGTTTAATATATATCAAACAAGAATTTACGGAACATCAAGTAAACATTCTCTCAGCAATCTACAAGCGATCGTCAGATCACAAACAATGAAGCATTTTTGTAATTCAAATACAAACCGCCATTTATTCGTATAGAATATTTTTCCAAGTATATAAGTGTATGATTTTTATATAATTTCTTTTTATTAATTTATTTTCTAACACTAATAAACATGTCTCTTTTTACCGACTAATCTAGGTAGACGTTTTCAACATGCCGTTTAATAACCTTTTTGCTAGCGGCTGCTATGATAAAAAGTAAGCTAAATGGTCAACATCAAAATGTTTCAAGCAGTTTCAGCGACCTGCTCTATCGTAGAGAAATGCTTTTGCTGATTAGTTTGGTTTGGTTTATTTTGTTTTACGGCATATCAACCTCAATGGGTTATTTAATGCCGGCAACATTTTTAGGATAGATTCGTATGAATAGAATATGTATTCTTTGGTTTAGATTGGTTTGGTTTATTTTGTTTTACGGCATATCAACCTCAATGTGTTATTTAATGCCGACAATATTTTTAAGATATCTCCGTATGAACAGAATATGTATTCTTTGGTTTAGATTGGTTTTGTTTATTTTGTTTTACGGCATATCACCCTCAATGGGTTATTTAATGCCGACGATATTTTTTATTGCTGATAATATTTTGTTTTGTCAAAAATCTGTTTCTAGTAATATTTTCCCTTCAAAATTGTATTGCTGGTAATAGTTAACTATTTGCCCATAGCTGGGACCCTAGCAAGTGCTACCACCCCGGGTCAGGGTGGACCTGGGAACACCAGCAGTTAAGAGGTGGTTCCACAATCCTCAAAACCTCCTGATCAGAGGCCTTGCTGCTGGACGTAGTTTATTGTCTTACCCAGGACGCGAATGTAGTTTAACGTCTTACCCAGTACAGTTTGCTGATTGGACCTAAACGAATCGCTGCACGCTTTTCACGATTAAAAGCAGTGAACTCCAAATGTAGATGGAGAAGAGACTCGAGACAAAAGTAATGTGGTTCTAAGAATACCATGGTCTGAACATGTGAGGAACGACGAAATTTAGAAAAATAGAGCACAAAATGGTTGGTTGAAATTGTTTAGCCGTATATCAACTTCTATGTGTTATTCAATGCTGAAATATAAGTATCCGGGCGCAATTTTAAACTTTCAACTACAGATAACTTGTATAAAATTTTATGTGGTCAGGGTAAATGTATGTTTTTTAGGCATAAAGTTTGTAGATCATAAAATTTAGTTTTGGTAATTTTAATATAAAAATGTAATTATATATTTTTTAGTGTTGTATTGATTGTCATTTTCCATAAAAAATATATAGATGGGCAATATTATTTTAAAAATGTACTGTCGATTACTGTTTGGGAGTTCACTGTGTTCCAATAGCTGGGAACATAACAGGTGCTATCACCCCTGATCAGGATGGATCTGGGAACAACAGCTGTAAATAGGTAGTTGCTCAAATCCTCCAATCTCTCGAACAGAAGCCTTGCTGCAGAGGGAGGAATAAACACCATCTCGTAGAGTGTGTATGAACAATAATCTTTTGGTTTTATACCATGTAATAAGCAATATAACGCACATTGTGGAACAATAATTAACAAATCAGTCTTGGAGAAGGGCTATATAGGAGGACGGACCATAGTGAGGGGACCATTCAGCATTCACTGCTATATAGAAGGAATGACCATTGTCAGGGGACCGTTCAGAATTCACTGCTATATTGAAGGACTGGCCATAGTGAGGGGACCGTTCAGCATTCACAGCTATATAGAAGGCCTGACAATAATGAGGGGACCGTTCAGCATTCACTGCTATATAGAATGACTGGCCATAGTGGAGGGACCGTTCAGCATTCACTGCTATATAGGACTAAACATAGCGAGGGGCCCGTTCAACATTCACTGCTATATAGGACTGATCATAGTGAGGTGACAGTTCAGCATTCACTGCTATATAGAAGGACTGATCATAGAGAGGGGACCGTACAGCATTCATTGCTATAGAGAAGGACTGATCATTGCGAGGGTACGTTCAGCATACACTGCTATATAGAAGAACTGCTCATAGTGAGGGGGTCGTTCAGCATTCACTGCTATATAGAAAAACTGCTCATAGTGAGGGGACCGTTCAGCATTCACTGATATGTAGAAGGACTGACTATTGTGACGGTACCGTTCAGCATTCACTGCTATAGAGAAGGACTGATCATTGCGAGGGTCCGTTCAGCATTCACTGCTATATAGGAAGACTGACCATAGTGTGGGGACCGTTCAGCATTCACTGCTATATAGAAGGACTGATCATAGTGAGTGGAGCGATCAGCATGCACTGCTATATAGGACAGTGAGGGGACATTCAGCTATATAAAAAAACTGATGATAGTGAGGGGATCGTACAGCATTCACTGCTATATAGAAGGACTGGACATTGTGAGGGGACCTTTCAGCATTCAATGCTATATAGAAGAACTGATTATAGTGAGGGGATGGCTCAGCATTCACTGCTATATATCCGGACTGACCACAGTGAGGGGACAGTTCAGCTTTCACTGCTATATAGACGTACCTATGATAGTGAGAGTACAGTTAAGCATTCAGTGCTACATAGAAAAAATGATCAAAGTGAGGGGACCGTTCCGCATTCAGTGCTATATATAAGAACTTATCATAGTGAGGGGATCGGTCAGCATTCAATGCTATATAGGAGGACGGATAATCGTGAGGGTACATTTCGGCATTCACTGCTATATAGATGGACTGACAAGACAGTTCAGCATTCAGTGTTATCTAGAATAAATAGTGAGGGGATCGTTCAGCATTCACTGCTATATAGAAGGACTGATCATTTTGATGGTACCATTCCGCATTCACTGCTATACGGAAGGACTGATCATAGTGAGGGGACCGTTCAGCATTCACTGCTATATAGAGGAAATGATCATAATGTGAGCACCGTTCAGCATTCACTGCAATATTGAAAGGCTGATGATCGTGAGGGGACCGTTCAGCATCCACTGTTATAAAGATGGACTGATCATAGTGAAGGGACCGTTCAGCATTTACTGCTATACTGAACGAATGATCACCGTGAGGGGACCGTCAGCATTCACTTCTATATAGAAGGACTAATCATAGTGATGGAACCGTTTAGCATTCACAGCTATATAGAAGGACTGACCATAATCAGGGGACCGTTCAGAATTCACAAATATATAGAAGGACTGGTTATTGTGTGCGGACTTTTCAGTATACACTGCTATATAGAAGGACTGATCATAGTGAGGGGACCGTTTCGCATTCACTGCTATATAGATGGACTGAACATAATCAGGGGACCGTTCAGAATTGACTGCTATATAGACGGTCTGACCGTAGTGAGGGGACCGTTCATCATTCACAGCTATAGAGAAGGACTGGCCTTTGTGAGTGGATCTTTCACCATTCACTGCTATATATAAGAATTTATCATAGTGATCACTGCAATATAGAAGGACTGACCATAATGAGGGGACCTTTGAGCATTCACTGCTATATAGTAGGACTGATCATAGTGAGGGGACCATTCACCATTCACTGCTATATAGAAAAACTGATCATAATGAGGAGATCGTTCAGCATTCACATCTGTGTAGAAGGACTGACCATAATGTGAGTTCCGTTCACCTTTCTCTGGTATGTAGAAGTACTGATCATATTGAGGGGACCGTTCAGCATTCACTGCTATATTGAAGGACTGATCACCGTGCGCGGACCGTTCAGCATTCACTGCTATATTGAAGGACTGACCATAATGAGGGGACCTTTTAGCATTCACTGCTATATAGAAGGACTGATCATAGTGAGGGGACCATTCACCATTCCCTGCTACGGACGGATCATATTTAGTGAACCGTTCAGCATTAACTGCTGTATAGAAATGCTGATGATAGTGAGGGGACCGTTCAGCATTCACTGCTATATAGAAGGACTGACCATAGTGAGGTTACCGTTCAGTATTCACTGCTATATACTGGAACTGATCATAGTGAGGGTACCGTTCAGCATACACTGCTATATAAAAGGAATGAATATAATCAGGTGACCGATTCAGAATTCACTGCTATATTGAAGGACTGATCATCGAGAGGGCATCGTTCAGTATACACTACAATATAGAAGAACTGATCATATTTAGGGAACCGTTTAGCATTCACTGATGTATAGAAATGCTGATGATATTCAGGGGAGCGTTCAGCATTCACTGCTATATAGATGGTCTGAACATAGTGAGGGGACCGTTCAGCATTCATTGCTATAAAGAACTAATCATTTTCTGCGAGGATCGTTCAGTATTCACTGCTATATAGAAGAACTGATCATAGTGAGGGTATCCTTCAGCATTCACTGCTATATAGAAAGACTGACCATGGTGATATGACCGTTCAGCATTCACTGCTATATAGAAGGTCTGATCATAGTGGGAGGACCGTTCTGCATTCACTGCTAAATAGAAGGACTTATCATTTTGAGGGTATTGTTCAGTATTCACTGCAATATAGAAAGACTTGTCATAGTGAGGGGACCGTTAAGCATACACTGCTCTATAGAAATTCTGATGATATTGAGGGGACCGTTCAGCAGTCACTGCTATATAGAAGATCTGGTCACAGGTATGGAACACTTCAGCATTCATTGCTATGTAGAAGGCTGATCATAGTAAGGGGACCGTTCAGTATTCACTGCTATATAGAAGAACTGATGATAGTGAGGGGACCTTTCAAGATTCACTGCTACATAGAACGACTGATCTTAGTGAGTGTCCGTTTAGCATTCACTTATATGTAGAAGGACTGATCATAGTGAGGAAACCGTTCAGTATTCAGTGCTATAGAGAATAAATGATCATAGTGAGGGGACCGTTCAGCATTCCCTGCAATATAGAAGGACTGATCATAGTGAGGGGGCCGTTCAGCATTCAATGCTATATAGAAGAACTGATCATAGTGAGGGGATCGTTCAGAATTCACTAATATGTAGAAGGACTGACCATAGTGTGGAGACCGTTCAGCAATCACTGCTATATAGAAGAACTCATTATAGTGAGGGTATCGTTCAGTATTCACTGCTATATAGAAGAACTGATGTTAGTGAGGGGATCATTCAACATTGACTGCTATATAAAACGACTGACCACAGTGAGGGGACCGTTCAGCATTCACTACTATATAGAAGGACTGATCATAGTGATGGGATCGTTCAGCATTCACTGCTATATAGAAGGCTGATCATAATGAGGAGACCGTTCAGCATTCACTGCTATATAGAAGGACTGATCATAGTGAGGGGACCGTTCAACATTCACTGCTATATTATTGATCATAATTATGGAACCTTTCAGTATTTACTGCTGTATAGAAATACTGATGATAATGAGGGGAGCGTTCATCTTTCACTGCTATATAGAAGGACTTATCATAGTGAGTGGGGCGTTCAGCATTCTGTGCTATATAGAAGGACTGACAATAGTGAGGGGACCGTTCAGCATTCACTGCTATCTAGAAGGATTTCTCATAGTGAGGGCACCGTTCAGCATTCCCTGCTATATAGAAGGACTGGCCATAGTGAGGGCACCGTTCAGCATTCACTGCTATATAGAAGGACTGATCATAGTGATGGGATCATTCAGCATTCACTGCTATATAGAAGGCTGATCATAATGAGGGGACCGTTCAGCATTCTCTGCTATATAGAAGGACTGAACATATTTAGGGAACTGTTCAGCAATCACTGCTGTATAAAAATGCTGATGATATTGAGGGGACCGTTCAGCATTCACTGCTATATAGAAGGGCTGATCATAGTGTAGGGTCCCTTCAGCTTTCGCTGCTATATAGAAGGTCTGATCATATTTAGGGAACCTTACAGTATTCACTTCTGTATAGAAATGCTGATGATAGTGAGGGAACCATGCAGCATTCATTGCTATATAGAATGACTGATCATAGTGAGGGGACCGTTCAGCTTTCATTGCTATATAGAATGACTGATCATAGTGAGGGTACCGTTCAGCATTCACTGCTATATAGAAGGACTGATCATTTTCTGCAAGGATCGTTCAGCATTTACTGCTATATACGAGGTCTGATCATAGTGAGGGAACCGTTCATCATTCATTGCTATGTAGAAGGCTGATCATAGTAAGGTACCCTTTCAGCATTCACTGCTATATTGAAGAACTGATGGTAGTGATGGACCTTTCAACATTCACTGCTATATAGAAGGACTTATCATAATGTTGGTATCGTTCCGCATTCACTGCAATATGGAAGGACTGACCCTAGTGAGGTGACCGTTCATCATTCACTGCCATATAGAGGAACTGGTCATAGTGAGGCGATCGTTCAGCCTTCACTGCTATATAGAAGGACGGATCATAGTGTGGAGACCGTTCAGCATTCACTGCTATATAGAATGACTGAACATATTTAGGGAACCGTTCAACATTCACTGGTATATAGAAGTACTGATTTTACTGATGGGATCGTTCAGCATTCATTGTTTTATAGAAGGACTGGCCATATATCTCCCGACCACGCACTTTTCTAAAATATTTATTCTATATTTCTTCTATTCATATAGTAATAGCCTCGGAATTCTTCTACGTAAGTTTATCGTATTTTTTATATGGTTCCTCAAAATTCTATATTTCTTGTGTAGAGGAGTAGAAATCAAGATTTTTTGAAGACGTCGTACATTTGTCTCAACACTATATATTTTATATAACAAATCATGTGTGTCTGAAAAGAGCTAAATAAAGTGATATGAGCAACCAAATATGTGTGCGATTACGTACACCTACAGATGAGCAAATAAATATTGATTTAATTTTTGGCTTAGATAAAACATTCCTCAATGTAGTTAAACAGAGCTGCATAGGAAATATTAATAATTACACATCTACCCACTTTTGCATTAAAACTCCTAATCTCATGACTTTTACATTCATCAAGTATTCATACTTCATAACTGTTAGTACATGGTGAATGAAAAAGTATATATATAAAGTATATATTAACACACACACATACACATATATATATATATATATATATATATATATATATATATTAGTTTTGCACATACATATATTTACTTTGATATCTACTCTCCTTTATATATATATATATATATATATATATATACATATATATATATATCATTATATCTACTCCTTCATATATATATATATATATATATATATATATATATATATACATATATATCATTATATCTACTCCTTTATATATATATATATATATATATATATATATATGTATATATATATATATATATATATATATATATATATATATATATATATATATATATATGAGTTTCATTAAAGTCGACAGAGAAGTTATTGCTGCGTTTAAGCTTTCAATTTAATTCTCCTTGTGTTGATATATGTTTTTCTTTTCTGGATGTAACACAAGATACATAAATGAAATCTTCATCGTCAGTTAAAATAAAAAAATACATCCTTAATAATTGCTAAATGAATAACAGAAATTAGTCGATCATACAAAACATTCGGTCAATTTTTATACACAGTATGTCGAGAAGAGACATCTTATGAGAATCCTAAAAATAAATTTAATACAAAACTTTTTAATCGTTTTTAAAAAACTTGTATAGAAAACCGCCCGCTGCGTATATACACAATAATATATACAATGCTGCGTTAAAATAGGTGATCCCTTAAGATAATATTAAAAAGAGTTGTCTCTTTTCTCCCCAGATAATCTACAATTCTTAATTAAATTATATATTCATGACGAAAAAACTTTATTAAACCAATTACAACTTTCAAAAATATTTATCAAGCTGGGACAAAAATGTTAATTAGTATTAATTAAAATTTAAAAATTAAAATGTGCAAAATTAATTGAACTCTGACATTTAATATTTGGTGACTCCTGTTGATGTCACGACGTCGACCAGCTTTTTCCTATAATCTTCAAGAAGTTTCTGGCAGTAAGGTGCATCAATATTTTACTATTCCTCTTGGCAAAACACTTACAATTGCTCCATATTACCTGGAATACTGGAATGTACTGCCTTTTTAACATGGACCACAGATTTTCAATTGGGTTTTGATCAGGACATTGATTAGGCCTTTCCAAAACATCCGAACCAATTATTTTTTGGATTTGCTTTGATGATTCGAATCATTGTCCTGTTAGAAGATCTAGCCCCGGCGTAAACCCAACTATCAAACTGAGTGCAAGTCACCTTCGTTTAAAATTGCTTCATATATTGGAGAATCAATTGTGTCCTCAGTGCTTATTATTTTGTATGTTCTTGCTGCAAATAAGCATCCCAAATCATAATGCTGTCGCCGACATGTTTAACTGTTGGCACGAAATTCTTCTCTTCAAAGCCGGATTAGGATTTCCTCAGACATACCACATATCGTTACTCCCTAAAAATCTCTAGTTTGATCTCATCCGATCATAAAACCTTTTACCGGAACTTTTCTAGCTTATTAATATGAATTTTGGAATAGTTGAGCCGAAATTGCTTGTGCTTTTTCGCAAGTAGCGGTTTTTGTCTTGGCATTCTTTCTTGAAGGCTGGTATTGAACAGATTTTGTCGCAGTTTAGGTGTATGCACATTGATTCCATTATTGAACAGAGAATATTGGAGAAACACCAAAGTCCTAGTAGGGATTACCAAATGTTAAAATCAGGAGTGCCTAAAATCAGTCAAACCACATTGATGAACCCGGAACAATTTGAAGCTCTAGAAAACATCCAGTTTGAAATTAATCCTTCGCCGATATTGCTTTGTTCGTTGCTTCCTTGACAATTTGTTAGTTTACCGATCATCTTTAATTGAATGTAATGCAGTCTATGGTCTGACAAATTCATAACAGAACGATATTTCATCTGCAAAATTTTGCCGAAATGAACAAAGAAAATGCAGAAAAAAAGAAACGGAAAATACCCATCTCGCCTATTTAAACCTCCTAAGATTATATCCTTATGTCACCATTCCCCTAACCCATTAGAACTGTAAGGGCAAAAAATGTCGCAAGTCCCCTAACCCATTAGAACTGTAAGGGCAAGAATTGTCACAAGTAACTTTACCCATTAGGGATATAAGGCAACACATGTCACAAGTTTCCTAAACACATTAAGGTTGCAAGGGAAACAAATATCACATGTTCCCTAACGGATTAGAGATGTGAGGGCAACAAGTATCATAAGTCCTCTAACCAATTTGGGATGTAAGGGCAACAAATGTCAAAACTCCGCTAAAACTTTAGAGTAAGAGCAACAAATGTTGCAAGTCCTTAAACCATTAAGGCTGTTAGGGCAACAAATATCACAAGTCCCCTAACTCATTAGAGCTGTGAGGACAATACATGTCCCAAGTCCACTAACCCATTAGAGCTTTAAGGGCAACAAATGTCGCAAGTCCCTTTGCCCATTAGGGGACATCAGAGTAACAAATATATTTGTGGCTTGTATTGGATAAGATATCCCTCTTAATGTTGGTTTTGAATTCAGAGTGTTCAAGTGTCTGTGATGATATTTAACAC
>OZ038480.1:137842092-137872092 GCA_964036315.1 Acanthosepion esculentum
TGTATATTGACTAAATTAATTTTCAATTCGTATGCAAACGCTATGCTACAAGTATAGGTTCTGGATTCTTCTAATATTCTTCCCAAATATGTCAAGCTTAACTAGCAGTTCCAGCGGTTCTTTGTGACGTATTTCATCAAACATTCTTTTATAATCTATAAATCCCAGGTACACATCCATCTGCATTCATAATGCTCTTTCTGCTGTCATTCTGAGTAAAAAATTACATTCCTTGTTCCAGTGTCCTTGTACTCTTTCGAGTCTAATTCTACTACGCGCTCTTTTAATCAAAATTTACAAAGTTTTGAATATAAGTCTCATTAGGTTGAATTTTTCACGGAGTTCACATTCGTTGGCACTTGGCTTCTTAGTTAGTGCTATGAAAATGGATCTACTTAGGTCTTCCATTAAAATCAGCATTGATGTATGTTTCATTTATTATGTCTATAATCTTGTCAATCTCCAAATCCTCTAAGGATGCCGATATTTCTCTTTTGTTTCTGTTCAATTTCGCTGATTTCACTTCAGATTTTAATATTTCTGGCCGTTTGATATTTGTGTGCATTACCAATTGTCCTCTTTCGTTGTCGAAGAGTACTCTGATATATGAGTTCTCTTTCCTATTCTGATGTGTGTCAGTCTTCTGTCCTGCTAGTTCTATTATACTTTTATTCATATCTGTGCATATTATCTGTAATACTCTCATTCTTTCTATTTCTGTACTATTTCTGTATTTGTCTATATTTCTGAGATGAGGTATTATGTACATTATTTACATTATTCGGACTATTGTCCTCATCTTTGTCGCCATATTTATGACAACGTTTCGGCCTTTCAGAATCTGTTCTATATTTCTGAGATGAGGTATTATGTACATTATTTACATTATTCGGACTATTGTCCTAATCTTTGTCGCCATATTTATGACAACGTTTCGGCCTTTCAGTATCTGTCTATATTTCTGAGATGAGGTATTATGTACATTATTTACATTATTCGGACTATTGTCATCATCTTTGTCGGCATATTTATGACAACGTTTCGACCTTTCAGTATCTGTCTATATTTCTGAGATGAGTTATTATGTACATTATTTACATTATTCGGACTATTGTCCTCATCTTTGTCGCCATATTTATTACAACGTTTCGGCCATTGTATGCTCCGGCCTTCTTCGGGTGGTTGGAATGTCGAACTGAACCCTTTATTTCGCTCACTGGGGTAGACACTTCTAATTCCACGTGCCATGTTTTAATGGATGTCAGCTATCAGGTATCTCCTGATAATTCCCCTCTGAAAATTTCCCGCTGCCTTAACCGGGTATTGAACTCACATTCTTTTTGTCCCGTCACTGGATCTAAGTAATGCCTTTATTCACTGTGGCACAGTGGATAAAGGCGTTTGGAACTAGAAGTAGTGGCCGCAGCAATCAATGTTAGTTGTTACAAGCCTAATTGGAATGAGATGTATTTCGTCAAAGCCGGCGACCCCATACTCTCAGTGTGTAATCTGTCAACTTGCAACTCTCTTCTGCTCGAGATCCGCAGTTGAGAGTAAACCTCAGGTGTCACTTGAAATTCCCAGAGAAGATAGCAAACAACTTCCCTGAGCCCGGATATAAAATTCTGGTCAATTGTCACCAGGCAATTTGTAATGGTCAAACTTACGGTAACTTGGGAAGAGAATGTGGAAGTGGCTTTTGAAAGAAAGCTCAAAAAATACCAGGAGCTGGTAGAGAAATGCAGGTCTACCCAATGGCGGACTATCTGTCTTTCGATTGAAGTCGGATACCGTGGTTTTGCAGGAAGATCTTTATACAAAAATCCAAGTGGACTTGAATTCAGGGGAGTAAAACAGAGAAGGGTCATCAGAACAATTTCAGAATCTGCAGAGAAAGCCTCAAAAGGATTAGGGATTAAAAGATCCAATCCATGGCGCTCTGAGACGGAGATTGGTGCGCGGTGGCGTGCTCTTTGAGTTGGAAGGGACAAAAAACAGAAACCTACAAAGAGATGACCAAGATTGCCGTGTGAAGGGAGGGTCGATTTTTTTTCCGCGACGACGTATTTTTTTTCTCGAACATGCAAGATTTTTTGTTTTGTTTTTTTAGTTGTCTTACAAGAAAATAGTTTCTGATCCTAATTCCTATTACTTTCTTAAGTGAAATATTGTTTCATAAGATGTAAATACTTTCCCAGCAACAAATTCATAATACTTACCTGTCAAGCAGGGTTCGTTGCGAGTGTGTGTCTTTCAGCGTACTGGACCTAAGAGAGCATTCAGTTTGTTCTCCTTTTGTCTTATCGTGGCAGAGTGGGGGTGAAGTAGGTCGTTTCTGATTGGTCGATTGTTATTTAAAAATCAGCAATGACATTTGTTTTTATGTTCGTTGTTGTGTGCTTCGTGAGCATTTGCTTCAGGATCACCTGTCGGAATGCTTAATTTATGTGTATGTGTGTGGGGGGGGGGTGTAAATATGAAAGTGGACATTGAAGACAACAAACAGTGGCGATAGTCTGTTTCATTCTAAAATCAATCGTCATGGACTAACGATTGCGTTTAGCATGAAACAGACTTTTATATTTATATATGTTCTGTCCCTTATATTGAGCACTTTAACACATAAATATAACACGTTAAAACTATATTGTGATATATATATATATATATATATATATATATATATATATATATATATATATATATATATATATATATTATTATTATTATTATTATTATTATTTAATATACGCAGTAACTATTGGAAAGTGCTCAATATTAGTGATAGAGCTAACATATTCAGTTGGATGAATAGGAGTTTCTGACCCTGGGTTTCATACTTTTGCAATCATCAGACAGACTCTCATGATCGCATAAGTGTGAAACCCAGGGTCATAAACTCATATCCAAACAACTGAATATATATATATATATATATATATATATATATATATATATATATATATATATATATATATATATATATATATATAACAACAAACATTATTAAAAAATTAAAATGTTCAGGCACACTGGGTCGTAAATTAATATTCTTTCGTTTTTTTTATTATTATTTCATTTAGATTCCTCGACTAGTTTCGGCCAACATGACAATCATCAGGAGAAAAAATATTTCTTCTTGCTGGTAGCAGTGAACTACAGAAATGAATGTCTTGATGGAGAAAATGAACTTTTGTCTGTAGTTTTCATTTGTTTTTTTTTTTTGTTTTTTTTCTTTTTACCATGAATTATTTAACATTCCTTGTGTTGGTCAAACAGTCTCTTTTAAGTTGTTATTTGAGATAAGAGCTGGATGGATCCATGCTGCTGTGAATTCCCTTGGTCAGTTTGACAGTTTATTGGTTCCTGGAGAGTGGATGCGTCTCTTTTAAGTGTGTGTGTGTGTGTGTGTGTGTGTGTGTGTGTGTGTGTTATTTGGTTTTTAGGGAGTGAGTGAGTATGATATGTGTAAGCGTGTATATTGCTGTGGGTGTGTATTATCATTTGGCTCATTAGGGAGTGAATGAGTATGATGTGTGTAAGTGTGTCTATTCGTGTGTGACGGTGTGTGTATAAGTGTGAGGGCTCAACATCTCCGTAAGCATGTCTTTCTTGTGTGGGTGAGAAATGTGGGTAATCTTTCTAATGTTATCTGCTCTGGACTTTTCTATTCTCTTAATTATAGTGAACTTGGCATGGGTTTTAAAATCGTGTTTTTGAAGGCGGAAATATTGTTCTACAGGTAATAATCTTTCATGGGGTGTCGACTTAATTCGATTGCGATAATTATTAAATCTGTAGTGAAAGGGCCATTCAGATCTCCCTACATATTGTTTCTGGCATAGTGTGCATTCTAGGAGGTAAATTATGTTATGACTTCTACAGTTAGAGTCGTGGTAGATTTTGAAAGTAGATTTAGTGACTGAGACAGTGAATGAATTCGTGTGTTTAATGTGGTTGCAGCATAAACTTCTTTTGTTGTTACATGGTTGGTAAAATCCTGTTGTTTTTGTTGTTAGTTAATTACGGATGACCTTGTCCCCTGAAATGTGGTCACATACCTATGTTTTATTTTAGGTTCTTACGTCTACAATATGTTAAAAGGCCGGGTTCCTTAAACAAATTTTTAGGCCTAGTTTGAGATGTAGTATTTCCCAGTGACTTTTGATTATTTGGGATAGTGGAGGCAGAGTGGGGTTGAAAGTGGTTACTAGAGGAATGCGGCTAGATTTATTTTTAATCTTGTACATTAGGGTGTCTTCTCTAGGTGTGGAAATTGCTTTATTTATTTGTTCCCTGATTAGGTTTTGTTTATAGACACGTGTTGTGAATTGATGTTACAGATTTTCAATGTGTTTATTTAATTCTTCATTGTGGGAACATATCCTTCTGAGTCTAAGTGCTTGTGAATAGGGAAGGTTCTATTTGGGGTTTTTAGGGTGGATAGTTGTGGGTGCCGGTGATTTTAGTGTGTAGTGTCGTTTGTAGTTTCCTGTTTTCATCTATGTAAATGCGGGTGTCTAAAATTGTTACCGATGTTGTGGATTTTTCATAGTCAAACTTAATTGAGTCGTGCACTGTGTTTAGGGCCATGAGGAATTGGATAAGTTTGTCATCACTGCCTGTGTATACAAAGAATATATCATCGATATATCTTGCATAGAATACGCAGTCGTTACCAATGAGGGGATAGATGTGGGTCTCCTCAAATTTTCCCATGAATATTGTAGCATATGAAGGAGCTGCAATGGTGCCCATGGCACAACCTCTTACTTGAATGTAGTGTGCTCCATTGAAGTTGAAAGTATTCAATGGAAGAATATGCTCCATGAGTTTTATGATAACTGCTGTGGGGGGGGGGTCTTGTTTTCTTCTTTTAGTAAGTGCTTCCTGAAGGGCGGTTAGCCCTTCGATGTGTTTAATGTTTGAATAGAGTGACCTTACATCCATATTCATTAGAATAACATTCTCTGGAACTGTTTGTATGTGATTAATTTTATTTAGTAGATATGTTGATGTCTCTGATGTAGGATTTTATTTCCTTACCTAGGGGTTGTATGTAATGGTCTACGTATTTGGAAATTTTGGTCGTGTGGCAGTTGAATGATGAAATGACGGGCCTTCTTGGGTTGTTGCTTTTGTGTATTTTAGGAAGGAGATAGAAACGAGCAGGTGTAATGTTTGTGGGTGTAAGTGTTGTGCATGTTTCCTTGTCGATTAGATTGTTGCGAAGCATTATGTTTATATATATATATATATATATATATATATATATATATATATATATATATAATAGAAATCCAAATTTACCTCATTTGAATACCTACTTCCGCCATATATATATGTATATATATATATATATATATATATATATATATATATATATATATATATATATATATATATATATATGAAAATAAAGAGAAAGTACAGTAAAATTTATAATCCAGTGTTCTTATTAATTATTTTTATTTTTAAAAAACAGTGCTCAATATAATTCTACAGAGCATAAAATGTTATAAATTTACCAATTTAAATTTATGGCTCCATCGCTATACAGGAATTATCATGTTTCAAAAACAGAATCTAAAAACTTAAAATTTAATTATAGAATTCCAAAATTTGTTTGAAAATGAAACAGTAATAAGAATTTTAATTCAATTCTATAATAAAATTTTAAGTTTTTTGCTTCTGTTTTGAAACATGGTGATTCCTGTGTAGCGATGGAATCATATTTTTAAAGTAGTAAATATATATATATATATATATATATATATATATATATATATATATATATGTGTGTGTGTGTGTGTGTGTGTGTGTGTGTGTGTGTGTGTGTGTGTGTGTATAAGGTTTTAAGGCGTGGTATATTCATTAACCCAATATGAGAAATACAGCATATGTAAATATAAAGTGGGCATGTTTCAACACAATCTTCAGGCCATGAATATTTCTTTGAAGCATGAAACAGACTGTTGCCGCTTCGTGTTGACATTAGTGTCCAGTTTTATGCACACACACACAGATATATATATATATATATATATATATATATATATATATATATATATATATATATATATATATATATATATATAATTGTGTAAATTGATTGACAAACTATTGTTTGTGTCATAATATAATATTGGATTATATTTCTTCCTCTTCATTCCTATTTTTGTTGAATTTCTTTCGCCCATATCTATGTCGATACAGATTATATGAATTTGAATCCTTTTTCGCGTATTTCAACGGATCAGCTACTGATATCAGTGGTAGGTAATATCTCGGCACGTATCTCCAATTTCTGACATTGCTCCTGCCGAAATAAAGTTTTAATTTCGGTTTAAAATTAACACTTTTCCTGCTTTTGAACTCAAAAGTGACATTCCAGATGAAATTAAATTCATCTCTTGCGAATCATAAACTGGAGTTGATCAAAGAAATTAGTCTTGGCCTGTGCGAAATCCGGAAACATTTTTTCGGCAAAAAGAATGTTTGCTTCGAATATGATACTAATTGCTAAATCAATAATTATAATTATGAAAACTAGATCGATAAATAAAATATTCCCCATGTCACCCTTCCTGCCTTCAAATTAATAGCTTATTTACGTCGTGAGCTTTTTCTACATGAAGGTCTTATTTAAATACCACTTTAACAAATAATCACTTTACCTACTATTTTATTGATATCCAATTGAAGATCAGCGTACATTAATGATCATTATGCAATTTAGTTTACAATTTATAATACATCGAGAGAGCGTGATGCGAGACTGGACCCTAGAATAGTCTGCAGATACAGTCGATTAACGACTGTTAAATCTTAAACAATGTTCTGTATACAATTAGCAGATAAAGTATTGGAAGATAACAATGAAAATACAAGGTAAAAATACCTTATAAGTGGGCAGAAATAAGGCATTTTATAGATTATTACGTACATTCGAATTTATATTCAGTTTTCTTTATTGAAGTTTAGATAAGTTACTCCATAAAGTCGCAAAGAAAGTGAATTCATGGTGAAAAAATGGCCAAAAGTTAAAGAAATATCATGAAAATCTTTATTATTATTAAGAGGAAAGAATTTTGATGTAAAACATTTTTTATCTTTTTTATAGATATTGAAATTTTGGTTATATGTTTTCTTTTGCGCCGATGCAGCACCTTAAATGTCTACCGAAGGTTTGAGTGATACTTTGCGGTGAAAAACACATCGACTTGACAATTCCGGGAAAAATCGGATAATAGTCGAAATTTAATGACAATTTCAAGACATATTCAGAGATCAATCACATTGTTTCTAAAATCTTTCTTTTCTTACAAATTCTTTGTAAAACTATTTTTTAAAAATCTGTTACACCCCACTCATTTAATTTTATGATGTTTCGAAAAATTCATTTCTGTCGCGCTTAATGTTTATTAGTCACATGTCAGTGGAGAATTTAAATCATCAATCTTTTCGTCAAACAGGAGCAGAAAATCTGCTCTGAAACGTAAAATAACAACGCAAACAAACTAAAGTTTGTTTGTTTTTTAATTAGAAAAATTGTAATTGCTTTTAGGAATAAAATATATTATGGAAATTATTGTTTAAAAAAAATTCAATGAATAAGTAATTTTTAGAATTGTTTTCATTTTTTTAAATTATAATTATAATTATAAACTTTGAAATATTTTATAATTGTGTATTAATTTGTAGCATTTAAATGTTAATAATATTAAATTTAATCTATGTTTATTAATCATAAATGGAAAACCTCAATACAATTGAACGACACCAAAATTCTGAAGAATTATAATAAAATTAACATTTACTGGTAATATTCTAACATTTCCCCAGCAAATGTTTTCGTAGGTAAGACTATAAAGCCAAAGTAACTAAAATGCAATAACATATTAGATTGCTTAGAATATTATATATAAAAAGGCGTTGACGTATTTGTCAAGCATTTTTACAATTGTGTAACCCTTATTTAAATTTTTTCGAAAACCACATTGTTCATAGATATGTCAACACCTCACGAAAACATTCACATTCGTGTTAAAAGATGCTTTTCTCCGATATTTTAAAATTAAATGTAAGTAATATTTTTAGTAATTAAACTTAAATCATCTAAGCGTTCCAGAAAAGTATATTTTACATTTGAACTATTTTCATAAAAATGAATTGCATTGTATTGATAGATTTGTCAGTATGGACGAATTTATTGATTTTACTATACAGAAAAATATAATCGAATCAATTTCGATTCAGTTTAAAACACAGAAAATCATGTTAATTTATTCGCTTGGAATTAAACGTAAAACTTCAAGAAAGGTGACTAATTTTAGGGGAGGCATCTTTGTATAAACAAAGAAAAGAATAAGTGGGAAAGATTTCAAACTTTCCAAATGAAGTCTTGCCGAATTAATTATTCTTCTGCCTCTATCGTTCCTTCTTCACTTCTTTTTCCCTGTTTCTACCATGAATTTTGCTTTATTTATTATGCTCTCTTTGTTAATATTTATTATGCTCTCTTTGTTAATATTGATTATGCTCTCTTTGTTAATATTTATTATGCTCTCTTTGTTAATATTTATTATGCTCTCTTTGTTAATATTTATTATGCTTTCTTTGTTAATATTACTTTCGCCTTTTGTTTTGTTTCTTCCTATTTTCTTTTCCCTTTCTCTTTTTCTTTCACACTTTGATTTCTACCAATCATCACAAGCGTTAAACTTTTCATAGAATATATTTTATTTTTCTGGTAGAATGTTTGCTTGGCGGTATTCTTGCCATGATGTCTGCAATTTCCTCTTAGAATTTGATGGCCTGCGGTCGTAGGATACAAAAACTGAATTCTTCTCGGACATTTTTATGACTTTCCAAGAATACATTTCCCAGAACTTAATTTGTTTTTGTTTTTTTCTAGAGTGGCTGACAATGTCTTTTAAATTCTTATGAGGAAACCATTTATCTTTTCAAGACCTCTCTCTCTCACACACACACACACACACACACACACACACACACACACACACACACACACACACACACACACACACACACACAGACAGACAGACAGACAGACACACAGACACATACAGATAATTCTCTAAAACATATAATGCTTAGAAACTATGAAAAATTGCTCAAGGTCACATGTTTTTCTATGCCATGATCTTACATGACGTAGGCAATCATGTCTTTCCATAAACTGTGTTTCTTTTTCTTATCCGTGAATTGCCACGGTTCCTACGTAAATATACTAGGCTTACCTCCACATCATGTTGAAACACCGGTTCCTATACGATCACCGAAGTTAAGCAACTTCGACCCTGGTCAATACCTAGATGGGTGACCACTTCAGAATACCAGGTGCTGCATGCTTGGATTGAGCGGGTGGTGTAATAGTTAATGGCTCAGAATTGTTAGTCGGAGAGCCGAATTCCAATTTCAGTTGAGGTTACTTACCCGCAAATATACTTGAGATAAGTATGGATTCATATCTTTTCCCACAACTATGGGTTAATTATTAAGATTTGCATAACTAAACAATTATTACCTTCCTCCGATAAAATTCTTACAATCTCAAAATAGATTCTGTCTTTAAATAACCGGCTAATTGTTGGTAAGCATCAGAAAACAAATCAACCTTTTTTTTTTCGCTACGGTTTTGAATTTATAGTCTGATTGCCACCAAAGTCTAAAGAGCCCAGTTCATTTAATATTCAACCAATGAAATCGAATTTTTAAAAAAATATGAATTGTTCATTGTACCGTAGATTAATATTTCTTCACCTCTCTCAGAAATTCTGATATGTGTCAGTGTAACCCGGATATAAGAGAGTTGTCGGGACCGGAGACGAAGTCTCTTATATCCGGGTTTATCTATTATATATACATTAACACAGGCTCTAATTTGGGACCAGAGAAAATCTATCTTATATCCGGGTTTCTATTATATCAGGGTCTCTTATATCCGGGTTACACTGTATTATTGAGTCAGGTAAATACGTTCATTCCTTGTATTAAGTAAAATTATTTTGATATGAAATTTAAGTTGTTCATCTATCTTCTATTATCTTTTATACGACGTACTATTCCTCGTACGAGAATAGATAAGGCAGACTATCAAAGAAGCTACAAGGTGGCTGATCTTGGTTCACTTCAAACCGCTGAATGGTGAAGCACGTAACCTCATACCTGCACCCAGTAATGTAAAAATGAGCATGAGTATAAGAATATTGAACAGAGGGAGACGTAAACCTCCGCCCCAGATATAATTCGATCAGTCACTGACACACAACAAACGGAGGACGTAAGTTTTACATAGTCGTCGAGAGGGCGGATTTGGTTGGAATATTATAGGGAAGAAATGTTAAGTAATGTAGACTCAAGTTTTTAATCGGCACCCACATGTCGGTACACTAAAATCCGTACTAGGCGGCTTTTGCATTTTTTTTTTTTTTTAGCGAATTGAAAAAAATAATTCACGGAGTGAGGTAAATATCGGGAAAAGTGTAAAAGCAGCCAGAAAAGTATCTACTGAATATAGAGATTAAGTGAAAAGACCCAGACCAATGCGTAACACTTAGTGTGCTTATTCTGCACACCATATAAGATCTTGACATATCCTGAAGGAATATTACGTCTGCACACCATCTATGATCTTGACTTGTCCTAAAGGAATATTACGTCCCCACACCATATATGATCTTGACATATCTTGAAGGAATATTACGTCTGCACACCATATACGACGTTGACTTATCCTAAAGGTATATCACACTTTCTCTGTGAAATATGTTAATGATTGTTGCGTTCACTTGATAAAATCCTGAGTCATAATTGGGGAATCAATCCAAAGCTTCTCTGGAAGGAATCATATTTGATAATGTTTTTCAACGCATGCAGTTATCTTCGCTTTGTTTGTATAATGAGTAACGTTTAGCTAGCGTCCTATTATTCTCTTGTGCCATTGTTTTGGAAAATATCCACTAACAAAAATTATGTCGCAATTTCATTTTAAAAGTAGGAAAAATATTTACCCGTAATCTAATCAATTTCATATACTGATTTAACCGAATGAAATTTGTCGTCTGTCTTATTGCTGTGATAAAAACCAAAAGAGAAAACATGTTTCAACGCGCATGCGTTCAATATTATCCAGTTTTCTATTTGCTGTATGATACTGAGAATTTGCATCGCATTTAATCTTTTCATGGTCTCGTTTGAAGCGTTGGCACGATTTTTTATTTATTTATCTGGACTTCGCTTACTGAATGATCTTCGACAATCTTATTAATTTCAATAAATTCTACAAACCTTGCTAATCATTCATTATCGAAAGCCCAAGTTTCAAACAAAAGTTGTTGTATATCGATTGCGATGGTCATCTTTATGTAAATTTATGTCGGATTTTGTAGGACTACATTAGTGTGGGATCTGGTTGGGTTTTCATTTAGATAATCTGACTGGGAAAAGTCTGTTGTGTTTGTGATCTTTTTTTATAGTATATAAGCTTTCTGGTTGAGCAACACTAATTTAGTTAAAATATGGAAAAGTATTCATTTTTAATCATAATATCTCATAAAAATGTTCCTCTAACACTGAATGAAACCAAAAGATCTGGACGAAGAATCGCATAAGGAAAGAAGAAAATTTCCACTAGAAGAATTATCACTGGAATTCAAATACGTGATACTACTGAAAATCCAAATTGCTGGTCGCTATCTATTCCTTGGGGCCTCCATCAAAAGAAGTAAATAACGTATAAAGGAAATTGCTAAATAATTAATAAGTTAAGTTTCAAAACTTTATCAATTCAAGTCATGCAAACAAAACGGGATGAAATTCTGAACATTCATGATGAATGTGTGAAACGAGGAAACTATGGTTCATTGAATTAAATTTTTACATCAGAAAAGAAAATGTTTATGTAGTAAGAACATACAGTTATATTAACTTCAGGTTGAAAGCAAAGGATATGTTGAATATACAAGTGGAAAGACTGTGAATTTCAAAACAATTCATCAGTCCAAAAGAAGACCTAATTCTGCAAGCCTTGGAAATCATTCATAATCGTGAGCAAAAATTTCAAACAAAACTTGTATATTGTTTACGATGATTAAACTTTACATAACATCACACAATGGCGTCTCACTACCGGCTAATTTACTCTAGAGGAAAATGTCTGTTTGCACATCCGAAGTAATGTGTGTCCATCTTAAGTCAAGTCCGCGCAACCGGTTGAAGAAACAATTAAAATATCATGATTCTTTTAGGAGAGATGTTTCCATTTGCATAGCTGCACTCACGCAACGTACTTCCAATTGTCGCGCCACGAGAACCGACAATGAATATCAATTCAAACGTTCGAAGAAGGCTGACAGACCGGAAGTCCCCTGAAATCCCTTAAAAGGGGAAAAGCCAATCAACCTCGTTTTAACATGGTATCTCATAATTCTTAAAATGTCGTTGGCGTTACTAGCTTTTTGCCCAGCTATTAAGTGACGATGTGTGGTGACACTTCAAGTCCATCAAAAGGGGATACGTTCTGGATGACAAGAGTTTGTTAATGGCTCCAAAGTTCTAATTCCGGCGGGTGGGTGCAATAGACGAAGATACCTCCCTTCATCTCACACATTCACTGCAGTTGGTCGAGACAATCCCACCCAACTCAATCCTTAAACGCGTTAATGTGCACTTCTCTGCGTGATGGGAAAATATATAAGCGTCGTTGTTAGTCTCAGACCGTGTGATTATCTGCACTGATATCACTAAAACTATATAATATATAACTATTTAACGCGCTACTGAAAACGTTGCTCGGACGTGACAGCCAAATTCACTTAAGTGAAATAGTATATAAGTCGATATCTTGGCTGTATTTATTTACCGAGTTCTGTTTAGTTTGAAATAAAGATTATAATTATGTTCAACACAGCCTGGTTCCTAAATAAACATATCTTCATTATACATTTGTTTTTGAATTTTCAAAATAAAAATATATGTATGCAGGAAAATTATTATTTAAAAGCATTAACTTTTTATCAAAATCATTTTAGCGTTAATTACTTTCTTACCGTATATAATAAAATATATATATAAACATTGAAAATATTAAAATTAGGCCTATTATTTTTTTTGTTTTCCGAGAAGGTTACATCTTTAACTATCTGTTTTCACTGAATCTTTCATTTTAACATACTCTCTACAAATATTCAAAAAATTCTGTTAATATCATAATATTAAAGTTTCTGCTTAAACACCGAAATCACCCCCAAATAGTACATTTCCAAAACTGTTGTTATTATCAGTGGCATTTATAATAGTAGTTTATATTAGATTTAACTACGGGATCAAATACAGATCGAATATGGATCACAATCCGACGGAATGATAGGATAAGGAACAAACAGGAAACGTTTATAAATCTAACATATTAAGCGAAACGTTTCTTTTTTGTTCCTATTATATAAACATATAAAAATAACATAAATGATACGATCTCGATCATTTATGAATGCACAGTTTTCATAAATATATAATGCACGTATAATATCAATAAGATTGCGTTTATATGTTGCATTTAAGTTTGATTATTTTTCACTACATTTTTAAACTTTCAGAACCTTTTTTACCACAATGTACACTACGACATAAAAGAAATGAGATCTTCCACGTCAATATGAAAATGGAATGCAGTACAGTTTTTTCGTAGTCTATACACATTACATATTAACGTAATAACGCAATAACATGATTATATTATTAATTTCAATTACATATATAGGTGTAGATTGTATATCAGTTGATGGTTGGAAGAGTAATCGCTTTGCTTTGACATTTAAGCCAGCATATAAAATACTCGAACCTGTGACTTAACATAAGGCTAACAACCACACCGACGTACATTTAATATATTCTTTATAAATAATCTATGATGGCGACCTCTGATACTATCTCATGAAGTCGTTAACATCAATTGTAGCATACTTTTTATATTACTAATTTCAAATGAGGAACATCTCGATTGATTCAAATTTAGTTTTAAATACTAATATGTTTTATGTGGGTTTACCCATAAACCATCACTGCATTTTAATTTGATAGAAGCTGAACAATATCGGTCATCATTTAGGAACGGTTTGTTAGACGGGTTCATTAAATATTAACGTTAAGATCGTATGTCGGATAAACTTTGATAAGTAAACATTAGATCAATGCCAAGTTTTAAGAAGAGATAAGAAGTTAGTGTAACAGATATTTGCCGATTTTCGGTTAATTACGTCCGGCTAGATATTCCTGGGTTATAATTTCATCACATATCTTAAGTTGATAAATCGTCTTTAGATGAAAAAGAATAACTGAGTGATTTCCATTTAAAATATTAAATATATATTGATTGTTTTTGTTTTGTTTTGTTTTTTTTCACGGCGTATCATAGCATTTTGTGTTATTTAAAGTCGAAACATTCTTTTTGGATTGTAAGAATAATTGTTTTAATGAAACTACATCAACAATGTTTTTCTACAATGTTTTTCTACAGATACTAGACTTACAATTTAATCCATACACAAGGGTATTTGCGCATAAGGGAATGCAACGAACACAACTGGAATTTGAACGCAACTCTGATTTCTCATCACGAAACGCCATCTGATTTTGTTTAACTAGATTTTGTTTGACTAGATAAGAACTGATGTGTTCAACGTGAATTGTTCAGTTGAACACATCATCTCGGGTTAGGTATTTATATAACATTGAAGAACCTCGTCGATAGATGTTTTTTTTCTAAATTTTACTTTTTATTAAACTGAAGTCAATGTTATACTATTGTGAACAAGCAAATTTGTTACTTAAGACAAATTATTTTGGCAGTAACAAAATAGATCGGTAAATAATACTGTTGGTATGTGTTTACAGTTTCTTACAGATTATATATATATATATATATATATATATATATATATATATATATATATATATATATATATAATATCAATTGAGGATTAGTAGGGATAATTCCAAAAAGGATATAAATTCACAGAGAGCTCAATGTAAGAACAGGGCAATAAAATTATGAATACATAATCCATAAAAATACATCAGGTTAGGTGGTAATGAATTTATTTCATGAAATTAATGAAAAACTTGTCTAAAGGGATGGACGTGAGTTCCATAAAATCAACTTATTACCACATGACCTGATTGATTCTTAAGGTTTCTATATTCATTATATATATATATATATATATATATATATATATATATATATATATATAATAGCTTTATATAACTGGTAATGGTTGCCTCTGACAGTAAAGTTTTTCTCGACTTTCAATGCACAACATCCGGGCTACAAGCTGAACCTGGCTAACGTAAAATCGAGGTAAATTTTGCCAAATTTAGTTATCAAAATATTTCCATTAATATCTCAAAAGCTTTGTTTGTTAGTGCAGAAGACAAAGCTAAGAGGTTACGGAATGTTGGTATGTTTATGGAAAGGTAAAGCCAATTGTCTGCAATAAAAACACTTGAAATACTCTTTAAGTGCAATGTCTTTAAATGAAATCGGAACTAATATACCATTGTTATTCTTGCAAAATTGGTTGACACAATTTTCTCTCTTTATGTAATCATGAACGTAGCACAATATTTTGAGATTTTTCTTTAAATAATAATGTTCACATCTGTCAAATATGCTATTTGCATGTCAGGGGTTCAAATGCCATCAGATTTTAATGCTAAAGTTCACTCAATACAAAGCTCATGGAAAACTCATGGTAGAGGTTTCCTGCCTTAGATGTGTGATATGATTATAAGAGACGGAAGGATGAAATGAAGACTATTACAAGGATAGATAGTGGTTGGTCTTTGAATTGAAGAAGTTTAGACTGTAGTGTTCAGGGAAGTATCCACGCAGGAGCTTGTTCCACAACTGAGAAGTTGCCGGAAAAATTGTTTGCGCGGAACTTTCTTCTATACAAATAAAATACGGTGGATGATACGAATCCATGGTGAATCCTAGCTGTAAACGTCAGAACTGTTCAAACTAAATGAGTGAACCACATGTGGACATTTACCTTGCAGATGGTCACATATTGTGCAGGTGACGTAATGGTTACCCGCGTCGAAAGGGGACTCTACAAGCCGAGTTCAAATTTCGACCGAGCCTGTTGCGTTCTCGTTGCACTTATTCCCTTGGGAATGTTATAAATTATTTCTTCTACCCTAGTTATGGGAAAATAGCTGTTAGACGAAGCATTGAGTAGAGGACAAATATCTCTGTATTCAAAAGTACGGGTAAAGAGAAACGACTAAAATGACTTTACTAAGAATTCGTGGCTATTCGCAAAAAATAAAAATATGGAAAGTATGGAGAGCCATGATACGTAATGTCTGAATTTCAGTGCTCACATTGAGGTTACATAAACATCTAAATATTGCTATGTATATATGCTATATATGCATGTATGTAGCGATTTAAATAAAACATTATTCTTTTTATATCCATCTTTTCCAACCTTCCTTCCTTCCTATCTATCTTTCTCTCTATCTATCTATCTATCTACCTACCTACCTACCTACCTACATATCTGTCTATTTATTCATATATAGTCGTGTAGAGCCTTACATGAAACTAGATTTTAATAAAAGAGACTATTAAATACATTTTATCCTTCTATGTATTCTTCCTCTGAGTTGACATAACTGTATGCATTCAAATAAGTCGCCAGCTTTCAGTCACAGATAAACAGACATTTTCAAGGTCTGTAAACATCTATTAATCCATCTGCCTTAGTTTACTTCACATTTATTCAATATATTTATATACCATTACATAATATTTTTAACAATATATATATATATATATATATATATATATATATATATATATATATATATATATATATATATATATATATATGTATGTATGTATGTATATGTAAGCAAATATGTGGATGTAGATCCGACGGTATGATGAAAATGTGGAAAAGACAAAGCAAAATCCGAATATGTGAGTTTACTGTTTTTTGTTTTGCTGTCAACGTCAGACGTTTCGGTCTAATAGACCATCTTCAGGACATAGTTATTGGAGACATATTTATATTTAAATTTAAGTTAAAATGAAGAGACGATACATACAGGACTAGTCAGAAACAGAAAAACTGAAATTCTAAAGTCAGTGTTCTCTTTCTTGGATTCGGTTACGCTGGCGCCGCGTGGGCGGCGCTGCGAAAACGCGCTCCCAAGAAAGAGATTTTATCTTAAGTGGAAAGGGGGAATTCTATTTGAAACTATAGCTTATCGGTACGTTTGTCAAGCATTAACCTTGCTAGGGAAGGTGATATGTTAAAGAACCCCGGTCTAGTATTTACCGTACGTGAAGTGGATATTATGCCTGCCTCGTAGATCTGTCTAAGGTTTTTATGGATATATTTTAAAATCTTCACAGAGTCGAAATCGAAATTGTGATCAGATTTGGCTAGGTGTACAAACAAAGCAATATATATATATATATATATATATATATATATATATATATATGAAGAAATATAGTCTTAAAGTGTACTATATTTATGGGATGAAGTGCTCAATATCAGAGATAGAGCGTGTGTAAATATAAAAGTGAACATAGACGTCAACACTTAGAGGCGACAGTCTGTTTCATGCCAGTGCAATCGTTCAGGCAGCTAGTGCTGTTATTTTTCTCGGCTATTTATATATAAAGGTCAGTGGTGCATTGTGGGTAATCTATTTTGGCGGTTACTTTTACCGGAAGTCGCTTATTTGTTTATTTATTTATTTATGTCAAATTATTTTGCTTGTTTTCTTTGTTTGTTTTTTTATCTTATATATTTATTTATTTATTTTTTGTTTTGATCGTTGTTTTTTATTAACGTAGTAAAAATTTGTTTATATAGCTTATTGTTGGTAGTCTATTATGGCGCTCATTTACCGGAAGTCGTTTATTTGCTTATTTATTTGGGTCAAATCGTTTTGCTTGTTTTCATTTATTTTTCGTTTTTATTTTTTATCTTATATATTTGTTTATTTGTCATTGATTAAAGCTATTTGTTGAATTTTGGGGTGGAATGTTATATATATATATATATATATATATATATATATATATATATATATATATATGTATATAGAACAGTTATATATATATATATATATATATATATATATATATATATATATATATATATATATATATACATATATATATATGTATATATACATATATATATATGTAATCGTGCGGGCCTGTGTGCCTGTGTGTATATATTAATTAATAAAAATATATATCAGTTAAAAAGACAATATGAATATGACAAAAAGGGAAACTTTCCTTTATCAACCCGTTTCGCCCTCTGATAGATTTTATGAAGGCAAATGTAAGAATTTTATATTGTAACATGCATTTACAAAACAAAAGTAAATAATATCGTTAGGTTTTCAACATTTTTTTAAAGAACTTTCATGAATACTCTTCAAAGTAACTGTGAAAGTCAAAGCCAAGTGTGGAGCGTGGTTAGTGTTGTAACTAAATGCCTAATAAATGAAAGGGCCTGAAATGTTGTTATTGCTGTTGAGTTTTTTATAATATTTCTTTCTCTTTTAATAAGTGTGGCCTTCTTTAGATCGATGTTGTGGTTGAACTTCTTTTTATGTTTGGCGAATGCATTTGACAAATTGTTTTGTCTGAATTCATACATAATTTATTAAATTAAATTAAATAATGAATAAGTAAATTTTGAATGTAAATAAATACATAAAAAACAACTTTGAAAAAAAAAAACGCAACAATGAAAATGTTTACTCACTTTCATTCATTAGGCATTAAATTAACTTCACTTCACCTCCATAGTTTATCTTGACTTTCACGATTAACCTGTAGAATATATATGAACGTTTTTTGAATTCAAAAATTTTGAAAGGTAATATTTTTATTTTATTTGAAATATCCTTACATTTGCTTTGATAATGTCCATCAGAGGACGACGACACCTGATGTGTAGATTCTGAGGCCCTCCCCAAAAATTTGGAAGTTCTTTTCTTATCAGAATATCAGAGTTAGTTTTCCGAGCTGCCATACTTTCGTAACAACCATTAGACCCATCGAACTCTTTCCGAATACGCTACACTGAGATTGGCAGTCAAACACTCTGAAATTGTCGTATTGGTGCTTCCGGCGCGAATGCCAAGCAGTACAGCATGACGTTTACAAATTTCAGGTGGACTGAATTGTGTCATGGTGCTCCTTTTCTCACAGAGGATGCCCAGCTAACCCTAATATACTCTGTGCAATCAACAAAATATAAAACAAATAACCCGCATGCGCTATTTTAAAAATATAAAATTATAATTATAAAAATATAAAATGGCAACAATATTGCTTCATATATACATATATATATATATGTATGTGTGTGTGTGTGTGTGTGTGTGTGTGTGTGTGTGTGTTTGTGTGTAGGTGGATGTTATTCCAAGCATCAATTTCATAGCAACCGCTGAAGCAATAAGAATAGTCACACCCTTTGTAGGCCTTAACAACGCGTCACATATTTGCGTGTGCGTAGTCACATGACACTACCAAAAGAAAATTGATGGATTTATGCGCGTGGTTGTCATGCCTGTTCTTTTTCCACTGATTCTCCCGACATTAAAAATTAGTACCATTGAATTTTACTCGCTTTTTATGACTCTTACAAATAGCTGAACATCGAAAGAAGTCGATTTTACCGGTGCGTTTTCTGTTTCCTTTTCTTTTTGTCATTTATTTCCTTAGGGTTTTATTTTCATTCTTGCTTGTCTTTCTTATCTGTTTCTTTTTTTATTTCCCTCCATTAATTTACTGTCCGTCTTCATTCAGGCTGTTTTCTTTTTCTTTTCTTTTTTTTTCTTTTTCCGTCGTCTTTTCTTTCTATTCATCTTCTTCTTATTTCATTTTTCTCGTTCGTTCAATTGCATTCAGGATATTTCGCCTGCTCAATTTTCTCATAATCTCTCGTTCCGATCTTCTTCTTCTTCTTCTTCTTCTTCTTCTTCTTCTTCTTCTTCTTCTTCTTCTTCTTCTTCTTCTTCTTCTTCTTCTTCTTCTCCTTCTCCTTCTCCTCCTCCTCCTCCTTCTTCTTCTTCTTCTTCTTCTTCTTCTTCTTCTTCTTCTTCTTCTTCTTCTTCTTCTTCTTCTTCTTCTTCTTCTTCTTCTTCTTCTTCTTCTCCTTCCTCCACTATTCTCTTTCTTCTACTTGCATTCTTCTGTCTCTCCTTTTCCTAAATCTTCTCATTCTATTGTCATCATTCGTGTTTTGTATTCTTTTTTCTCTTCGTTTTTAGCATGAAACTCCGAATTGTGTAATCAACTTAGTGTATTATGTAAAAATGAAAAATACATTGCTATCTATCTATCTATCTGTTGTGGTGGGATCCACCTAATCTGCATAGGTGACTACTAACTATATAAATAATGGTTGGTACCGGAAGACGAGGAGAGGGAATCACGAGATCCAACTAGAGACTCTGATCGACTGCGACTAGTCAACACATTCTCCAGGAACGTCTTCCCAGAAATATACAGAAATACTATATGTACTTATTGTGTACACTTTCTTGTTATAATACATTCTTGTTCTAAATACATTTTGTGTTGCATTATTATTTCGTGCAATAGGCGAGATTCAACAATAGCGACGAAGTAGAACGAACCATACGTCAAGTTTCAACAATGGCCACAAAGTAGAACGAACCATACGCCAAGTTTCAACAATGGCAAAGAAGTAGAACGAACCATACGCCAAGTTTCAACAATGGCAAAGAAGTAGAACGAACCATACGGAAAGAAGAAAGAATTAATAGTGAGAGTTTTCAACATTTGGGACAAGTCGTTGAAGAACCCAGGCTGAAAAAAAAAACTATTAATTCAAAGTCCAACGTTAACGTAACGACGAAGGATTCTGAACTTCTGGATATGTAGAACTCGTTAAAAAACGACTAAGCATAAAGGAACGTTCACTCAGAAAAATTGGTAAGGTGTCGTAAACGAATAACGGTAATTTTAAATTAAAAAATTATCTACAACGAGACACCCTCTAAAAAGAAAAATTGGCCGACTACAAAAACATGCATGGATTAAAAGGAGCACAAATACACCGTGTCGACTTTGAAAGGTAACAAACTTTAAAAAATTATTTTTTTTAAATTATTTGTTCAACAATATAGTGACGAATTACCTCTGATAAGAAAATCAGACGTTGTCATTGGAATACGCGAACAGAAGTCGAAAACGGAAAAAAAAAAACTCTGACGCTCTCTGTTCACAAAAAAAAAAAAAAAAAAAAAATACCAAAGTTGATTAGCACGGGCGTGAATGTAAAAGCAAGACATAAAATAGAAAAGTCGTACGTTGTTTCGATTTTTTGGTCAGCTTATATGATATTCGTGGATACACAAATTAAAAGTATATTCCTTGTTGCATGAACACTATCAGCTAAAGATGGATGAACTATACAAAGTCATATCCGAATTATTCAAATCCCAACAGATAGCACAGCAAGAACAACTGATAGCAATGCAAAAATATCAAGAACGTCAAGATGAAAGACAACAAAAATATCAAGAAAAACAAGATGAAAGACTTTTAGAAATTCAAAAGTTAACACTGGAGAAATTAATCAACTATCAGGCAAATGAGGGAAATTCTTCATATTCTAATAACACCATATTTAATTCGCTGGAAACTTTCAACTATGTGCCAGACGAAGAAAAAACTTTTGAAGCGTACTTTAAACGATATGAAGATATTTTCTACACAGACTGTGAAAACTGGTCGAATTCAAGAAAAGTCAGTCTATTACTAAGAAAGCTAGGTACAGTAGAACATAGCAAATTTGTAGATTTTATTCTACCGAGAAAAACAACTGAATTGGAATTCTCGGAAACAGTGAAATTGCTAAAAGAGCTGTTTGGAGCAAATATGTCGCTTTGGCATAAGCGATGGTTATGCATGAATGTCTCTAAATCCGACGATCAGGATTACTTAACATATGCATCTATAGTGAATAGACATTGTGACAATTTCAGATTGGCAGAGATTACGGTTGAAGAATTCAAGTGCTTAATTTTTGCTCAAGGACTGGTATCCAGTAAGAGTGCCGAAATAAGACGTAGAGTTTTGTCTAAACTCGAATCTGAACAAGGCCTTACCCTGCAAAAGTTAGCAGAGGAGTGTCAACGGGCCGTAAGTTAAAGAAAGAGTCGCAAAAAATCGAAGAAGCCGGTATTGCTTATATTAGAAAAATAAAAATGCAGTCAAAGTACCCATCAGAGAGAAATTGGAGAAAAAATTCAGCGTATTTTAATAATAGACAAGAAAATAAAAAAAGTCCCACTATATAATTGCAGACGTTGTAACAAAAGACATTGGGAGATAAATTGCCCATATAGAAATGAGAAATGTTTCGTGTGCCAAAAGAATGGTCACAAAGGATCTTGTTGTAAAACGAAAAAATTCAAGAGCCGAATTAGACAAACAAATTCGAATATCAAATCAGATAGAGATTTGAGGAAATATGTGACGACTGAAATATTCAAAAAGAATATCAAATTTCAACTCGATTCGGGGTCAGATTTAACAATAATGAACGATAAAACATGGAAAATTTTAAAAAGGCCTACAATAATGAAGTCAACGAAACTCGCTCGAACGGTAACTGGAAAGCAAATTAACTTCGAAGGCGAGGTTGTACTTCCAATGAAATTGAATGGGATCGTTAAAAAAATAAAAGTTTTCATTCTGAGAAATGGAGAAAACTTGTTGGGTACAGATTTTATTGAAACATTCGAATTGTGGGATAAACCGTTAAACTCATTCTGCAGAAAAGTAGAAAGTAATACGCAATCAAGACAGGACATTAAAGATGAATTAAAGAAAAAGTTTCCGGAAACCTTTACACCTGGTTTTGGAAGATGTAACAAGTTTGAAGCTAAATTTGAATTAAAAGAAAATACTATGCCTATATTTAAAAAGAAACGTAACGTGCCTTTCGCAAGTGTAGAGAAAGTTAACGAAGAACTTGATAGGTTGGAAAAAATGGGAATTATTTCAAAAGTAGAATCTAATTCATGGGCTGCGCCGATTGTGTGCATAAAAAAGAAATCAAACCAAATCAGAGTCTGCGTTGATTTTTCGACAGGGTTGAACTCTGTAATTAAGGACTACCATTACCCGTTACCGAGTCCTGAGGAGATTTTTAACAAGCTAAATGGCGGAGTGATTTTTTCGAAAATCGACTTATCTGATGCCTATCTCCAAATTCCCGTCGAAGACGAATGTTCGAAGTTACTAGGGATAAACACGTATAGGGGTTTATTCAAGTACAACAGGCTTCCTTTTGGTATTAAAGTGGCACCAGCCATTTTTCAACAAGCCATGGACGTCATGTTGAATGACTTAGACTTTGCGTGTGCCTACTTAGATGATATTATAGTAAGGAGTGCAAATGTCGACGAACATCGAGAGCACCTCAATCAAGTATTTAAAAAGATTCAGGATTTTGGATTTAAAGTCAAAGAATCAAAGTGTGAATTTGGTTTGGAGGAAATTAAATATTTAGGTCACATAATCAACAAAAATGGCAGATTTCCAGATCCGGAAAGGTCCATTGCGATTAGAAACATGCCGACGCCCACTAACGTGGCGACACTACAGAGTTTTCTGGGGCTCGCGAACTATTATCAAGCATTCATTAAAGGAATGTATAATCTAAGAGCTCCGTTGAATGAACTACTGAAAAAAGACAAGGCATGGGAATGGACGGTAGAATGTCAAAAAGCCTTTGATGAAATTAAGAAGATGCTTACGTCCGACCTCTTTTTAACCCATTACAATCCTAAACTGGATATTGTAGTGGCAAGTGATGCTAGTTCATACGGGGTAGGAGCATGTATTCAACACATAATGCCAGATGGTTCTAGAAAACCGATTGCGCATGCTTCGAGGGCATTACTCCCAGGAGAGCGAAGTTATTCGCAGATAGAAAAGGAGGCGCTGAGTATCATTTTTGCCATAACAAAATTTCATAGGTACATCTACGGCAGACATTTCAGGTTAGAAACGGACCATAAACCTCTGATCACTATTTTTGGGTCAAAGAAAGGGTTACCCGTTTACACGGCAAATCGACTGTTAAGATGGGGAACCATTCTTCTCAATTATGATTTCCACATAAAACACCTATCCAAAAATATAATTCATGCGGATACCTTATCAAGACTCGTACCGAATAAAGATGAAGGATTCGAAGAAACAATCATTGCAAATATCAGAGCAGATTATGAGGTCAAAAGCATGGTAAACAACATTGTAAGAGAGCTACCGGTTACATCAAAGGAAATCAAAAAGAATCTGAAAGCGATGATTTCATTTTAGGAATAAAAAGTAAAATGGTAGCAAATGACCAAAAAGTTCAGGAGATCTATTCAATTTGTGACGGAATTTTACTATATGGTGAGAGAGTAGTAGTACCAAAAAAGTTGCAGAAAAGAATCCTACGGGACTTTCATATGGGTCACCCGGGGATTAATAGAACAAAAAGCTTAATGCGAAGCTTTGTATATTGGAAAGGAATGGATGTGGATATCGAAAACATGGTTCATCGATTTAAAGGGTGTGCGTTAGCAGCTAAGGCACCACCTATAGTACACAAACCATGGCCAAAGACGGATCATCCGTGGGAAAGATTACACATTGATTTCGCTGGTCCAGTAGAAGATTATTACTACTTAATAGTGGTAGATAGCTTTACAAAATGGCCGGAAGTACTACGCTGCAAAAAGCCTACGTCCAATACCACAACAACTTTTTTGCATGAACTATTTGCACGGTTCGGTGTGCCAGAGTGTATTGTGAGTGACAATGGTACACAATTCACTTCTGACGATTTTAAGGAATTTTGTGAGTTATATCAAATTAACCACATAACGACGCCGCCGTATCATCCGAGATCCAATGGACTCGCAGAAAGATTTGTAGATACGTTAAAGCGCGCTCTGAAGAAAGCCTCAGGAGTTCCAACGGAAAAGGCGCTTCATCAATTCCTACAAGTATACAGAATCACGCCTAACCAGAGAACACCATCAAACATGGCACCAGCTGAACTAATGTTCGCTAGGAAAGTTAAGTCAGTGTTTGACAAGCTTTTGCCAGGAAGAAATAGAATAAAGAACACTATGTATACAGCTAGAAAAAGATACACCCCCGGAGAGAAGGTCTTTTTCAAGTGCTATAGAAACAACATTGAGTTCTGGGAGCGAGGCATAGTGGACAAGAGAATCGGTGACCTGATTTACATAATAAAAGGGCCGAAGAATACTCATAAAAGGCACCAGAACCAACTCAAAAAATGCTACGTGCTAGAGAATGAAGAGAGTATACCGGATGAGGAGGAAGATCCCATTGATGTAATGTATGATACGTTTCAAGTAGAACCTCCGCAGAGTGCTCCTGAACCGAGAAGATCCGGTAGGAAACGGAAGTTCACGGACCCATTGGACGTGAATCCAAAACGAAAAAGATATTGAAAAAAAAAACAGATATACATATGAACTATGCAAAGGGGATCTACAAAGAAATAACCATGATCATCATCCCATATAGAAGCCAGTTTGAAATCCAAAAGGATTCCAAGGCTTGGGAGGGGTGTGTTGTGGTGGGATCCACCTAATCTGCATAGGTGACTACTAACTATATAAATAATGGTTGGTACCGGAAGACGAGGAGAGGGAATCACGAGATCCAACTAGAGACTCTGATCGACTGCGACTAGTCAACACATTCTCCAGGAACGTCTTCCCAGAAATATACAGAAATTCTATATGTACTTATTTTGTACACTTTCTTGTTATAATACATTCTTGTTCTAAGTTCATTTTGTGTTGCATTATTATTCCGTGCAATAGGCGAGATTCAACATTGAGTCAAGACTCAACACTATCTAACTCTCTCTCTCTCTCTATCTAACTCTCTCTCTCTCTTTTTATTTATATATACATACATATATATATATATATATATATATATATATATATATATATATATATATATATATATATATATAAGCGTATAATGCAAAGCTCTTCAGTAAAATGAATGGAGCACTTTGGCTGATTGGCATTTGTTTACATTTGTAAAAACAATACGCTAGATTTAGTTGTGTAATTCTACCGAGTGAAGATAGCTCTGGCTGACACCAAATAAGTTGAGTTTCGATCCTGGCTTGAAGCATTCAGAAGTCTAGTCACACTGAGGAGCTGTGATACAGCGAAACAGTACTGTCTGTGAATGACATGTATATATATATATATATGTGTGTGTGTGTGTGTGTGTGTGTGTGTGTGTGTGTGTGTGTGTGTGTGTGTGTTTTTGTGTGTGAGTGTGTGTATGTGTAAATTTAGGATTTGATCAGGAATGTCTTATTATTAGGCATTAAATATAAGAATTTAAAAGAGTCCCAGACAACTTGTGCCCATCGGAACGATGGTTTAATTGATATTATATTATTTATATATGTGTTGTTAGTTTTAACAAAGATCAAAATAAACTAGTGGTCGCGTATTCAATCCCTGAATCCGATAATGAGCCACGCCCGCGTCACCGATTAAAATCAACTCATCAGGGATAAATGGCCAAATCGTCATTTCTCTGTATATGAATGTAACTGCTAAGATGAGAAAAATATTTCCAATAAATCGATGAATTTCTTTTACTTATTGAAGATTATTTATTTTCATCTTAGCATTTTTGTTGCTTTTTAGCAAAATTTATTCCGGCAGAGAAAAGAGGGGGCCGTATCGGAAATTATGCCGAATCTCTCACTGAAATTGGAACTCACAACTTGCATGTTGAAAACCTTTCCCCTAATAAAATAAATGTATAATAACAGTTACCCCTACACACACACATAAACAAACCAAAAGATATGAATATAATTATTTAATGCCATGCACTATTACTCTAAATAAGGCATACACTCCATGAATGACCAAAATATATCGGCTTATTCTTGACCAAATTGGTTTCACAGTCGATTCTTTACAAAAAAAAACAATGTTTAAGAATGCCGATTTTCAAGGCATGCAAGAAATACTGACCTGGAAGATTGATGCAACACTTCTTTTTATCTCTACGACTGAGATTTTCTGTGAGTAATTCTTGATAAGTGCAGTAATAAAACTAGAAGGTCTTCGACAAAAGTACATATATATATATGTATACATAAACACACTGTCAAATAGCGACACTGACATATTAACGTAAAAGGCAAGGCACCGTGGAAGACTTCGTTTCCCTGATTTACAGTTTTATCGCATCCTTGACAGTTTTATGCTCGCAAGTTGTCCGATTCTGTTTCGAACGAGAAAGCAAGCTCAATAAAATGGCACTAAAAATGGGCGGGAAAAGTCCAAATGTTCGTGAATCTAGATGCAAGATTTGTTTTCGATTTTTTCTTCTTTTTGCCAGTGCTTTGTTGTTTACAAATCGCTAAGAAGAGATAATCGACCTTGGATAGAGTTAGCAGGATGACATTTGGAGCGTAAGTCAGAGTCAGAGACAGACATTGGCTGAAACTGGGATATTAACGTACGATTTGGGTAAACAGACGACATTAGGAACCCTTTTGCTACGTTTTAATTAATGCATATGAAAAGCAAATAGATATTAAAAGAATCAGAGATAGAGATTCGTAGAGAGATTAAACAAAATATATACGGGTCGGATGTCTATGATATTTATGTAAATACATATGACTCTCTATTTCTCTCTCTCTTTTTTTTCTTGATCTCTATATTAATATATATATATATGTGTGTGTGTGCAGATATGTAGAAAAATAGGAAAGAACATGTTAGGTAAATAATCCGGCGTTTTTTAGTTTTTTTGTTTTTATTTTTAAAACAATAGTGCTCCATACAGAAGTAGAGCTTAAATTAATATATATATATATATATATATATAAATATATATATATATGTGTGTGTGTGTGTGTGTGTGTGTGATAGTCTAGTTGTTTATCCAATCCAACATATATATGTGTGTATTTGTGTATGTTGTATTTGAAATCTAAATGATAGTCTGATTAAAAAATAATCATGTCGTTAATGTTAACAGTATGATTGAAGGTGCATGCAAGAATATATATATATATATATATATATATATATATATATATATATATATATATATATATATATATATCAGTCTGTTCGTTATCTATTAATCTTCCCGCATATCTGATTATGTTATTTTTTAAATTCAGGAAGGCCCGATATATATATATATATATATATAGTTCATTGAAAACGACAGACAAGGTGCTTTTATTTTGTTTTTTATACAATTTCTCATGCGATCTAATAATTGTTTTCTTTTCGGATGATAAATTATATAAAAACTGTCCGAAAAGAAAAAAATTATTAGATCGCATGAGAAATTGTATAAAAAAATGAATAAAATCACCTTGTCTGTCGTTTTCAATGAAATGTGCATGAAAAAAGGATTGCTGCCTAAATACACAAATTTTAAATATGTATATATATATATATATATATATATATATATATATATATATATATATATATATACACACACACATACACATACGCACACACACACTCAAACACATGTGAGTTTGTGTGTATATTTGTGTAAAATAATAAAAAATGAAAATAATCCATAAAACACCTACACGAAGCAAACACCTGCCACAGCAGAGCAAAGTACAAATGTCCCTTAAATGGCAATTGTTTGCAAAACAATATCAGCATAAAGCGAAGAAAAATATACATCGGAGTTAATGAAAGACATGGAAACAGATAAACTATTCACACAAATCTTCTTTACCAATTGTAAATACGCGACATCCACAAACCTTTCGAAACATATATGGAAATTAAAAAAACAAAAATCAAAGTGGACAAGATGTATATTGAAAAATATTGTAAACAGCGTCAGCAATGCAACAGTAAATCCAAACATTGTAAATTCTTCTGAAGAAAATAACTATAGTCACATTCTTATTTCAACAAAATTACTAAATAAACGATCAGAACTTATCTCAAAATGCAAACACGAAAACAAATTATTACTTAAAAATCTAAAAACTTAAAAAAAAGATTATCTTGTAAAACAACGCCAATATACTTTAGCCAATTTCAATACTTTAAAATAAACAAATAAGATAATCACCCGCCGAAAGTAAAAATAAAGAAATAATTATTTAAATATACAAATTAAGTAAATAATAAATAAATAAACCAATTAATTAAATAATAAGCAAATTAACAAACTATGAAAGCAAACATGCGCAGAAATAAATTTAATTGTAGCACTTAACAACAAATAACTAATGAATAATTAGAAAAACCTTCAGTAATCAATGATAATTAGTTAAAAGGAGTTACCTCCAAAGATTCGGTACAAAATGGGCATACATGATTAAAAAATGCTCTAAGCTTAGAACATAGATTTGTCGTCAAGTGCTTTATGTTAATAATAAGAGGAAAGACAAAAGTATTTTCTGATTATTGTTAGATCCTTCAAATTTCGGTCATTTTTTTAGTCAACGGGTGCAATTTTATATTTTTGCGGTGAGAAACACGTTGATTTGGAATTCTTGCCTGAATCAGAAAGTTGTCGGACTTTAATGAAACTTTCAGTATTTATTTACAATTGACTTTATTTTATTTTAGAAAATCTTTGTAAAAGATTTTACATCTGTTACCTCCCACTTATTTTATTTTATGAAATGTCGAGAAATTCATTTTTTTAGGGTTTAATGTTTATTTTAGTTATATTTTGGAAAATTTAAATCGATAATTCTTTTTTCGTAAACCAGGATCCAGTTACCGAAAAACTGCTTTGAATCATAAAATAAAAATACAAGAAAACTCAGACAATATTTAATTAGAAGATAAGACACTATAGTCTTAAAAAAATGTTTA
>OZ038480.1:137877092-137879592 GCA_964036315.1 Acanthosepion esculentum
AAGTGCCAGGCTTTGGTCATTTAGATTTATGGCGTTTCACCAATGTACCATTGGTTCATTCGCATATATATTCGCAAAAGATTTCGAAGTATGCTCTTAGGAAGATCACAAATATAAAGTAGACATAGGGTTGGATAGAAAAGCCTTGGAGGATAACTGCGGTGATCGCATGAGAGTCAAAAGACTGGTCAATAACATCTTCATAGACCTACCTGTTAAGGTCTTGATATTTGAGAAAACTCTTCTAGTGATTCCATTGCTAGAGGGCTTGTGTAGCAATCCCCCTATGCCACACCCTGTCTAAACCCTTCTGTGTGTATAGGGCGGTCGTTCTTGTGATTTATTTATTGTCCAATGCCTCACTGATACTGTGAGAAATAGTAGTTAGAATATCAATATTGGACCGAGTAGATCGCGATCGTATTGTTTCTCGTTGAAGAGGTTGTTTCTGCTTAGGTGATCAACAAACTTTTTGGTGCTTCTAGCCTCAAAGAGTTTGCTGGTGATACTTAGGAGACATATGGACCGATATTGAGATAAGGATGAGCAATCATCCGTATTCTCTAAAACAGGGTGTACACTTGACATCCTTTAGACATGGGGGAATGATTTCTACTTAGGACGGTGGTTAAACAATTTTGTTAAAACCAGATAAGATTCAGAGTTAATATTCTTAAGGACAACCACTGTGATTTTATCTGAACCGTTAGCCTTCCTAGGGTCAAAGGCTGTGATAGTTTTTGAGACTTAACTGGCTGTGTTTGAAATATTACTGTTTCTGCTCCGTGAAATGAGAAATTCGGAATCGACACAGCCCTTATCATCTAACCTGGAATTAGAGGGACAGATCGTAGTGAAGAGTTTTGCCCGATCTGACAAGCATGAGATAACATCCGGGCTATTTATGATAGTAAGCACTGACCCTTTTGCCTCTTTTGATTCCATGGTTAGAGATTTTCCAGAGCATATTGTTTGCTTTCGACCTTGGTTTGGATCGCTTGTGTATAATTGCACTTTGTAATTTCTAGAACTCTCACTGATTGCGGACAGTACTGAATGCAACAAGGGTCCTACAACACCGTTGCATGCGATTGATAGTGTAGTAATGGTTATGATGTGTTATAGTTGCAGCACATTCTCGAGTCAACGAGGGCTGGCTATTCAATTATTGTTGCTATTTTTAAGTACTGTGTATTTGGATGTGGCTATTATGTTAATCCAGAACCATCAGAGCATCTCGTATTACTATCTATCTATCTATCTATCTATCTATCTATCTATCTATCTATCTATCTATCTATCTATCTATCTTATCTCGTATACTATCTATCTATCTATCTATCTATCTATCTATCTATCTATCTAGATAGATAGATAGATAGATAGATAGATAGATAAATAGATAGAATTAAATGAAAGACAACAGATATAAGAAAGAGAGAGAGACTAACATTCATATAAATCACAATATGGATTCTTCAGTGCTCTAAGCATTTTTACTCATTTACTTCCTGTCTATGGAAATGTTTACGCTTCAAACTTAAGGCTTCGAGACATTTCTCTCATAACAAATTAGGAAAAAGTAAAAACATATCGATAATGTCTGGCAACGCTGTTGGCAATTGGTTTCAAAATAATTTAATGAATGTAAAAATTATTCAACATTTTGTACATTCCGCGCCTGACAGAAATGCAAACCATTTTCAAGGATTCAGTTTCTCTTCTATAAAACATCGCGTCTAAGTTCTGTTGTAAATGTTACAATGTTATTGAAAGTATTTATATTCTTAATTTACACATGCGACCAGTACATCATGAACGTGTTCATAGTTAATGTTAGTAAGAGTTTATATCATTTTTATTTAATAATACCTTCCATCAACTTTAAACAATTTCCTTTTCAGTCCGAAATTCGTATCACATCCGTGTCTGGACGATTATAATGCGTAATTAAATGCGTTTTTTTTTTTTTGTCTGAACGTATTGAGCTCTACCCAAGGCGATATAGCACCAGGCATCTGACAGGTGTTTAGTGGCGTGACCAACAATTATTTATGGGTTTATATTCGTCGTCCCCACAAAGTACACACATATTCTCTGCCGATTCTCGAAACATCTACTCTGTTTTGTACTCTAACGTAAACAAAGACATTTTTATTTTATGAAATTATTTTAGATGGATATTCATATTCGAGTAGTAAATTATTTAATTAGACAGCATTTACCCGCCTGAATATTCGTTAGGCTACAAAACAGTACAGATATGGATGTTTCGTTAATCGGCAGAGAATGTGAGTTCAAAAGCGCTAATTAGGTTTTTGTCTAACTGGAAGTCTCACGTGTCCGAATCGTTTAAGCACGTCAGGTCTAATTTCGGTTCCCTATAGGGGATGCATGTTCGAATCCTGAAAGAGGATGCATATTTTCTGACAAGATTTTTCGAATATTCAGGCCGGTAAGTATATGAAATAAAAATAATGGTTAATTAAATAAACAGGGC
>OZ038480.1:137884592-137894592 GCA_964036315.1 Acanthosepion esculentum
GTACTGAATATATAGGTTGTATTATGTATATATCTAGAGTTATAGGAATGTTTATTTTCCAAACACTGTAAGCATATTTTGGCCGTGTTTATATTTAATATTATTGAGTATTGGCTTATTCTTTTTATTATTAGGTCTTCCATTATTTTTATTTTTTTTACATGCGGATGAGATTATTATGCTTGCATTTTCTGTTATTATGATTCGGATGTAGTCATGTAGGCTTTGTGTCTGCTTAAATAAGTCCTAATATAATTAAGGTCGAGTAGGTGTAACGTAAGTCGTCTGTGACCGATGTAGTTATTTATGAGTTTGGTTTGATTAGGAACACAGTTCCATAAGTCACATTTAAAATCTTAAATAAGTTCTTTGTAGTATCGATTTTGCAGGTGTGTTGCTATTTTTGAGGATAAGGTAAGCTGTTTTGAAATTTTTGTAATAGGTAATTGATTTACTTTTCTTGGTCAGGTCGACTGGGATAGTGTATTTCATTTGTAAGTGAGTCTTCATCTTGTTTAGAGCTGACATGCATTTAGCTTTTGTAGAAGATGTTAAGATTTTTCTTTTTGTCTCTGTTTTCAGTATCATTATTAGTTACTTATGAAATAAATAGTCTAATCTAGTGGTCGATAGAAAATAAAAGGATAGCCTACGAAAGAGCGTGTTGCATATATGCCCAGTGTAAGAATTTAATGCTGCATTTTCTTTGGTGATATTTGAAATACCCTCTACTAAAGAACATCGCAATTCATAAACAACATAGCTTGTAAAGAGAAGGTTGTTCTAAGATTCTGGTTATTGTTTATGTTTGATACTTTGAACTGTTTTATAGTTAATCATAAATCTAAGTTATTTGTTGGGACTGTTAAGTGATATATAGCGGTGATTTTAATTTTTAATGAAATTTCCATTCTGTTTCTTATTAAGGCCTATCTGTGGTCGATAGACTAATTTAATTAGGTGTTGATTTTTGTTTATGTCAGACTAATTTTTCGTGTCATTTTTCCAATATTTTAAAGCTAATTTTATTTGTTCGTCTACAACTTGCATGGAAAAGTTATTGTTGATAAGTTTTTGCTTTATCTGGCTTAATTCTTTATAAAATAATGTTGCAGAAGTGGAGATTATTTTGCCACTGTTAATCATGTTTCCATAACTTCTATTTTATATCTATGTGTATATACATATGTGCATATGTATAGGGAGGCACTGTGGAGTAATGGATACCAGCTCGGCTTGAGGAATCGGAGAGCCGAGTTCGAAATCCAGTTGAATCCATTTAATTCACTTACATGCTAATACCCTTCGGGAAGGTATGAATCCTCTTCTAAGGGTAAATAGCAGGACAGACCGGGTTCTAAAGCCTTGGATTGCAACTAGTGTACTGCAGAAATAAATGGCAATATATGTATCGAAATATACATGATCGTCTAAGCGTGTATCACGCATAGCACATAACTGACTGATATACATATATGTAGTAGGGCAGGAAGATTTTGGAACCGTGGTATTGCCCTGAATTTGAAAGTTGAAGTTTGGTATGATAATTAATAACGCAAAATATTTTCCGAATCTTTACCGTTTTTAGATGAATTGATTTTAAAAATTAAGTTTAGGTTCATAATTGGAGCGATTGAATTTCATTCTGGTGATCAGTAAAAGATTTAAGACTCTCATAAATTCCGTACTTTTATGGAAAAAAATGTAGTAAATATCATTTAAAATGTTTTCCAAGTGCAACATTTACTATCGTTCTCAATAAATCAAAGAAAAATAATTCAGACTTATATAAAAAATATAAAAATATTCGCGCCATAAAGGCAAAATGTAGATTAAATACAATGTTTAAAAGTTATACTATGAATAATAAATGTATTTTGGCCGGCGATGAAAATCGATAATTTTTTTTCTCATATGGAATTTAGGTTTTGTTATTTTTCAGTGGAAAATACAAATTTAAACAAATTCTAAAAATAAATAAATAAATAAAAACATAAAACCTCATAAAAAATTAATATCTTCATTTTAATTAACACGATAATTTCGTTTATAAATATTGTCCCGGAATTTTACTTGATGGAAAGTTGAGTTCTCACTGTCATAAACATTTGCCCTCGAACTTTTTCGCTTGTTACTGTGAAATTAATTAGTTCTTTTGTATTTTTATGCAACATAATTTACATAATCTTGTATTTCCAAAGTGACTGGTACTTATTTAAAGCGTTGCGTTTGTTTATTTCCGTGGAAGAAACTATTTTCATTTAAGTAGCTATCGCTAATAATTTGCTAAAAAGGAGCATACCGTGATGAAAAAAGGCCCCAAACTTGATGAAAACATTTTTTCACAGTGTAAATGTTTATGTTATTATTAAGAGCAAAGAGGAAAGTAATTTTTCATTATTTTTTCATAATTTTTATTCCTTCGTAGCATGTGCAAAACTTTAGTTAAACATCTTGTTTTTTAGTCAACGAAATTGCTATAAAATCGATTATGTTCGCCATTTTGCGATTTATGTCAACAAAATTTAAATTCTCTGTTTAAAATCTTTTAAAAATCAATTATATCTTTTTCAAAAGTTATTTGAGAAAAATAAGAAAATTTAAAGTTTGATTAATGTAATTGGAAACAAACATTACTTAAATTTAGCAGAAGAATTTAGTTGAAAGTAACAGAATCATGTCTTAACTTTAGCCGCGATGACTTCTTTTGGAGGTTTGGATCGATGGTTACATCAATTATTGACAGCTAGCGTCAGAGGAATTTATCGGACGGGAGGACAGAGGTGACAATTTTTAACTACGTAGAAATTAAAAATATACTTTCAACGATCTAATATTTTATTGTTTTTTAGGTACCCTAACTTTACGTTTGGAGAGAATTTCTGGAAAAATAAAATTTAAAATACTAACAATAAAACAAATTAAAAATGTTATAACTGAGAGCGAAATAAAATATGAGAGAAGTAGCTAATTTTTACGTACATCACTTATGAAATTTTATGGTATTATTTTTATTTATTAATAATTTTTATATCTCGCTTTCACAACTGAAATAATATAAAAAAGAATAAGTAAATATTAACATTAAATTTCAGAAAAAAGTTGGGTGTCTAATAATTATGGGTACCTCTCTCATTTTTATGAAATGTGATTTTTAATGTGTTTAATTTTAATTTTCCTTACAATTTATATTAATTGTTTTATTTCCGCCCTAGAATTGAAACTAAAAAAGAAAATAATTAATAATTGATGTCCCTCACTAACAAAAAATGATTATAATAAAAAAATATATATATTTATTGAAATAGGAGGTAAAAACAAAATGAAACCTTTGAAAATGCAGTGATGTTGGTCGCATTCAGTCGGAGAATTCGACACCTATTTCGCAATATGAAAAGTATCTAACATTTTCTGAGTTCAGTATATTGTCGTCAAGAGAGACAACTCTTATGACACGTGACATTAACGTCACTTACATTCATTCATATACTTGAAAAAAAAACTCAAAAACTGAAAAATTATTTATAAAATACCTCGGTGTATCGTAACAAGCTTTCAAATTTATGATCTGTAAAAATCGATCTACTTTATAAAAGCTTTTTCTAAAGTACACAAATTGAGACATAATTTTAAAATACTTAACAAATATATCACATTTTTATTTAAAATTGAAAAAAAAAAAGGAATTTATTGCAAAAATTCATTTTTCGTCGGAGAAATATGTTTGCTTCAGACAATAGTGTCCTTAACATATATCATTCATAAAAGGTATTAAAAGCTTTTCTAATTAAATAATGTCTTTGTTTTGTTTGATTTTGTATTTTACAATTCAGAGCTGAATTTGTGTAGTGCACGCATTCGATTTTATGCAAAAAATCGATGATTTATATTCTTCAATGTCTTCTGTTTTCAACTAATATAATCGCTAAAATACGCAAATTCGAATTTTCGAGTTCTCATAATATTAAGTAAGGGAAGGGGGTAACAGATATAAAAACATATTTTTACCAAGATTTTCTTTCAAAAACATGTCTGAAATAATTTCATTTATTTGTCAATAAGTTGGGAAATGTCCGACAATTATTTGATTTTTGTAGGAATTTCCAATTTAGTGTGCTTTTTACCTATAAAAAACAACTAATGGCAAATAATATTACGTGACTCGCTGACATAAAAAAAGAAATTAACCAAAATTTCGAATTTTCTAGAAAGAATGAAAAAAAATCTAGTGAAATCATTAAAAAATACTTCGGCCTTTACTCTTTGTAATATCATGAACATTTTGACGATAAAAGTTTTATTAAGTTTGGAGACTTTTTCATCATGATATACTGTTTTTTCGTCGAATTAATGCCGATACGTACATTTAGGTAAGTAATATTATCTCTTCCTATTTTTCTTTCAAATATACTTTTGAAATTTTATTAAAATATGGTAATGTTTGCACTTGTCCGGCTCACAAGAAGTTAATTTTATTCTATGCTTGTTTTCTTTCTATTTGTTTAATTTGAACGCGTTAATGTCCTGATTTTCAAAATCAAATTAATTGTAAAATTTAGATTTACTTCTGATAATCTTCCCTTCTCTAGTAAATAATATTTTGCTATTTTCCTTCATATTTATCATGTATGCTAGATCTGTTTTAAACATATATACACATTTTAAAATTTCAGGTTCCTATTGAGGAAAAGGAATATTTAAAAGCTGAGAGAGAAAAACAGGACTAAAAGACCGTTTCCAATTTGGAACAATTGTCAAAGATGCTGTTAAATTATAAAATAAGTACCAATGTAGCTGTGAGATTAAACAGGCAGATTGAAAGATAACATTACGATTATATACATGTTGGTTTTACATCAGATGTTTTTAACCAATGTCTTCCATTAGAGAAAATACCGATTGCTGTTTTGAGCTAGAGAGACAGTCTAAGGGAAGTTAGAGTCTCTAGATATGTCATGGAAATTATTAAGGGTGATCTATCTTCCAAGCTTGGGGCACGGCTTACTAATATTTTTAAATAAAACTTAACGGTATGTGCTTTCTTTATCCATGCCTTAACTCAAAGAACATTATCACTGTAGCCAAAAATACATAGGGCAAAGTCTAACTTAAAGTAGACAATCATTAGAGGCATGTCCAGAACGTTGAAAATATCTGCATTAGTGTTAATTGCTAAGTTGTTAAGGACACTTTGCAATACAAAGAGGTTACAGAGGAAAACGGCGAAAGAAAATTAAGATAACCAAACGACCAGAGTATCACTTGACTTTCAACAGAGATAGACACGGAAATTAGATATATCACCCACAGAGTTACCCATTGGTGCAACTGGTGTTGTTCTAGCAGAGGGTGTTGCTTTTGTTTTAGCAATATTCAACAGCGTGAATTCCATTAACGTGACTTTTGTGGTCAATACCAGTACAAAGACTGGTTGTGAAGCATGGCTTGTTACAGCGCTGGAGGGAAAATAACCTTAAAAGAATGTTGCACACCATTAGCTGTTCACTTCATCAAAATGAACTTCCATTTACAGCTATTTTAAGTACATTCATGGAACTACAAGAATCCTTACTACTTTCCCTAGTCCTCTAGGAATATCATATGGAAATGATTACCAGGATTTGGCCCCGGTATAATTTAACACTCACAGTGACCCCCTAGATAATTCTATTTTACTGCGGGGGCAATGGAAGATTTAAGTGCTGACCAGAGACTGCTCTTAGAATATGCAGCAGGAATTTCTCTAGGGGAAAGTGAACCCTAAATTTGTTGCCTGGAAAATTGGGTCTCCAAATCAAGCAATATAGCATACTTTAGCCATCAGGTTAATGCGTTTATGGAATAGGGGGGCTTATCCACCAGCACTCTATGATAAATTGTACAGCCTTATAAAATGTATAATTGAAATATATGCATTTAGTTGGTTTGAAATTAAAAGGGACAAGAAATTCCATAACCAACAACCATATCTTCAGCATGATCAGATAATAAATCAAAAGTCGACTAAAATAAAAAATAAAAAGTTGAATTAAATATATACAGCACAAAATTTAATTTTCCCAAGTTGCAAGCCATCAGAAAAGAGATTTTAAAAATTACATTCAACTCCGAAGCGACACGCTGGTCAAATTTGATACCCCCGCCCTAAAATGGAATTTGTGAACCTGTGTTTGCAGAAGGTTTTTCAATTTATGAACTGTAATAGGTTCTCATGAATAGAACAAGACTGGAGTTGCCGAATTTACCTGTATATTCGCAAGGTATGGAAAGAAGAGTTAGATTAACTACAGAAGCTTTACACATTTGCATATGGACATAAAGCAAGAAACAAACACATTATTACTAAAATATGGTGCCATCAAATAAAAACTTCATTCACTTCAAAGTGAAATTATACTAGAAAATTTAAGTATATTATAATGTAATATATTATAGAGTGCGATAGTTTTAGAGTGATTTTAATAAACAATGCAAATTTAAAACAATTTGCTTTATAATTTGTGTCCAGCAGTATTAGGGGTTTATATAAAACTTTTATCTATTATTTTATTTATTATATGTCAAATTGTCTAACATCTTAGTCTTTTTTGTAATCTTTCATAATTTGTACACTATTTTCACTTTTTTTTAATCGGTATCACCCCAGGCAAGGCACTAACACCGAAAGGATTACAGGATGTGGATGAATTACGAATAGATATATTAGTAACGCGTAGAAAGAGAAAAGAGTAATCAGGAGAATAGTAGATAGCGATTGGCATTGCATTATTTTTTTTGAAGATTAACGATGGCTCGAAAGCTTGGACCCGGAAGGGAGTTTTACAAACGAGATGTGCTAGGAAAGAAATTGTCTGCATAGAAGTTACGGCTACATCTCGCTAGCTCAACTGTAAAGTGATGAGATCTCGCCGCCGGTCTAGCATTGCGCTTAAATTCATACAGTCATGGTAGAATAGCGAAGAGCTCATCCGAACAATTACCAAGAAAATATTAATAAAAAAATCGCACAGAGGTGGTAGGCAAGTGACTGAAGCTGAGCTACCAGATCAGGACCAATAATATTGCTGATTCTTCTTTGGATCTTATCAAGGAACTCCAGGTAAAATAGCAGGGGCCCCAGACTATATATGGCAGCAATACTCTAAGCATGGATGAATAAGATATGTAGATATCTTATAGATATGCATGATAGTAACCGGAGAGAAAAATTCTCTCGCCCGTCTTAGCAGCTGAACCATCAATGGATTCAATAGAGTTTTCCACTTCATGTCAGCTGAGAACGTTAACGCAAGAAGGTGCAATGAGTGACTTTCCTGGAGAATAGTATCAGTCATGCTGAGGGAAGGCAGACAGGGGGTCTCCCTAATGATTAATGGAGAAAAGTTAAGTTTTGGATGCATTAAAATTTTGCCTCGGTTAACGACGGTCTTGAGGTCTTTTTGTACGCCAGCTGCCATTTTGACATTGTTGGACTGATCAGTTTTACTATCGAGACATGAGTAAAAGGTAGTACCATCAGCGTAGATGCCAAGCTGAGAGCTGATGTCATCGGCAAGGTCGTTAAGGGAGATTAAAAATAGTGTATTTACCAAGGATAGAGCCGTGAGGACACCAGCGTTAATACGAAAGGATGTAGATGAGTGGCCGTTCAGGTCAACTTTTCAAATTTCACGATTTGATAGGAACGACTGGATCAGCTCAAAAATGTGCCCGGAGATACCGTAACTTTTCAACTTGTTGGGAAGATCTGAATGCCAGACTATGTGAAAGGCTTTCGCGATGTCCAATACTACAGCCAGGACTTCACCGTTTATATCTAGAGCATGATATACTCTTTCCGCAATCATCGTTAGTAAATTTGGCAGCTGACCTGGCAAAACGGAAGCCGTATTGCTTGTCTAAGAAAAGGCGCTGTGATGAGAGATGATAAACCAATTCAGCAATGATTACTTATTGATTACTTATAGAATACAGCAACAATAGTTTATTTTGCTTGCGTTGATTCATAATTCTGGTTTTAAATTATTTTTCATTCGATGTATCTAATATAAAAATATAAATTTTATTTGGATTTATTCTTGAACTAGTAAAATTTTGAAGGCTATTTTTAAACAAAAACCTGCAGTAATTTGGTAATTCTGTACATTTTTTCTGACGATATTTAAAATAAAATGACCAAAGAGTGCTAAAAGCTATGAAGTTAATTTTTGGTAACTATACTTATCATAACAAACACCACCATTTACACTAAGTATAATACTGGATTTCAAAAAATAGTGAAAAATCAACTTGCTTTAATGTGTAGTTGCGAAGTCTCTAATTTATGATTGTGGATTTTATGTAACTAATATAAACCGCCAACGCCAAATAAAACGTCGGATAGAGTATTTCTGAAAGGTTTCTATAAGTTTTTTCTTTTTATTTCGTCTAGATGTTTCATTACGAGATGTTATTGCTATGTTGAATATATATGGAAATATTTAAGAAATCATGGAAGACTGTTAAAAGTAAGTCCGAGAGGCGAATCCATCGTTCCTCCTTCAATAAAACCTAATCATGTAAACATCGAAGAAGTTAATTATGCCATGCAAGTAAGTAGTGTAGGTAGAATTGTTGCTCTACTTTTTGTGGGTGTGGGTGTGGGTGAGGTTTGATTGTCTACGTTTAGTATTACTATGTCTCTTTTACTAGGACATTGTTAAATAGATTTGCAACGTCTAACGAGGCAGTTATTAGGTTTATTGGAGAGTAATAGGTCGAGAAAATATTTGGCTGTGTAAACACTATATTCATTAGCTTTTATAAAAAAATAAATGACCCATATTAATTCAAATATATTCCATTACAAGAAACGGTATCTTAAAGTGGGTAATATGCATGTAATATGCGTGTAAAATAATTATAATACTAATACGTGTAACAATTATTACATTTTTTAACTGTTACACATGGCATCACTTTGGAAGGATTCACTCATTCAAAACTGTAAGAAGTATCAGAATGTTGCCAACTGGATTTTGCCTAACACGTTGATTCGTAATCATGAAATTAGATTTCGAAAGTAATGGAATCTGCACTATTGACATTATTCAGACTATTGTCATCAATTTTGTTGCCATATTTATCACAACGTTTCAGCCGTTGTAGGCTCCGGCCTTCTTCGGGTGTTTGGAATGTCAAACTGAACCCTTTATTTTGCTCGCTGTGGTAGACTGTTCTAGTTCCACGTGCCCTGTCTAATGGATGTCAGTTATCTCCTGTTAATTCACCTCTCCAAGTTCTCCATTGCCTGAACCAGGTATTGAACTCACAACTCTTTTGGTCCTGTCACTGGATCTAACCAACGCTTTTATCGCTGAAGACATTAGGTTTATAAGTCCCAGAAATTGATACACATAAGTCCTTAAGAACACACGGCCGAAACGCCGTGATAAATATGGCAACAAAGATGAGGACAATAGTCCGAATAATGTGAATATGTAAATAATGTATATAATACCTCATCTCAGAAATATAGACATATACTAATGGAATCTGACAGAACATATATGAACTTTAGACAGTTTATTAATAATTTCGATCCCGATATAGGATATCTTATTCGAAAATTGGATAATTACAATAAATTCTTACTAAACAAAAATGTATAATTAATTTTTATTGAATGTTGCTAAATATTTCTAGACTTTTATTCTATTCATTAACCGAAGATTTAAATTGATTATTAAGTTCAAATGCGAAGAAGAAGAAGATGCATTATTTACATTATTTGGACTGTTATCATCATCAAATTTATATATGACACTTGTTATAAATTCAATCGGTATATTTTATTTGAAAACAAAGAACGCATATTTTTGATTTTTGAAAACATACCTCAACAAGAGAATCTTAACTACAATTATTTTGATCAAGTTATTAATTTTAATTTGATTTTTTGAATATTCCTACAAATATGAAAGATTATAAAATTTTGCACATATTGTTCTCGCCAAAAATA
>OZ038480.1:137899592-137912092 GCA_964036315.1 Acanthosepion esculentum
AATTATTGTCATCCACAGTCTGACTGTTACGATGTTTCACAGCTCTTCAGTGTGGATAGACGACCGGTTAGCTAAGATCGAAACACGACTGAATTGGCGTCAGTCAGAAATTCTACCACTAAGCCATCGGTGCACGGCAGGGATGAAGATGAATTTTAGCGTATTTATTTTTAGATAAACACACAGTGACCGACAGGACTCAATTTGCTTTTGCCGAAGAGTCACGCTATATCAGCTGTAATAGTCACTGTTTACAAACCCACGCTTCCTTCCCCAGAGAGCTCAACCGAAATTAATTATATATATATATATATATATATATATATATATATATATATATATATATATATATATATATATAAAGGAAGAACAGTAAGATATATAATCCGGTGTCTTTATAGATATTTTTATGTTTATACAATAGGGCTCAATGTAAATTTACAGAGCATTAATATTATAAATTAACTGATATAAATATGTTTTTTCTCTACACAGTAATAACCATGTTTCAAAAATGGAAGCTAAAAGCTTCGAATTTAATTTTGTTATTAAATTAATGACATTAGTTCCATTTCCACGTCAAGCGAATTTTGGAGTAACTTATTTTTAAATTTACAGTTTTAAAGGCACAGCCAGATTCATAACTGAGTGTTTCCAAGGATACATCTATATGTTTCCAAGGATATATATATATATATATATATATATATATATATATATATATATATATATATATATATATATATATATATCTGTGGTGAGGCGGTGGGTGGTTAAGCTAGTCCAACTGTCAAGTGTATCTTTTAAAATCAATAAAAATCTCTAAGAACTCATGTTTGGTCTTTGATTTCGATTGGACGCAAAGTCGTGAATAATGTAATCTCGAATTGTTTCAATTTACAAATTTTATAGATTTGCTTTAACTTCATACTCTAAAATTTTGACTAACATAAAGTTTTCTGAAAGTGTTCCTAAGAATTTTACACAAGGAAAAAGAACAACACAGCTAGCAATTGAGAAAAGTGGTTACAGGTCCTACAATGCCAAAATGAAATATTTCTATTATCATGACTCGAACGAACAGATGTCTTTAACGATTTTATTTTTTAAAGAATACATTAAATTCATCGATTCATATCTTGATTTTGAATTCATTTATCGGTTTGATATATTGGTAAATGAGGTAAGTAAGAAAACCATGAAGTCAGTCCAATAAATCTTTATCCGTGTGAAAATATATACTTTGAACACCGCCTATATGACTATTTTATGTTTGGTGTGTGTGTGTTTGCGTCTGTTTTCACTGTGCGTTCAAACAAGGAATAGAGAAGTAGCCATCAGTAATTCAATGAATGTTTTTCTAACAAATTCATAGTTTTAAATCTTAATTTTGAATTCATTGTTCTGTTTTCCTAATGGTACGTATTATAAAAACAAGTCAACCGGAAGACTCCCGATGTGTGCGTGTGTGCCGGCGCACGCGCATGCGCACCCGTGTGCTTATGCACCCTGTTGCAATTCAGCCAAACGAGAAATAATGATAGAATGACTGCGACAATTCTTTGATATCACCGCTCGAAGTCGCTCATAGAAAACGATGAACAGAGTAAAGAAAGAGACCAGAAAGACATTCATCCCTTCATTCATAGACATACAAAACATTAAAAAACAAAACCTTGAAATCTTTACTTAGTATTACCGCGTGTATATATGGAATAATTAATTTTGCATAATTTACTCTGGTTTTGAAGACAATTATCTGGAAACCTTGTCTTGTATTAAGCAAGAAGGAACTAAATATATAATTATGTTTCATAGCTTATTATTTTACTCAGGTGTCAAATTTCTTTGATCAAAATTGATAACAACTATAGTTTGGAGAGATTTTAGAGATATGCTAATTTTCTACTATCATTTAGAATTTAATGAGTCCGAATAGGTCCGTCGCCAGGATGTTTCGCGGGGCAGAGCCGTGACCACCGATAGACAAGGCCTGTTTCATATGGTTGTTGACAAATGTGACGTCATCATATTGAGTCCGACTTTCAAGAAGCGTGTCTGTCTGTTTTGTGTAGCAGATTTTTTACGGCGGCATTTTTAAATTACTTATTAATATTTTCTTTTAAATATTGAATTAATTTAAAACAAAAACAATGCCTTATAGATGCATTGTACCAAATTGCAAAGGGAATTATAAAAACGGCCCTAAAATACATGTATTTTCTTTAACTAAAGATAAAGAATTATCTGATGTTTGGATTCGTACAATCAGAAGAGATCATTTTTATCTCCTAAATTCAGCAGAGTGAGTATTTTTTGTATTAAAAAATAAGTAAATTTTATTGGAACGTTAATGATAAAATTAATACCATGTCTTTGTAATTCATAACATAAAGTTAATAAGACATAAATCTAGCGAGAAAGTTTAGAGAGAGAGAGATATTCATTCTCGTACGTGTTGTTTTTAAAATCTAAACTCTCATTTTTTTAAGAAATAAACTTTAAAGAAATTTTCGACATAAATTCATTCATGAATTTTTAAAGGAATATTTTATACATAAAAATAATTTTAACGATTTTTTAGAATTGTTTTATTCGTGACTAAATGAAACTTTAATTGAATTGAATTTTTATGTCTGGAATTCACAACACATTTTAAAACAGCTTTGTTTTAAAAAGTTATTAAACTCAATTGAAACTTTGAGTATTAAAATAATTTTATATCTTTATAAATTCCATAATAATAATGATCTAGAAGGGAAATTAAATTTCCTTGATAGAAATTACTGGAGTTTTGTTAGGCAGCAAGAGACACTTATTATATTCAGCATCATCAAATCCTCATATCCAAAAATCTATCTGTCTCTTGTAATTGAATCTGATTTTGCAGTACATGTTTTTTTGTAGAAATGTGGAAATACATTCAATAGGGGATTGTAAGATTTCTAAACACGTAACAGATCAAAATACTCTTGAAATTCTGATAGAAAACATGAAAAAAATGTACACAGAACAACAGCAACCTGAACCTCAAAATATGAGTTTTATATTAAAATTGGTAATGTCATTTCTACTATTGGTGCAAGAAGAATCAATCATATTAATGCACTCAAATTTGTATATGAGCAGCTAAATTTAATGACACAAAATAAGCTTGATTATTCAACAGAAATGATATTTTCTTCATTGTTATATAACTGCTCCCCTAAAGGGGACAGATTGTTAAGAGACAGCAAAAATATAATTTTACCTAGCTATTCAACCATTAAAAGATTAACCTCATCAACATATATGAATCCTTTGACTGAGCAACATGATAACAATTTTCTTATGTATATTAAAAATAAATTTAAGCTCCTAGTGCAGGACATCACAGTATCTTTACTTGTTGATGAAATTAATCTAAAACCTTATTTAGATTATAAGGGTGGTAATATTGTTGGCTTATCTGATAACAGCAATGAGGCTTCAACAAGTGCTTTGGCTTTTAGAATTAGCAGTGTATTCTCACAATATAAAATGTTGTGCATGTTATGCCAACTAAATGTCTTAAAGCTGATAAGTTATTTGACATAGTTAAACATAATAATTGGTTTAGAGGAGATAGGCTTTCAAGTATTATCAATCATAACAGATAATAATGCTATAAATAAAAAAGCTATATCTTTCTTTTGCAGTTCTCCAAAGCTTTCCATTGTATATCCACCCCCAGTTATAAAGTCTCGACCTCTTTTCTTCCTTTTTGACTCAGTCCATATATTAAAATGCATTAGAAACAATTGGCTTAGTCAAAAAGATGCAAATAAATGCATGCTGTTCCCCAAATTTTGTCATGATGGAAATCATGAATTAGATAGTATCCAAAGTGCCACATTTTCTACCTTACAGAAACTTCATGCCTTAGAATTTCAGTCAATTTTAAAATATTGTTATAAATTAACCTCAAAGGCACTAATCTTGAAAGGCAAAATGCTAATTTAGTTCTGCAATTTTTTAATGAATACACTATTCAAGGATTATTGATCTTAGGAAAACAGAAATATTTGCCTAATTTTGCAGAATATATAAACATATTTTATATTTGGTGGACAATAATGAATGTTAAAATGCCATATAAAGGTTGTCGGCTTAGAAATAAATACTGCAATCCACTTAGAATGAATGAAGAAAATTTTAGATTTCTCTCTGTATTCTGTGACTGGTTAGAATATTGGAATAGCATTTCTGGAAGAAATGGCAAATTAACAAAGGAAAACTTCAATGCTTTGCATCATACAACCTATGCATTTCTAGAACTGACCAAGTATTGCATAGAAGAACTGAAAATGCTATACATATTACCAGGCAAATTTCAAACTGATCACCTTGAAGCAAGGTTTGGTCAATATCAACAACTTACTGGGGATCAGTATAATATCTCGATACGGCAAGTGTTTGAGTGTGAAAAAATTATTAGAATGCAATCAGTTTTAAAATTAAACTTATTTAATCAGCAATGCATTAAAATTGATTTAAAGAGTTTACAAGAACCAAACTGGGATGAAGTGACAGAGGAGGAAAAGTTATATATATATAAATATAGAATTGATGTTAAAGAGGATGATGTAAATAATTGTAGAGAAGTTCTACCTGTAATACTATACTTAGCAAGTTATTGGTGTAATGCAGTTTTTAAGAAAATTTAATGCAATAGCTGCAAAGATTTAATATCTGGAAGTGTAAGAGATAATGTGGAAGAAATACCTGAAATAAGCAGCTATTTTCAGGGGATTAATAGAGGTTCTCTCTTATATCCTAATGATAAAACTATAAATTTTGTTCTGAATAATTATGTAGTCATTGATAAGCTGATAAAAATCATTCTTTTCTTCATTCAGTAAATCAAAGAAAAATAAAATAAGGTATGCATATAACATTGAATGTTTTTTGCAGATTATGAGGTTCTTTTTTATGTTGACACTTGTGATGAGGGTCACAATATAGAAAAATACAAAGAATGTTTGTCTGGAGCTCTACAAATGCTCTTTTAAATACTTTTTGTTCTAGGGAAAATAATAATATTACAAGTAACAAGTTAAGCAGAAAAAGAAAACTTCATTCAGCTAAATTTTGTATCAGTAACCTATTTTTCTGAAAGTATTATTTGATTTTTAAATCTATTTATTGTTTGTATCTAATGTATTTTCTTGTTTGTGTTTTTGTTTCTTGTTTATGTTTAATTGTTTCATTTATTTATCATAATTATTTTATTTATTCATCATTTAATTATAATTTGCTTATTTAATTATTGTTTGTTCCCTAATTCATAATTCAGTTGTTACTGTAATAATCTCTTAATGATTACAAAAATTATAACTTCACAGAATAATCATTGAAATTGAAATAAAAACATGCAAATTAAAACAATGCTGATTATGATTTATAAAAAATGTTCAAATGTGAAACAATTGAAATCATGAATGAATTTCATTCTTAAAATTAATTGTCTGTAACCTACTTTTCTATAAGTATTATATGAATTTTAAATCTCTTTTTTGTATCAAATTTATTTACTTGCATGTATTTAGTTTATTTGTTTCTTATTTATATTTTAATCGTTTATTTATCATTTACATGTAATTTGCTCGTCTATTTATTTAATTGTTTATTTGTTTCGTAATTCATAATTGAATTGTTGCTGTCCGAGTGTATATGAATAAAATCATTTTATAATTACGATATTGTAACTTTACAGAATAATTACTAAAATTAAGATAAAAACATGCAAATTAAAACAATACTGATAATGATTTAAAAAATGTTTTCAAATTTGAAACAAATAAAATAATGAACGAATTTCAGTCTTTAAAATTTAATGAAATCTAACATGTTTAATTTCTTTAACAAAACATTCAGCAACATTTTTTTTCTTATTGGTTATTTTTTAAAAATTAATATGAAATAAAGTTCTGTATAAAATCCAATTCTGTTTATTTGTTTTGTAAAACAATGTATTTTTTAAAAGTTTTCTAAAACCAATTTTTTTCTTACAATTATTCGTTACATTATGATTACTGTCTGTTTCACTGGATGGACTACTTTTGTGACGTCACGTCACTACCGAATAGGCCTTGTCTATCGGTGGTCACGGCAGAGCCGTCTAGGAATCGGTAATATGAGTGGCTTAGGGGTTGGTGCTGTGAGTGGCTTAGGGATTGGTGCTATGAGCGGCCTAGGAGTTGGCACTAAACGGCATTAGAGTCGATGCTGTGAGCAGTCGGTGGCTTAGATCGAGAAGAACTACTTAAGAAAATTGCTTTTTTAGTTGGCTGGTTATTAATTTCACTACTCAAGAAAACAATATATATGAAAATGTCTCAGAGTTAACCTATAGAAAAGACAATATATATAAATATAAATGACAATAGGAAAACTGTAGTAGTACTTTTCAGTTAACAGTATGGAAATAGCGTTCTCTAAATTGTTCCAGTTTTTAAGGACATTTTGTTTTGTTATTATTAGTTACTTTGTTTGAAAAATTAATTTCGTTTTTTGCTTTGAGAAACGCGTCAGCATCTACTACAGTTTTCCTATTGTCATTTATATTTATAAATATATATATATATATATATATATATATATATATATATATATATATATATATATTTGTGTGTGTGTGCATGTGTGTGTGCGTGCGTGTGTGCTTATTCAACTGAGATGTGTAATATTCTTGTCTAAAAATCACTTGAAACAAATTTCAAAACTTTCTAGCCAATCTGAAAATACAAACCCAATTTTAAACCAATGAGAACGCACAGGTTATTCAGTGAAAAAATAAAAGTCATTTTAATTGGGGCCACTTTTGGAAGCTGAAAATTGAGCATAGCACATACAATCTATTTTAAAATTTTACAACATCCACCTCATTTAATTCGAAATGCTCGTTGGAATTCTTCTGTTGTCATGTTCCTCAAATGCCCGTACGTTGGAGTCTTCAGTGATTCAAGCCATTCAAATAGCAAAATTGTATTTCCTCTGTCATGTGTGTTACTTTCCAGCAAATATAAATTCACCAGAACATTGCTCCAGTCAATGATTGTTAAACATACGTCATTACAACAAAAAAGAATCATGCAGAGACATTTATAATTAATACACAATTGAATTAATAGAAAAGTCTATGACTTGCCTATACACTGAAATATTGATTTCTTGATCACACTATTCAGGTTTCCAAAAGGAAAAAATGTGAGCTAACCGTTAGGTTATCCAAATTTTTCCATCAAAACTTTTTTTCCTTTTATATGAATTTTTCGTCTATCAAGACAGTGAAATTTATTTTGATTTGCCAATCAGGAGTATTTAAAAATTTAGAGAAATATGTAGTTAATCATTTCATCCCATGCAAGGAAATTAAGCCACTAAGGCTCAAGAGGTTACTGAGTGTTTGAGAATATGAGAAAAATATACTAGTAACGAGAGAGGCCAATAAAAGAACAAGAATTAAGACGACAGAATATAACGATTGGCATTGTATTTAAAGTTTTTAAGATCAAAGTTGACAAAGCAGGTAGAGAGTTCCATAAGCGATAAGTTAGATAGAAGAAACTGTTAGCATAGAACTTATGGTTATATCTAGCTATTTCAAGTGTAAATTGATGAGACCTTGCCGCCAATCTAGTACTAAAATGAAGTTATGAAAATGGGTTCCATAAATATTTCATAATTTAGCGTTTAAACACTTTATTTTTATCTTCTAATTTAAAATAGAAGAATTATATTTTGCAAGGAAATGGTAGTGAAATGTTAACGGAAACTTGTAGACGAATCCAAATCGAAGAATATCGTGCTGAGATCGAAAACGTGCTTCAACATCTTAACGTCAGATAAATTTACCGAGGAATGCTATTTATTGCGTTTGATGGCGTTTAAAATGAAAATCTTCATGACAAATTCTTAGACAATCTATGACAGCGAAAAGAGATGGAGAACAAGTTGTTCCTTCGAATGAAACTCTGGAGGAAGGATTCTCTTCCTAAAACAGTAAAGTCAGTCGCAAACTTTCAGGCAAGAAACACCCATCTTTATGTTGCAAATAAACATAGGGCTGGGGGAGAAAAATGATTTTACAGTCGTCGGATTCCGCAGTGAAAGTCTTTTGGCGCCAAGGAAGATTTCTTTTCTGCACAACGATTTCACTAAGAACGAAATATCAAGAAATTCCTTGAGGAATATATCGAATGTGTACAAAGTATTGGAATCGAACTCATAGGAAAATATAAAATATTTAAACATTTTACGGCAAGAGTCTCTCTATATTTCTGAGATGAGGTATTATGTACAGTATTTACATTAGTCGGACTATTGTCCTCATCTTTGTCGCCATATTTGTCACAACGTTTCGGCCGTTGTACGCTCCGGCCTTCTTCAGGTGGTAGGAATTTCTAACCGAACCCTTTATTACGATCACTGGGGTAGACTGTTCTAGTTCCACGAGCCATGTTTGATGGATGTCAGTTATCAGTTATCTCCTGCTAATTTTCCCTCTGAAAGTTCTCCACTGCCTGAACCGGGTATTGAACTCACACTCTTTGGGTCTGTCACTGGATCTAACCAACGCCTTTATCCACTGTACCATGTGTCCTTGGCTCGTTGAACTAGAACAGTCTACCCCAGTGATCGAAATAAAGGGTTCGGTTCGAAATTCCAACCACCTGAAGAAGGCCGGAGCGTACAACGGCCGAAACGTTGTGACAAATATGGCGACAAAGATGAGGACAATAGTCCGACTAATGTAAATACTATTTTACGGCAAATATCGAACTATACGTATTTAAAAAAAATACCTGAATATATTTTAAAGCACAGGGTATATATTTCATTTCAGAGAAATGAAATCATATTTAAATGTTGAGACATTTGTGTCAAACACTGAAAAATATATATGTTTAGGTTTGTAACTATGTATGTGCATATATTTGTATGTATTGTATATATATATATATATATATATATATATATATATATATATATATATATATATATAAATATATATATATGTATGAGTGTTTGTGTGTATGTGCGTGGTTGTGCTTGTGTGTAGGTGTGCGTGTGCCGCGCATATATATATATATATATATATATATATATATATATATATATATATATATATATAGATGTATTTAATCATTTATGTGGATGTCATGGATATGGTTACATTATAGGTAATTTTTATTACTTTTTTACTATTATTTTTTCACATTTTTAAAAATATTATCTTATACAATATATTATTATTATTATTATTATTATTATTATTATTATTATTATTATTTTCTTTGATATCTGGCGTTTACACATTTCTTTCCAGGTCCCGCCCAGGGACCTAAGGTTAGAAATGGCATCATGACACTATCCACTGCAAACATAAAAAAATAAAAAATAAGTACATAGATAAAGCCCTACGTAAAGTGTGGGCTGTACTTGTCAGAACATTTTTTTGTATCTCTCTGAGGCATGGACTTCCAGGGATCACTTCAATCAGCTTATTATTATCATTATTATTATTATTACGATAAAAATGATGATGTTGCTTAAATGAATAACAGCATAGATTCCATTTCCATGAATTTTATTACTGGTGGGCTTAAAATCTTCTCCTACACCTCTTACTCCTATATACAAACTTCTTTTTTCTTCCCACACTTCTCTCTCTTGAATAGTGTAAGCCCTATCCAATATTTTTTAAGGTCAAGTTAAAATTGCTACTCCTTGTTTTTTCTTTCTTAAATGTGTGTGTGTGTGTTTTTTATCAAATTGTCCGGCTGAAATTATATCTTTAATAAAATGTCGTTCTGATATATATATATATACACACACACACTTTATTTTAGGATATTACATCAAAAACATGTCAAAATCAAAATCGCTAAACAATTTCAGACAGGTTTTGATGCGTATCGGGCGATTGTAAATTTGTAATCGCCTGATGAAATTGTACTCTATTCGTTCTCATCTTACCCGGATATATATATTCGTAACATTTAATTTAATATATATATATCTATCTATCTCTATCTCGATATATATATATATATATATATATATATATATATATATATATATATATATATATATATGTTGAAATAAATTTGTAACCGATTATATGGTTGATAACTAATTAAGTTTTTTCCCCTTATTATTTATTTATTTATATCTGTATATAAATTTATACATTGAGCTCTCATCATGTAGTTACCTTTTAATATTTTTATATTAAAAAAGCTCACTGGAATAATCCTTACGATATATATATATTAAGAGAGAGAGAGAGAGAGAGAGAGAGAGAGAGAGAGAGAGAGAGAGAGAGAGAGACATAGACACAGAAAGAGAAAGCGTTTTAACGTAGGTTATATTTATGGGGAAAAGTGTTCAATACCTGGGATAGAGCGTATGTAAATTTGAAATCACCGGTTGGTGACAATCTATTTCATGCTTTGACGCAGTGTTAAACTCTGACACATGGACTGAACATTGCATTCAAAGATGAAACAGATTGTTGCCACCCGGTGCTGACCGCTGTGTCTACTTTTAAATTTTCAAAGTTTAGATGCAAATATCTTCTCTTAATTCTTGTTCTTTTATTGCTCTCTCTCTCCTTAATAGTATATTTTCTCATATTCTCTATGGCTCAGTATCTCCCTGTGTCTCAGTGGTGTTATTCTCTTTCTCGTGGTGCCAGATATCTTGTAAGAATACGTGTATTCAATCAAAGTGCAGAAACATGCAATGCTACATCGACTCACTTTGTGTTCCGAAGGTTTCTCAGAAATATCGTCTGGCCACTGTTCTTTGATATATTCTGGTGCAGGACCTTGTACATGAAAAGAACTCTCCTATCTTACCATTCTGCAGGCTGAATGAATGAATGCAAATTCGAATGTGACCGTGCACTAAAAAGTTCATCTGTGAGTGGCATGTCTAGTCAGATCATCGCACTCAACCCATACCACGAAAAAACTCGCCACACCGCATGAAGTCATCAACAACCTTGACGGTGCCTTGTTTACAACTGGTTCTATGGCTGCATGGGGTCTACTTGGACATTTATGGAAGACAGTGACACGGAATCTTACCCATTCAATTACTCCTGTATTACGTCAAGAGATATACGAAGCGTGGGATAATATATTGCTTTCACGTTCTTATTCATATACTTCTTTCGGGTGGCGTCTTGTTCATTTTAACTGTTTCTAGAAAAATACAATGATGTAGCCAACGACAGGATGATAGAACACGATTCTTGATAATAACTGATACAATGAAAAGTACTTGTACAAAAACAACAGATTATATATAAATTTCCAACAGTTTATCAATAATTTCGATCTTAGTATATAGCATCACATTCAAAAATTAGGGAAAATACCATAAAAATATATATACTGTCAGACGTTGTCGATTGAATTTAATAAAATACTTGCTGCCAAAATATAGCAGACATACAACCTGTGTCCCAGGCCATGATGTCTGAGAAAATCAACTTTTGTGAGAAGAAACCTCCAGATTGATGCCATAGAAGAAGGATGAGACGACCCCACCTCGTCTACTCGGTGGCATTGGACGGCAAACTGCAATCGCTTTTTTTTTAACTGATCAGTGATTGTTCCCAGTTTTCCTTCATTTGTGCTAAACGTTGCATACGATCTGCAAATGATGTTCTGTGTTTATCTAAGCAGATTTGTGTATGTTCCATTCAATTGTCTTTCAAGACGAACAGATAATGTCGAAGTTAGAACTGGTTCAATCAATGTTCGAAAAGTTTGGAAATTTAAAGAGGATGTAAGATTCGAGCCCCAAATTTTGTAAAGTTTGTTACACGTATCCCATGCAAAAGCTTTGTGGATTTTGAAGTTTTTTTTTTCTTTTAATTTATTATGTGAGATCCAAGATATTTGAAGTCATCAACTCTTTTGATGGATGTTTTATTGAATGACTTCAACTTGGTTGCTTCAGGGGAGCTTGTGACATATTCTGTCTTATTACTGAAAGAACTATATATATATATATATATAAAGACATACATTCAAATATATATATATATATAAAGATATACATTCAAATATATATATATATATATATACATATATATATATACATATATAAAGACATACATTCATATATATATATATACATATATACATATATATACATATATATATATATATATATTTGTGTGTGTACTTATGTATGTGTGTGTAAAATTTACTTAATACTAAAGCACATTAATCATCGAGTGACAAGGAAAGCTAACAATAAGGAGAAAAAAGAAAGAACGTGATAGAATTGAAATAGGACATACATTTAATGGTGAGAGAAAGTGATGCACGTTGCCTAGCGACGGCAAACCAAAAACATTAGTCGTGCCTGGTCGCACTTTGATTGTCGTTCGACCGTCTGACCGGCTCAGAGGTAAGCAAGAAAATATGTCCATAGAGCTGTATATATATATATATATATAT
>OZ038480.1:137914592-137947092 GCA_964036315.1 Acanthosepion esculentum
TACTGACAGACACGACAGCATGATCGGAGTTACCGATAGGACAGAGCTGCGTGGCACTACACGACTCAGGGATGGAGGTAAAACACAGGTCGAGGAGTGAGGGCTTACAGTCACGATTGTAGGAAAAACGCGTGGGGAAATCGATTATCTGGGTGAGGGATTGAGAGATTGAAAAGTTAAGAGTATGAACGCCAGCGAGGTCAGTGGTAGCGTTCTGTAGCCACTGGTTGTGATGGGCGTTGAAATCACCAAACACAAATATGTGAGCGGACGGATGGACAGAGAGGGCCTTATCAACGCTGTCAGAAATGACATCGAGTATCCCGCAGTCCTGAGAGGATGGAGAGCGGTAGAGGAAGAAAAGATAGCTTACAGCATTGAGAAGAGATAGGCGGATATAAGTAGGAATGATCCGGCGATTCGAGAGAGGTCTCTCTAGCCAGAGGGAGATGGTCCTTGACGTAGACACCCAGACCATGCATGTGGGTTAGAGAGTCTTTTCTGAGGAGTGGGAGGTATCCAGGGATCGAGAGATCGGAGGAAGGGATAGAGGAGTTAAGATTGGTCTCACACAGGGCGAGTATATCCGGGCACTTAGCTATGAGGAAAGACTCAACGCTGCAGAAGTTGGTTCTAATGCCGCGGATGTTAGAGAAGGAGATATTTAGAGGTTTGGGTGATTTTTGGAAGGCTGGTTTAGGTTTGTATTTCAGTTTTTTGTTATTCATGCTGGTAATTGGTTTTGGAAAGAGGGAGAAGGCCTGAGTTAAAGGAAGCCGACGGTTGATACCCATGACGCGAACAGAGAGGGGGAGAGAGAAGGACGGAGGGCCGATCGAGGTGGGGAGGTTACGGGAGATATAGAGCGAGAGCAGATAGGAATGGAAGATGTCAGGAAGTGGATAGATCAAGGCAACTGGAGATGACGATTGACGCTACACTTAAACCGTTGGAGATTGTATTTGTCAGGGAAACAGTAACAGGGAAGGGAGTTCCATAGACGAGATGTGCGAGACATGAAGCTATTGGAGTAGAAAAGACGTCTACACCTAACAGTTTCTACGGTGAAGGGGTGGGAACGGGATGCCAGCCTCGTAGGACGCTTGAATTCACGAGGCTTAGGGACAAGTGAGAGCAACTCCTCAGAGCAATTACCGTGGAAGTACTTGTAGAAAAGGCAGAGTGATACAACATTCCGTCTGTGAGAGAGCGACTGCAGACGAGATGACAGATCAGGGCCAATCACATTGCATATCCGTCTCTGGATCTTATCAAGAACCCCGAGGCAACACGCAGGGGCCCCAGACCATAAATGGCAGCAATACTCCATGCAAGGTCGAATGGTAGACTTATAGACCTGGAGGATCGATTCAGGGGAGAAGAATTTCCTGGCTCGGCACAGGGAACCAACTTTTCTAGCGGTGGATGATGCAATTGACTCGATGTATTTGTTCCATCTCAGATCAGCGGACAGCGTGAGACCGAGCAGCCGCAGAGAGGAACTCTCGAGAAGTTGGTCCTCAGACATTCTGATGGGATGCAGGGATGGGTCCTTGTGGTGGTTAATGGAGAGCAATGCTCGGGGTGATACGCTTAAAAAAAAAATAATATATATATATATATATATATATATATATATATATATATATATATATATATATATATATATATATGCAGTGTTACATTAGAACATGCACATATCCACTACAAAATTGTACATTTTTATTTCAACGTCAAAAAAAGGAAAACTTTTAAAACGTCTCATCAGGTGGGGAATCACGGTGTCACTAAAAACTTTTATTTAGAAATAGAGCTATCGAAGCAAATATCACCTACTTCCGTCCTTTGGAAATTTTCATGAAAGTTATTCTAGAATTTACATGTGGAGATGGAAGGGAATGTAAAATATTCCAGTGTCGAAACTCTACAATTTTATGTCGATTGCAATGATTATACTCGCTACAAAATAAGAAGCTTAAATGCAAATTTTCGTAAAATGCTCCATGGTCTGTTGTTTGAATTTGTAATACATACTGAAGACTAGACCCGGCACGTAGTACATGTCGCGAAACTGGGAAGCCTTCAGGTGTCCTGGTTTAGTGCTTTTTCACACTCGCTGTCAACATTCGCTTTTTTTCTACCTGCATTTATGTTACAAATTAAACGAAGCACAACTGGCTAATAAAAATGAAAAAGATTCGCAGATTTTGACGTCTTTCTAGTGTCTTTCTTTTCGTTCAAATCAGTGAATTTGGTTTGTTTATTGTTTATGCAAATGTGTAGGTTAACCGCGACATTAGTCTTCTGTACCTCGCAATCCATCTGCACTGGTCTTTGTTTCGAAAAGATATAACTAGGAAGCTTGACATCACAAGCTCCGCCTCTCCACTCGGTGAAAATAACACTTACAGTGTAATGGTGGAATTTCAGAAGAGAAGCGACATCATTGTTTTCTTGTTTTATTTTCTTTTATTAATATCCCTTTGGTTTGAACGCTAAAAAAATGTTTGAAAAAACTGACAAACGGCCACGTCAAGAAACATACCTTAAATAAAAAATATAAAAATAAATTTCGATATTTAAATGTGTTATAATTGTTAATACGTTCTTATAATAATTTCAATAATATTTATATGATATTTTATTATCAGATAGTTATGATATATAAATTAATAATGATAATTATCTCATGAATAATTTGCATGTGTATAAATAAAGGTTACCTCGGTACTTATTCATTTACTCTTGAATTAAGATTGCTGGGATACGTTATTTCAGAATTAGAATTCATTAAATAAGCGTTTTGGAAACCTAAATACGGAAAATAATACAATAAAAGTTATATTTTCTTTTTATTACAGCCGATATACTTACTATAAGAAACGTCCTTTAGTACTAAATAAGTAAAAATAATAAAGCTTAGTACCTCCACAGAAATGCGATACCTAATGTTTAAAATGAATTTTAAAAAATCAAAAATAGTTTTGTAGCTTTTATTTAAGTTTTAATTGCAATAGATTAAATTTAATATTTCCAACAGGCAAAATATTCTTTTAAATTGTTACTAAAAAGCTAGCGTTTTAATAGAAATTTCATATGATTTTTTTTCTTTTGCATTAAGAATCATTCTAATAAAATTATTTTGTAACAAAAAAGAATTAAAGCTAAAAATTAAACAGAAAATAATTTTAAAATAAATGGTTAACAAAAAAGCAGTTAAATAAATTCTCTTCTTTGATATCCATTTTTCTCTTTTTGACTTTTTACAGTTTCAATAAAACGCAATTTTAACGAATTCTGAGTTCCTCTGGAAAAGCTTGAGGCCAAAGATTTTATACCTATGTGAAAAACCATACTTTGGTAACAGCCCCATGAATTTGAATTTTAATGAAATTTTTTTGTTTTTTTTTTACATAGAATAGGGAATAGGAACGAGAGCTGATTGTGAAAGTGTTCAATACAATGTAGTTGAAATAAAATTCATAAATTAATTTCTTTATGGTTAGGTAAGGAATGTTAAATAATTGTTTAAAACTATTATTTTTTAAAGGCAGTGTATTTGGCTCAAACCTTCTGAGGCTGACCTTAATGTTAAATGGTAGACAAAATAGGGATGTCGATTTTGATTGGCTGAGACGAACGTGGGAATGTTAGAATTAGAAAGTGTTTTCTGTGAGTTAAGTTTTACACGTGAAATATATCAGAAGTGGTTATTTCGAGATTCGGGGAACTTGCTCTCCAGTCGGGTTGATAGAGCGATAGTTAGAAATGCACACACCGACGACGTGTTTAATAAAATAGATAAGTTTAAATTTCCACTCGTTGATGTCTATTTTATCTCCGAACCCCAAAACATTTCGACATACGTCCGAGAGAAGACGATAGAAAGAAACAGCATTATTATTATGATCGCCTCCGTCAACCAAAAGAACTCCCCAGAAGAGAGGCAGAGATACAACAAAAGAAAGGGTAAATATATAAAGTGGGTGGAGATGTAGAATGACATAAATTCAAAGACTAGAAAAAAAAAGATTCTTGGCTGTTGGAATTGTTACATTTTCACAGAGATTTGTTTTTAGAAGACTTCTTTCTGATTTCGATGACAAACTGAAAGAAAACATTACCATAGAACCTTTTGCTTTAAAGACTTTTATATCATCATATAATTTTTTTCTTCTTTATGAATGTTTATTATGCTGGTCAGCATTTATATTTCTACCTAGAGTTCAATAAAATAATGTTTACATATAAAGTAGGTGTCCCGACAGATTCGCTTAATGGTGAAAAAATACCCCAAACTTAATAAAAAAATAGTTTATTGTTGAAATGTCTATGCTATTATTAAGAGGAAAGGCCAACGGATTTTATTAAATTATATTTTTTCATCCTTTTTAGAACGTTTAGAAATTTTGGTTAAAAATTTTGTTTTCCATGCTTCAGCGGGTGACGGGTGACTGATAGAGTAAATTTTAGCGTCTTTTTCCGGTGAAAAACACATTAATTTGGAAATTCTTGCAAAAATGAAATAAGCGTCATATTTTAATGAAAGTTTCAGGGCTTTGTCATAAATGAATAGAATTATTTTAGAAATGCTTCTTTTTTAGAAAATCTTGTTAAAAATATTTTCTAAGATGTTACCCCTACTTCACTGAGTTGATCTTATGAAATTTCGAGAAATTACATTTTGTCCCAATTAATGTTTATATTAGTTTTTTTCTTGGAGAATTAAAACCCTCAATTTTTTTGTAAAAAAGAACACCCATTTGCCGAAAATTTGCTCTGAACTAGAAAATAAAAAATGCACTAAAAACTAGGTACTTCCACAGATTCGCCATGATTAAAATGTTTACTTAAAAAATGAAAAAATTTTAAAGCTTTTATTTTGTTTTTAATTTGAAGCTAATAGATTAAATTTAATATTTTGAACAAGCAAAATACTTTTCTGTATGTACTTTCACTGATTCGCTAATAAAATTTAGTATCGTAGGATGAAAAAATACTGCAGACTTAATAAAAACAAAGTTTTGTCGTGATAATCTTTAGGTTATGATTAAGAGAAAAGACCAAGGAATTTTTTATTATTAAATTAGATTTTTTAGCCTTTTTAGAACCTTCGAAATGTTGGTTAAAATTTTTCTATTTTTGTGTCAGTGCTAGTGGGGTGGGCAATGATTTTTTAGATTATATTTTTCAGAAACATTTAATTGATACTTGACGTATTATAGGGGTTAGAAATAATTTTCATTGTAAATGAATGTGTTCGATCCCTCGATTGTGATGAAGTCGTGAATACAATTGTACATGCTAAGTCTCAAAAAGCCCTTTATAAGATTCACTATTTTTTATTCAGCATCTTGAATATGTTAAAGTTATTCAACGTTTGAGCAAAAATATTTCAAGTTGATTTAAGAAGAAATGATCTATTATAACATGTCTCTAATTTGTATTTAGATACATTGTATTTACTTTTAATATTTCTAGATGAATTGTTCACCAACATTGCATATGATTCATTATTGTACATAATGAGGTTATAATTAAATTCATATTTTATGTGGATACTAGCTTAAAAAGTGATATGTATTAGACTGGTGGGGTTCGTATCATAGATTGTGGAAGCATGAGACCCTTGAACCGGCCATGCTGAAGACGATATTACAAAAACATTTCACTTATTATCTAAAAAAACAACTACAACAGTCATTATGTTTCAATTAACACATAATAAAACTTATATCAAACCCGTCATTTTAGGGAATGATAAGAAAGCTTAAGTTTGCTGACGAATTTATCTATTAAGTTAATCCTTTTAACAGCTTTTAACGCGTGAGGATGAGACCACTTTCTTGAATTCAAAATGACTTTTATGTTTTCAGATGCCACGATGAATATTATCAAAATAAGCATTCCATCAAAATGGCAATGAAGTAAAAGTCTATAGATCATGAATTCTATTGAATAGACTTTAGTCACGTTGTATATGCACCTTGTACAGATGGCATATAGAAATATTGGGGAGATTTCAACACTGTTCTTTGTGGAACATTATGAACATAAGCTAGTTGGAATATCTCCTAACACTGAAATCATTTAGCGTTGTAGTGTTTCAAATGCTGAATGCCAGCCAGCATGATGCGCTTCGACTCGAACAGGTTTTCCGAAGTAATTTTGTTCAGGGAGAATTAAAAGAAAGAAACCGATCTTATGGTAAACTAAAAACAAGATTTAAAGATTATGTCCATTTATTACTGACAGAAAGCAACAATAATATTTGTGACTGGTAATATTAAGCCCAGAAAGAAATGAATTGAAAGTCAAGACTTCTCTGCTGTGAATTCCATTGATGAGTCCAGAATAAAACAGGCTCTTCAAAACGCGAAAATGGAAATTCTCATTTCGAATCTAATGTTTGTCGCAAGGTGTGTCTTGCAAAATCAGGATACTAAACGTCATACTATAAGAAATATTAACTCAAAATTTAGTAATTATATAGATATTTTCCAACAGCGATTTACTAAAATTGCCCTAAGGTCTGTTATATTTAAGTAGTTTTAAATAACATATAAGAGTGTCTAGTAAAAAGAAAAGTCCAAAAGAAAATTATTATGCATACATGACAGAATAAAGTTAAGGAAGAACCGTACAGAGTCAAACTTTGCTTAGACCTATAAGGTATAGAAAATTGTGGAGAGCCATTATCTCGCATATCCTGAAGGGGAACAACACATATATGATGATGAAAGCAGAGCGATAATAAGCCATACGCGCTATCACTCTAAACTGAGATCTGTTTTTACTAGGAGTCACACTCTTTTGAGACTATGCTGGAATGGCCCCGCATATAATTCAACACACAAAGGTAGATTACGGAGAATGAACCTGAATTCCATCGTCACGTTTTAAAAACGTCACAACTGCTAAGGTATACAACAATAAACATGAAAGATGTCTATTGGAAAAGCGCGTCTAGAGCGATGTACCTACAGAGGCAAATTTTGTTTCGGCTCCATGTCCATTCAGGGTGACTAACAGATTACATATTCATGAATTGTCATGAGGCTATTCTATCCTCGAAGGAATGTCGGGGAGCTGTCTTACGAAGCTGTCACATAAATCACTCGTTGTGCTCGTTGAAGCGCTTTGTGACTGTGAAAATCAACAATAAAGCAAACAAACAAAAATGAAAAAAAAATAATGGCGACAAAGACGAAAGAAAAAAAAGCATTTAGCTATTAACATTAACAGTAGACTTGGTATTATGTGTCAGTAATATTGATATGACCCTGACTGGGGCTATTGCTCTGTTCACGATTGGTGAGAAGATGAGTCGAAGGAAAAACGGTGTTCTTCAGCGTACTTTTTACAATGTGCTCCTTGTGCAAGGCACAAGAGTCAATCGAGGTAGATGGTTAAAGAGTAAGTAGTAAAAAGTCGAATTTATGAAGATATGTGAAGATGACGGTTAACTATAGACTTAAACAGGTTAAGATTATAGTGATCGGGGAACATCCCCTTGGGAGTTGGTTCCACAATGTAGTGCTTGCGGTGGGGAGTGAAGAGTGTTGGAGTGGAAAATACAATAGAATAAGATGGGAATGCCTCGTACATATATATATATATATATATATATATATATATATATATATATATATATATATACACACACACTTGGGAAAGGTGTGAATCCTATTGTTATCCCTCCAGCTATGGGTAAATAGCAGGAAAGACTGGGTTCTATAGCCTTGGATGGCAACTGGTCTAGGAGAACAACTCTGAATTCAAAACCTGCGGAGGGTCGTTTGGGGAAATCTGTGGCACGTAGTGCACCAGGTCTCTGTATTCGGCCCTTCAAAAAGTGTGGATGGTCCTGCACTAAACCTTAATATATATATATATATATATATATATATATATATATATATATAGGTCACTGCTAACAAGCGGAATTTTTTTCTCCTGATGATGGCATTGCTGGCCGAAACTAGTCGAGGAATCTAATTGAAAAATTAAAACAAAAAACATATTAATATCCAACCCAGTCTGTCTGAATGTTTTTTTAATTTCTCAATATTTTTTATTATTCAAAACATATATATATATATATATATATATATATATATATATATATATATATATATATGAAAGTGAACATAGAAGTCTACACTTAGAGGCGACAGTCTGTTTTAAGCTAGATGAAATCGTCAGGCCACGAATGCTGTTATTTCTCTCGGCTATTTATATATACCGGTCTGTGGTGCATTGTGGGTAGTCTATTTTGGCGGTTATTTTACCGGAAGTCGTTTATTTGTTTATTTATTTATTTGTGTTAAATTATTTTGCTTGATTTTATTTATTTATTAATTTTTTGTTTTTAATTTCTTATCTTATATATTTATTTATTTTTTATTTTAATCGGTGTTTTTATTAACGTAGTAAAAATTTGTTTATATGACTTATTTAATAGTTTTTTTTCGGGATCGGTTTGTTAGTTTATTTATTTATTTAGATGAATTTAGATCAATTTATTTTACTTGTTATTATTTATTTGTTATACTGTATATTTTCTCTTTTCGATTTTTAAGTAAAGTATATTTTCTTTCTTTTATAGTTATATAACAGTTATAGCTATTTTTGTCGTCCGTAAAAACAAGCAAAATAATTTAACCCAAATAAACAAATAAAAAAAATGACTTCCGGTAAAATAACAGCCAAAATAGACTAGCCACCATGCACCACTTACACGTATATATATATTGCCGAGAAAAATTACAGAACTCGTGGCCTGACGATTGCATCTAGCATGAAACAGACTGTCGCATCTAAGTGTTGAATTCTATGTTCACTTTTACATTTACACACGCTCTCTGATATTGAGCACTTTATCCAATAAATATAGCACATCTTAAGACTATATTTCTTCGTGTATATATATATATATATATATATATATATATATATATATATATATATATATATATATATTTCATGTCTATGTATTTTAATTTATTTAAAAGATCACCATAGTGCTTTTATATACGATGAGCTAATTCTACCACAAAAATGGGTTAAAATTTTGGTTATTTTGACGGCAAGGTTATTCCTGATATCGGGTGGTGTTCGATGATTTTTAGGCAGGAAATGTCTTCACCTTTTACTAATTACTTGGTTTTTAAATTTTTGTGCCTCGTGTGTTCATTTATTTTTTAAGATATTGTCGTTATCGGGAAGAGGGTTTCATTTTTTGTAGATAATTGTGTCTATCCATAATTATTATTCCAAAGTCTTTGAAGGAGGGAGAAATATGAATGTTTTGCTGTTTGATATTTCTTTTAGAGCTTTTATATATCTTCTGAGAAGTGAAGTTTTATTTCTGTTTTTGAGTGTGACCGTAATAAGACCCTGGATTTATCTGACTCATTATGTTGGTGTTTTTTAAACCGTAATTTTTTTTGGCAATTCGGTAGCAAATTTTAAACAGATACTAAGAGCTTCTGTATCGAATGGTTTGAATTTGGACAAAATGTGTAATTAAGTCCCTCCTGCCGGATTTAGAGAATTTGTATTTAAAAATAAAGGTGTGTAGTTTATTATATAAGTTAAGGATATGTTTATTGTTAGTGAAACAGATCGAATTTCTTGATTCACACCGTTCGTTTTTATGAAGGACACACCATATATATCGTCTCAATGCACAGAAATAAAATCCTCAGCACATGAATTAAAAGAAAAAGTAGGAACACTTTTTAAATAGGCACACAGAATGGGAAATGAGCTTCATAAATTATCCGCACTCATAACACAGATATTTTACGTCGAAAGTGCGAATTATTTTTGACATACACTTGAAAACATACATATATATATATATATATATATATATATATATATATATATATATATATATATATATATATATATATATATATAAGAGTGTCTCATTAAGACGGATTACATATAAGGGTGTTTCATTAAGACCTATCAAAGTCAGCAGTAAATAAATCAGTATTATTTGTAAAAAGTTATTTATTTCTCTATTGAATAATGTTATGTAAGTCATGGCCATTATGGGTGAAAAATAATATCGCCAAAATGTCCGCCAAATCTGAAAGAAAAAGAAAAAAAATTATTAGACGCTTTTAAAATTAAAATTAATTCACATTTAAAACTCCAAGTTATTGGAAGACCCTTTATATATATATATATATATATATATATATATATATATATATATATATATATATATATATATATATATATAAAGGTGTACTTCTTACAGTATGTAAAATAAATAGATTAGTTAATAAAACAAGAATAAACGAAAAGGTACCAATATAATCAGTACCAAAAACATTTATTAAATATTAATTATTAACCGTTTGACAGAAATGAACCACGGAAATAAAGTTTTTAAGTCCGTAAGTTTCGGACACTCCTACGTCCTTCATCAACGTAGCGAGAAATGGGAATTACTCACTGAGAGATGTTTTTTGTAGACGGTGTATTTTCTGGTAGAAATCATATTATTAGCAAAAACTCGATCTCTGTCTGATTCTTCGATATACGATACTGTTTATGAAAATAAACTTAAATTTAAAATTCTGGTCGGTGTAAAAGCGTTGGGCCAGTCTATTATTATTATTATGGACAGTGAGGGGGTGAGGTTGTAAACATAGAAGAAGAGAGTTATAGGTTGCGGAGTGGGGAAGATCTCTCGCGAGTAGCCAGTAGTAGCCGAAAATTGTTCAAACAAGTTGTCAATTTCAGAAAGACGGGCTGCAGTTAGAATAACTTTTCAATTTCGGAAAGACGGGTTGTTGTTAGAATAACAAATGGCGAAATTAAAAAAAGTGACGAGGGAAAATAGGAATATATAGGAATAAGATATAATTAAATGAAATAAAATGAAAAGAAAAAAGGGAAGGAACAATTAAAAAGGTAAAAATTTTTGGATAAAATTTTTTTGAAATCTATTGTTAAAAAAGTGGGTAGAGAAAATAAGATAAAGAAATAAAAAAGGGAAAACAGATAGGAAAAACGTATACATATAGAGGTGCGCATAAGTACATAAGAGTAAATAAGTGTGTAAATATACACCAGCCACCACACAAACATATGAATCTCAATACACGTAATGATATAAATAGATATACAAGAATTTACATTATTCGGACTATTGTCCTCTTTTTGTCGATTTTCACTGAGTCCTGAAATTCACATCAGTTCTCGCGGCCGGACGCGCTCTTCATCGATGGACGAGCCGAGTGATCCCCCGTCCCCCATCTTAGCAATCTGTTAGCAGTGTAGAGAGGTAGACCTTTCTTTGATCCAAATATTGTCAATAACGGCTTGTGGACCGTCTGTAAGGTGAAAAATCTACCGTAAATAATATGTGGAATCTCGTAACCGCAAAAATAATTCCCAGCTTTCCTTTTTCGATTTGCGAGTAATTTTGTTCGGCTTGTAGTACCGTTCTTGACGCATGCACGATGGGTTTTATTGTCCCATTCAGCATTTTATGAAGTATACATGCCCCAACACCATAGGCACTCGCGTCACTCGCAACTATTATTTCCAATTTTGGATCATAATGCGCTAAAAATAAATCTGCTGTTAGAGTCTTAATGATTTTGTCGAAAGTTTTCTGACACTCTTCGTGTACAAATCTTTCCAACTTGGTTGCCTTAAAGTCTTCCATGTTTACACCGTAACTTTTTGTAACTATTTTTCCTTTTTTCTCAGTGTTGACTTCAGGTCTTTGTCGCCTGTTGTTCTGGCTGACACGTAAAATTCGTGTCTTCGTTACCACTGTTGGTGTCCCAAAAACATTTTTCTTTTTTTTTTCTTCGCGTAGAACTTGTTTTTTCAATATCCTCGTCGCCACTGTTATGGTCCAGGTTAGGACCAAGGAAGAACAACAAGAACACAAGAGTAGAAATAACGAAGCACGTGGAACTAGAACAGTCTGCCCCACTGGGCGAAATAAAGGGTTCAGTTCGACATTCCAACCACCTGAAGAAGGCCGGAGCGTACAACGTCTGAAACGTTGTAATAAATATGGTGACAAAGACGAGGACAATAGTCCGAATAATGTAAATAGTGTACATAATACCCCATCTCAGAAATATAGACAGATATACAAGAATAATATGTATCTACACTAACCTTCCACACGCCTTACATAAGCTTATATGTAAAGGAACTATAGTTATAAAACCAAAGATGGTATACCGGAAAGTAGCCCTATGTGTACATGGCAATACTTCCATTACCGAAGAGTGCGTAGTAAGGGAAATCATAGGTGACAGAACATAAAAATATAGTAGGTAGGAGATGGCCTCGGTAGTGGATGCGAATTGCTGATGAGTCCCAGATAGGATGAAACGGCAGTCCAGTACTTTCTACATTCTGTTGAGGATTATTCTAGGCTCGACGAATTACTATATGATTAGCTTAAATCCCCCAAATAATCACTTGTATATCATTGGTAGACCCAGATAATACTCTGTGATGAAGTGGCTAAGGGTTAAAAGGCATTCGTGGCAATTGGGGCACTGTTCCGAGGTTATCTAAATACTTGGATGAGTATCGCTGCGGTACTGAGTGAAAAGAGGCGCTATATCAGGACTAGTTTGTATCTCCACCGAGGCCCGTGGTACAGTTGGTATGACGTTTGCGTTTTATCGAAACGGTCCGCGTTCGATTCTCGATAGTGGGTGCGCACTGATGAGTCCCAGGTAGGACGAAACGGCCGTCCCGCTTCTGCATTCTGTTGAGGATTATTCTAGGCTCGACGAATTACTATATATATATATATATATATATATATATATATATATATATATATATATATATATATATAAAGACGAGGAAAAAATTCAAGTTACAACTATCTGACCAAATTTCAATCTGGTCTCATTTAAGCACGCACATAAACCTACCGAACTCTGTCCGCAACATACTTGTAGAAAATACAAGTACAACAGCCCCATTCACATGTAAAAATAAACTAAAAATGACGGAACAACTAATAATAAAAAAGAAAAAGCCAACGCTTATAACGTCAACTATGAACACGACTAGAGTGTGCTGACCGTGTTTGAAAAACAAAACATCCCTATAACTCTAGCTATGTACATATATTCAGTTAAAGCAAACAAAAAAAATGAAAATCACCCTTGATAATAGCTAAAAGAATATTCGAAATCGCTCGAATATGCAGAATATTTGGACAATTTTTTAAACACCAGAAAAGAAAACCCTTATACGAACACAAGAAAAACTTAAATAAAAAGCTTAATCACAGTAACTTGTCAGTCGGCCTTAAAGAAATCCGTGATATTGCGTATAGTCCTGGTATAAGATTGATTGTCGACATTTGAGAAAGCAGCGCGCTCTCAATGCATTTACTTCGTAATAAATACTTTTCACTTCTCTTCTCTTCTCTCTCTCTCTCCATATATATATATATATATATATATATATATATATATATATATATATATATATATATATATATAGAGAGAGAGAGAGAGAGAGAGAGTTAAACCTAGAGAGCCAGACAAACCTACCAAGGTTTCACCTTAGCGGATCGCTTTCCCTGACGATCCACTTGGGTGAAACCTTGGTAGGTTTGTCTGGCTCTCTAGGTTTAACTAGGCCTGCTCTACTTATTGTATTGAGCACTTTATTTAGTTATTTTGTGTACTCATATCGGTTTTTTTTTCTTTGGGATTTGGACTTGCATGTTGTACGATTGTTTTCGACAGGTGTTCATGTTCTTGGCTCTTTCTTTTTTTATACCTTATTTTTCCTTCGGTTTTGATTTGATTATTTGCAAATCAAGAAACCGAAGGTTTTCCGAAACGAGTGTACTTACTTATACTTATAAAATTACTAGAACTACTACTAATATATATATATATATATATATATATATATATATATATATATATATATATATATATATTTTCGTAACAGATATTAAAATATTTTAGTTCTGTTTTGAAAACGTTTAACTGAAGTTGAAAGAAAGAAATAGATAACTAGATAAATAGCTATTTGTACCATAACGTTATAAATGATTTTACAATAATGCAGATGTATTGAGTGATTGTCTTTCAGTAAATGTATCTATTTATATATTTATACGTGTGTCTATTTTTTAATAATTTCTACGGAGTTAATGTATTTTTTTATCGGACACCATTTCTTTATTACACTGGATGTTATTGTAAGTAGATACACTATGTTTAAGTAGAAACTCTGATATTTTTTTAACAAGGTATTTCCTCAAACTTGGTCAATTTAATAAAATGACACTTACAGTATTTTTTATTAGTGTAAAGAAGGATATTGTTTGAGAGATTTATAACTATATGGATATACATGACACATTTAAGGACCTATTTATTGCACAGAAATGTAATTTCTCTTAAATATGGAGAGAGGTCATCGAAGTAGCGGGAATGTGCTTGCCTGGTATGTCAGCATTCTAATTATGATCTATTATATGAGTTTAAATCCCGAACACATGCACTGGAAGCAAACACCAGGCAAATCGTAAATCTGTAGTAATTTTTCAAGGGAGATAAATACGTAAAGGACAAATACTTAGGCACACAAGCAGGTATTGATATGATCATAGATAACTACACCCTTGTGCAAATTAATTGAAACAACCGTTTTAGTTTTAGTTTTTATTTTTCACCATACGGTCAGTTTTAGACTCAATGTAGTGACAGGGTGTAAACAATGTGTATTTTTCCATTGATTAGGTTATTTGTACTTGTTTTCAGTAATATGACTCTGTTTTGGGGGTGTATGATGAAATTTGTTTGACCTTGAAAAATATTGCGTCATCCGTGATTGCATCAGATTTTATCACGCGCCGACACTATTGTCTCGGCTGTCGATTAGGTGTCTTACGGCCATTGTCTGTAATGGAAGTTACTCCAAGGAAGCGTACGAAAATTGTAACGCTGCACGAACACACTGGTATATATATATATATATATATATATATATATATATATATATATATATATATATATATATATATATATATAGGGTGCAGCTGGTATTTGAGGACATATAGATCTAAGATTAATACTGCTTCCCACTAACTTCTAATGCCTTTATTTTTCAGAAATCAAGAATGGCAAACCCTATGATAACAAATGAAATGAAAAGGCATGCTGTGATTGTGGCATTAAAGGCTGATCATAGAGATTTGGATATTGCACGTTAACTCAGAGTTGCAAGAATGGATGGCTGACCATTTGTACGACCACATCACACCCAACATTTGAACTCCTAACTCTCCAGATCTCAATCCACTAGACTATTATGTGTGGAGCGTTGTTGAGAAAGAGGTTAATAAACAGCCTCATAACACTAAAGATTCTCTTAAAGCTGCAATATCTCGAGTAATGTATGAGATTAATAAGGACCATATAATCAGAATTTGCAACCGATTTCGACCTCGTGTAGAGGCAGATATTTATGCTAGTAGTGGTTTTATTGAATAAAATTAAATAATAGCTAAATTTCATGTTTACTTCTTTGTAATCAAATATAATTATATTCCTTTGTTCAGCAAGTTTTTTACTAATCCATAAAATCTGTCCTCAAATACCAGCCGCACCCTGTATATATGTGTGTGTATACATACATACATATATATATATATATATATATATATATATATATATATATATATATATATATATATATATGTATGTATAAGACTATTCATATCTATCTATCTATCTATTTATCTATCTATGCCTGTCTGATCATTATCTATTTATCTACCTATCTATCTAAATGTAATCAATAAAGAAAATCAATAATAAAATTGCATAACATTCGTTTTCTTTTCTGTTCTCATATAGTCTACGTAGAGAGGATGAAAGAAAAAGAAAGCCTTAGACAACGGAAGCGGGTAAATCAGGTAGTGTGTCTGCGTTAATTACAGTTACTTCATATTTATTCAGAAAAAGGAAAAGGCTTTCGGTAAACCGAAACCAAGATTTTATTTCATGGTGTATTTTATTTCATACATTAAATGTTGACGATACTAATTCTCACATCTTTGCTGAACGTTTATTCAAAGAGATTATACTGCTGTGGCATTTAAATTCAACTGAAATTGCCTTATCCTAGCGTAGACATGGAAAAGGCCTATTTGCTATGGAATCAGCAAATGAAATCAAGCATTTGCTCATTGATCTCTGACACTGTAGGTGACACTATTTGAACATATTTATATATATCACCAAGTAGCAACACCATGACATTTACTGAAGCCCATTCGACAAAGTGGGTTACACACTTATCGAGTTGGTTTGATAAAACAAATATAATGTTATTGGATTATATTATAGCTGACATCTCGTTGTACTTAGTACATTTGTATCTATCTATCTATCTATCTATCTATAAAAGTCAATATCTAAATACGATAGTCTGATTCATGCTTAATCGCAATCGTCATATCTAATTTTGTATTTACGCACGTTCTATCACTGGTACTGACCACTTTAACACATAAATATAGCATACCGTTAAAATAGATTGTGATCATATATATATATATATATATATATATATATATATATATATATATTCCCACACTGCTGATTTAGTGACTGCCAAATATGAGATTCCATGTATCTAGAGTAGCATGTATATATGCATGTGGAAATCTCCACCCTTTACCGGAAGACGGTCGTAAGACCAGAAACACGTGTTGTAAAACTATGTAAAACTATGAAAAATAAAGAATAATATTTTTTTAAAAACCCACATTACAACCAAAAAAGTTTGCGGTACCTCTCTTCTTTTTAATATACACACTTTTCTCTCGTTGGAACCATTATAACCTCTTTATTTCATTTTATATATATATATATATATATATATATATATATATATATATATATATATATATATATATATATATACATATATATATATATATATATATATATATATATAATCATACACGGATGAAACAGTAAATAGATGCCCACGACTCCCCCGCAAAAGAACAGTGTAATGAATGTCATATATAAGCGATCATACACACATACATTAATAAATACACACACATATACACACCTACAAAGATTCAAGTTTGAAAATGTTAATAAACGAATTCTAACAGACTACTAAAATATTACTTACATAGGCAAAGATATTGAGATAAGAAGAGGGTTCAATAGATAAAATTCAAGAGGGGTAGGAAAGGAAAGAAAAACAAATATTAATGAACAACGCAAAGAAAAAAGACAATTAAATATATAGTAATGGATAGAAAAATAAATATATACGCATATATTATGCCCTAGTTTTTTTTAACCATTAGGTTGAAAGGGTGTGTATTTATTAAAAACCTCTTTACTTGAAGAGTTAATACTTACCTTAAGTTCAATGGAGGAGGGTATGTGCTTAATAACAGAAGGGTGGTGGTTGGAATTAGGATGTAGATATTCTGGGTTAGAATTAAACTTCACGTAAGGTTGAAAAGAGCTATTATTAAAGTCTAGGATGACCTCCATAAAATCTATTTGTTTAATGTTGGTCGTAACTATAGTCTTAAGACCTAAATCCTTAATCTCCCTTGGAAGGTTGAAGTGGTGCAGAGATCTTTAAGACATGACGGTGGAGGATACCGGCTCCTATTTTGTCGCTCCAAAATGCACCACAAATGTTCAATAATATTGATATCTGGAGATTGGTGAGGCCACTTCATGTGTTCTAGCTCACTTTCATGCTCTTCATACCAATTCTTAACCACTTGAACAGTATGTATTGGAGCATTATCGCCTTAGAAGATGCAGTCACAATCAGGGAATAAAGTCTGGTCCATTGGATGAACATGATCTCCCAAAATGTTCAGGTAATCTTTGCTGTTGATTCTACCATGTAGGGCAACTATTGGACCAAGACATTTCCATGATATGGCCGCCCAAACTATCACTGATCCACCTCCATGCTTCACTGTTGGAAGAACGCAGTTAGGGTTGTAAACTTCTTTGGGCTGCCTCCATACATAACCTCATTCTGAAGGTGGGAATAGAGAAAAGAAAAACTGGACTCGTCTGGGAATATGACATGCTTGCATTGTTCTGAAGACCAGGGATTGTGATCTCGGCACCGCTTCAACCTCTTCTGAATGTTGCAAGTGAAGAGAAGAGCTTCCATGATATCCAGCCTTATGGAGCTCATGACGAACAGTTTTAGTAGAAACTGGACTATTCAGATGATTATTCAACTCAGCAGTCATTTTGGTCGCAGTAGTTCGAGGATTTGTTGCCACATTGTGTTTCAATTCACGTCTGTCAGTAAGTTTGCAAGTTTGGCTCAAATTGCTACGGCTGCTAGAGGTTTTGCCCTGTTTCTCGAATTGCGTCATAGTTCTTGATATGGTAGCTCTTGAAAAACCAAACAGTTCAGCAACCTTAGTGATCGAGGCTCCTGCCACGCGAGCTCCAACAATTTCCCCCTTTTCGAACTCTGAGAGGTCAAACATTTGGCTTAAACTTTACTAAATTCTAAAGATAAATAAGACAAAGACATTAAATTAGATAAATAAACGTATTTACAATAAATATGACCTGCAATTACGAAGCTTTAGTTAAATTTCTTAATATAAAAGGTCTTTGAAACATAGGAGTGGAATTTGCACCTGTTCCAATTATTTTTTCCAACCCCTGTATATATATATATATATATATATATATATATATATATATATATGTGTGTGTGTGTGTGTGTGTGTGTGTGTGTGTGTGTGTGCGTGCGTGTGTGTGTGTGTGTGTATAAAGTGGACATTGAAGTGAGCACCCAGACGCGACAGTCTGTTTCCTGCTCAGCGCAATCGTCAATCCATTGTGTTTCGCATGAAACAAACTGTTACCCCTGAGTGTTGACTCCAGTGTTCACTTTTATATTTATATATGCTCCATCCCTAATAGTGAGCACTTTAAGGTATTATTAGCGAAAGAGCGTATGTAAATATCAAGTGGACAGTCATGTTGTTCTAATAAGTTATCTCATCGGAAACTCGACCGCATGAATTTTGGCATTCTAGATTGGCTAAAAGGTCCTACCATTTTACTGTTAAAATAGCCAGTTATAAGCATACATTCTATTGAAGTAGTTTATTCACTTCTCGGCTGTGAAACTCTAGTCTGAATTCTTGCGTTCGCTGTCGACTTCAATGTCCATTTCAATGTGTGGGTGCATTAGTTTATGTGTATGTTGTGTTTGTGAGTATGTGTGAGAGAGAGACTATGTGCTGCATTTTTGTGAATGCGCGTGTGAGGGAGACAGTGAGAGTGAGAGAGAGTGATAAATGTAAAAGTAACAGGGAGAATGAGAGTGAAATAGGTTGCTAAATAGTGGAGAGGGAACACAACATGCACATAATGGAATGGAAGTGAAACAGAGTAAATAATACTTGAATTTCAGAGGTAAGTCGAACAAACTTGAAAACCTTGTCTCCTAAATGAAGGCCGAAGATTGGATTAGCCGAAAAGTTGTAACGGTAATTAAAGCAAAAGAATGAATTCAACATTTCCGCAAACATTTGGAAAAATAACTGAGTCATATGAGAATAATAGAAGATTTCTAAAACTATGCAACCTTGGATTAAAAGTGAAATCGAATGTGAGAGAAAGGAGCGTCAGAAATGTTGAAGGGAAAGAGCATCACGTTTAGAACATTGAAATAATGAAAGATTTAGATAGATAGATAGATAGATAGATAGATAGATAGATAGATAGATAGATAGATAAGAAAACATAGATAGATAGATAGATAGATAGATAGATAGATAGATAGGAACAGATTGAGATAGAGAACAGTTCTATATAGAGAGAATGATAGAGAACTGATCGAGATAGATAGATAAATAGATAAATAGAGAAACAGAGAGAGAGAGAGAGAGAAAGAGAGAGATATGAACAGACCGGGATATAGACAGAGACAGACAAACAGATGAAAGAGCAAAAACTGGAAAAAAAGCTAAGCTAGTGGGAAGTAAAAGCGAGTTGCCATTTCATTGGAAGAGGCAAATATCGCAAGGGGAGTTAAATGTTTAAGGTTTGACATGTCTGTTGGCAACAACAGCGTCTGTACAAACTGCAAAACCTCAAACGCTATCCTGTTCATTTGAGTTTGCCATTTGTTTTGTTTGTTCAATTTAATGTAAGCGAATGTCCGACAGCGTTGCCCGAATATGGCTGGGGCCCGAACATGGCTGGGGCCCGAATGGTGATACTTTTCTATTTACACAGACTGGACGCTCACGGGGTGAAAGGATAATAGAAGCAATCAAATAAAAACGTGAGAACGCAATTTACTTATTGAAGTAAGAAAGTTAAACATTTATGCAAACATGTTCAAATAAGAACAAATATCAACTTATAAGAATGCGTACGTATAGAAAAATACACACATCTATGGAAGGGTTGGGGAACAATGCTAAGCTATGTATATATGTAGTAAAGGAGAGAGAGGGTAGTAAGGAAGGGAGTGGGCGAAAAGCTGTAAGGTTGCACAAACACACACACACATATATATATATAATAAGTTTCCATAATTTTTACTCTATCACACACACACACACACGTACACACACACACACACATATATATATATATATATATATATATATATATATATATATATATATATATATACATATATATATATATATATATATATATATATATATATATATATATATATATATATATATATATATATAAGTTTCCATAATTTTTACTCAGAAGTTTTTACTTCTTAGTAAAATTAAGCATTACTGTCGTGAATGACAAAAGCTTCTATTACTGAAAGTAGATCGTCGAATATTTTTCGACAATGTACTTTCTGGAATAGAATTTCTTGTCATTTAGGGCTGGAATACAAATTGTCGCTTTGTACAAGGAGACATAGAGACCCGATCTCGTCGCGTAACTTAAAATAACGCATGTAAAAGTGTAATGCCATTAGAGGACAGATCGAATTAACTGCTTTTATTGATGAATGAAAAACTAAAATTACTCAAAATGTATTTATATATTTAGTTATTAAATTCTTAATTACTATTTATTATGGCCGCCATTGTCTGGAGCAGTAGCATTAGACACGTCAAATGGAGGAATTCAACATAAAAATTCTTTTATTAGGAAGGTTTCTTCGTGTCATTTGACACTAAGGACAACGCTCTTACAAAATCCGTGGCTTTCTGTTCAACATTAATCTTTTTACCATGGAATATTGGCTATTTTCTGAAACAAAGCAAAAATCCAGTAAGAATGAAATTATTCTTTCAAAATGCTTCTAAGATGTCACAATACAGTAAACAAACAAAAATATGCCAACACTGCTCGTTACCATGAAAATTCTCCTCACCTTAAGTATTAGCCGAAACCGTTCCTGGCATTTCACACAAGGGACAATTTTACCTCACAAGTATTTAAAGGAACATATTGCAAGGACACAAGAGAAACTGAATAAAACACATGCAAAAGATATCATGTATCGGTTATATATAACGAAACCTGCGTAAAATAATGATTGTTACTCGTACAATACACAGGGTATTCCCCAAAATGTAAACGTTATTTAAATGACACTAAATGCAGTTTTACTGACGTGCAAACAATGTTTAAAATTATTTAAAAGTCAATGTTTATTTACTTACAAAAATTAACGTTTTAAATTAAATATGAAATGAAATTTCATGCATATTCACACTGACAACGAATTAAAAAAAATGGGTACACGCTTATATTTTTAAGATCCACTGATAGATAGATAGATAGATAGATAGATAGATAGATATGAACAATCTGACATAGATAGATAGATAGATAGATAGATAGATAGATATGAACAATCTGACATAGATAGATGGATAGATAGATATGAACAAACTGACATAGATAGATAGATAGATAGATAGATAGATATGAACAAACTGACATAGATAGATGGATAGATAGACATAAACAAACTGACATAGATAGATAGATAGATAGATAGATAGATAGATAGATAGATAGATAGATAGATAGATAGATATGAAAAAACTGACATAGATAGATAGATAGATAGATAGATAGATAGATATTAAGCAGGGTAAAACTAGAGGATTTCTGATGATTCAAGACTGAAGAGAGAACTTTGTAAACAAATAAAATCTATTTGTGTTTATTTCATAATATTTACTGTGTTCAGCTGAGTCGAGCACAAGGTTATAATGTATATAGATTTCATTTTATTGAATATCTCAAATAAGTCTTTGTATTTTGCTTGTGCAGTTTCAACGATCTATTCTACTACTTCCTTAGAATTTGTCCATTCTCGCTGTCATCCAAGACTTTACCATTTTGTGTAGATTTATTTTTTCAGCTTAACTATTTTCTGTATTTTATCGACGCCTTCATTGGGAATTTCGTTATATTCAATCATTTTCTCTATATGTATTTCATCGAAACGAATAAGAAGACATTCTCTATCGGGTATTTTAGTTTTTGTACAATATGAGGGAAATTCTATTGTACATTCTTCGAGTTCTTTATTGTGCACTTATATTTCTTGTGAAACGATAAAACTTAACTTTATTTTAGAGAAAGAAGATATAAATATAACATGAACATTGCCATTGTTTGCTGAGATATTTGAGAAAATTTGCAGTGGAATTTCAATTGTGGACCTCTACAGATTTTGGCAGTATTGCCGTAGGTGCAGTTACGTTTGGGAAATCTTTGGTGAAATATGAACTGGTCGACGAACACATTGCAATAACACATAAACTGAGAAGCCTTCAACTGATAGAACATTTAGAGCTATACGAATCAGAAAAAACACTGGAATTTGTAGAAGGTAATAAAATGAAGAATGACACATTGGAAAGCGAAAAATATTTTTGTAGGTAAGAAAATCAACCAGTGATTTTGATGCATCGTCTCGTTCTAAATGGAATGCAAGAAAGAATCATGGCTGCGTCCATGAAATGTTTTTCATTTCAATCTTGTTCTTTAAAAGTGTCATCTTCAAATTTTCTTTTTTTCACGATAACGGGATATTTATCAAAACAATTTTACGATATCGAAAATTATTCAAATTCCTCCATGAATCATAACCAAAATAGATCTTTTATGATGGAATATACAATTTCATTGAATTAACTGAAAATATTTTAGTAGCTGAAAAATTATGATATAAAATACAAAATATTTTTTGTAGAAATTTCTTTAAAATTTTACATCAACGCATATATGCGTTATTGGACTTATCGGAGTAATTGATATTAAAAGATAGATGAGTCTATCAAATATTCACCGTTGTATGGGAATTTATAAAGTGAAATCAAACTGAACACTCAAACTATATTGGAATACTCATTTGCAAGCCAAATACTCATTTGCAAGCCAAATACTCATTTGCAAGCCAAATACTCCTTTTGGTGTGTGGTTGTTTAGCGGAATATTTACTCCTTATGGGCCATTTAACCCTTTGAGCACTGCGTTCCTGAACAATTTTAACTCTTCTCTCTGAGCTCCTGAGTAAAATTCGCAAATAAATTGTATGTAATATTAAAAGGTAGATATAAAATAGTTTCAAAAATTATACTTAGCAGGGTGAGAGTATGATTGCAATTTATCGCCAGAATTATTTTCTTGTGTGCCAGTCTACCTAGCAGGTGCTTCGCTCCTGGTGCACAAGAAGAGCTGACATGTTGTGCAGCGGACAGAAGTCTTCACTGCTATAACAATACAGTTTTTGTAGTCTTTATTGCATGAATTCATTGTACTTATAAGAGCACACTGCACAGAGGTTGTTAGTGGAGTCATCTTCTGGTATCTCTGGGAAGAGGAAGCCAACATTTTCCAGAGCTTCAGCTGGTTGGAATGCACCCACCAGATCCACAAAGTATTGATCTAGGAACTTTCTGAAACTGAGGGACTTGGCTTACTGCGGGGAAGATGCCTGGATCAACACATATCCATTGTAGATAACCTACATGACAAATTTGACGAAAGAGACGTCTTGGCCTGTGGTAATGACGGCGTGTCTTGTATAGACGTGTCATCTGGCCATGTTTGTCAGTCTCTCCCCTTCCATGTAGTGATTGTAGTCACTGACCAGCTGAGGGATTTTGATCTGGAATCTTTGTTTCTACTTTCAACACTTCCGATTCTCCGGGGGTCGTGACAAGTTGACAGGAAATTGATGGCCTTTCTGTCATTCCACATTATTACCACGAAACTATCGTTACATTGAAAGTCACTGTCACCAGGATTTTTCATTTTCTTTATTTTCAGGCTTTGTGGATATTTCTTTCTGTTGGTCCTGACTGTTCCCATGGCGAGAGTATTCTGCATTGTCAGCAAGTACTGGAACAAATTCACACTTTTTTAGTATCTATCCATTACAAGGATGTGATGCTTTTCCTGGGTGTTAGCTGAAGTCAGTAAGCGATACACAACGTTACCAGTCACTCCAATTCAATCGATTTCCTATGCTATTTTGTCGGTGTAGAGCCCCACCTCCACTATGTATTCAGTTTCTCCTTGACAGAGCATGAATGACATCACACCAAATGTGGATAGCTTGTTTTTGATCGCTTGTAAGATGGCAAGTCTGTTCTTGAGTGGAATTATTCCTTCGTCCAAAATGAGGTGGTGTCTGGGGATATATTAGTTTCGAAATTTCTCCGACAGTGAATTTAGCATTGGTCTGACCTTGTAGATGGCATCTGCTTTGTCAGTTGTAGCATGATTTTCATCTATAAGCTGAAGAAAAGCCCAAATGGAAAGAAATTTGTCTCTTGACATTACTTTTCGAAAACCTGGCGTTTCTAATAGAAAGTACTGTCCACTCGATTCCGAGTACTTCCTGAATAGAGAGTTGATTACTGTTATTTCCATTTGCAATCTCAACCCAGGGAAAGACTTTGCTTCTGTTTTAGTCAGTTTAACTTTAAATAAATTGCCGCAGAAGTAGTCAGGATTTGCCGCCTTGATGTGATCTGCAAGCTGGTCTCTTTTGTTTACAAAGTTTTGCGACAACTCGTCAAGATGACGGAATCACTAGCGCGAGAGCTTCCGTTGATACTTTGTGGAATATCCTTTGCTCCGCATTCGGAACCATCAAATTCGATGTCATTTGACCCATATAGGCTCGATCTTCTCTTGCATCTTCTCTAACATCACCGGAGTCTGTGAGGACACGCTTGCTTTGATCAGTTGATTCGGCATGCCCAGTGCTATGTTCACCATCTGTAAGAAAATCATCCGATTCGAATTCCACTTCACAATCAGAGTTATCTTGACATACTCTAGTTCCGATAAATCATGGAGCATATCAATTATTTGCTGTGCTGTGTAGAGTTCTTTTCTCGCATAATTTCGTCCCTGATTGCTTCCCCGATGTTCCAAGTTGAGACTCTGCACGCTTCATGCCAAAAATAAATCTGAAGGTAACGTCTTAATTATTTTGTCAAATGTTTCCTGGCATTGATCTGTCCACTGCCAAACCTTTTCTTTATTTAGCAGCTCGTTCAGTGGTGCGCGAAGTTTATGCATTTGAGGAATGAATTCCTGGTAGTAACTCACTAAGCCTAGAAAACTTTGTAGTTCTGTTATGTTCTTAGGAACTGTCATTTTTTTTATTGCTGTTGACCTTTCAGGGTCTGGCTGTCTACCTTCTTGATCTATGATATGGCCAAGGTATTAAATTTCCTTCATGAAAAATTCGCATTTGTTTTCTTTTACTTTGAATCCATAGCTTTGTATTCTCTTACACACCTTCTGCACATGTTCCCAATGTACATGTTCAACTCTTTCGCTATTAATCAATACGTCATCCAGGTATGCAATCGTGTACTCTAGTCCGGCAAGCATCGTATCCATTGTCTGTTGGAATATAGCCGGCGCGACCTTAATCCCAAAAGGTAATCTTTGGTATCTGTACAATCTTTTTTGTGTGTTTATGATAGTAGTTTTGAACTTTCATCATCGACTGGAATTTGCAGGTATGCTTCACTTAAATCAATTTTTGAAAATATTTTCCGCCATTTAATTTAGTGAATACTTCTTCTGAAGATAGGTTGAACGTTTTCTTTTATTTCGATATTTGCTGCCATTTTCTGACATCTTCCGAGACCTGCTGTAAATACTTCGAGGAAACTCATTTTTAGTTTCTCTTTTAATTTGTCTGCCTCGGTTGGTAAACCTTTTACATTTTGGCAGTACGTACTTATTGGTAAGTCCCACAATTCGAATTTTTGCATCCAGTCCGTTCCGAATAGGTTTTCTGTATTTCTTAAGACGTACATTTTTAGTTTTTTGTCATTCCATTAAATGTCACATTAGTAATTACTTCACCCTTAAATATTATCTTTCTCCTCGTGACTGATCTAACAATTTTATCCGTTTTTAACATGGTTGGTTTGTTCAGTTTTCTCCATGTTTGTAGGTTTATAATAGTTAAGTCTGAACCAGAATCCAGATGTAGCCTGACTTTTCTGTTTTGCATCTCAACTTGTACGTATTTTCTTATGTTAGTCTCATCTGTTTGGTCAGTCCTCGTGATACTTATTCTGCTTTTGCTTTCTCTTCTATTCCAACAATGAGAATTTTTGTGTCCTATTTTTTTTTTACATTTTAGACAAGTTTTAAAACGGTATGTACAGTCTTTAAACCAATGCCAAGTCCCACAGCGATAGCATGGACTGGGTGGTATTTTTTTCTGATATTGATTAATAGAGTTAGAAAATTTTGTTTTACCTGTTCTTGAGGGGGGTAAATTGCTTTGGTTTGTTTGTGAGGAGGGAAAGTTGGTTTGTCTTAGTACTTTACGTATGTGTGCTATACCAGCTTCTTCTATGTCTTTTGAGTCTTTCTTCACACTGAAGCATCTCTGGCAGTCTTCGGCTAGTGTTTGAAGTGTCAAATCTTGTTCACTCTCCAATTTAGTAAGGATTCTGCGTCTCATTTCCGCGTCTTTGGTTGAAACCAGTCCTTGGACGTAAATTAAGCATTTGAAATTGTCTGCGCTGAGTTCCAATAATTTGAAGTCATCACAATATTTATTAACAATAGACGCAAAAGTTATGTAATCTTCGCTGTCCTTTTTGTAAGGTTCAGACATTTCTATCGTTTGTGGAATAGTGATGTATTATAGCTGAAAAGTTCTGTCAATAGTTTTATGGCTTCTTTGAAAATCAGTTCACTTGTTTTTCTTGGAAGGATATAATCTACGAATTTGGTATATTCGCATGTGCCTAGTTTTCTTAGTAATAGACGTACTTTACATGCGTCTGACCAATCTTTGCAGTCAAATTCATATAGATCTTCGTACCTTCGGAAGTAATTTGCAAAAGTTTTGTCCTCGTCGGGTGCGTACGTGAAATCTTCGATAGTACTCTAAATAGCGTCTTGTGAGAGAACTGCTTCGTTCTCGGATTTTTGCTCTTTATTTGACATTATACGTAGCAATAATTCTTGTAATTCAAGATGTTTATGTTCGTTTTTTTGCTGCTGTTCAAATTGGATTTTGATAAATTCCACAATGGTTGACTTAAAATCTTCCATGTTAACGTAATTTTGTGTACGTATTTTACTTTAGTGTAACCTGATATTCTGAAACCTGTGTACGCAAAAAAAAAAATTCCTTTGTTACCAGTAAAATTGATATCCAAAAAGAAAATTAATTTTTTTTTATGTGTTCGCGTAGAACTAGTTTGTTTTTTTTTAGAAATCTCCACGTAGAATTTGTTTTTTTAGAGTTTAATCGTCGACCACTGTTATGTGCGACGGATAGCAAGAAAGGTATGTCCTCCGCGTAGAGAGTTCGTTTTTCTTTTGGGGATTTCCAGGTCGCCACTTGTTATGTGTGACGAAAAGCAAAAAAAGTATGTCCTCCGCGTATAGAATTCGTATTTCCTTTGGATTACCTCGTCGCCACTTGTTATGGTCCAAGTTCCTTGTACCACGGTGATTGTCCAAGGTAGAACCAATGAAGAATAACTCGAACACAGGTATGGAATAACACACATATATTACAAACAGAAATATATACAAAGAAGTAGTAGTGTTAGTAATGACTATCAGATTTGGTTAGAGAGAACTATGTTGTCTCAACAAGTATCACTATTTCAATGTCTTACAGTAATCGTCTGACTCTTGACTTTGTCTCTGACTGACTGTGACCGTGACTCTGAACGGGACTGAACTGCTGCTCCCTCTTGAGGCGCAGTATTTATGATGTCCGGAATAGTCCATTATTATTATGGGTAAGTTCTCATAACAGTTACATAATGATCGTAGAACAACGACCAGTCTGTAGTGATAAAAACAATGGAAATAAAATGACACAAGCATCAGTCAAATATTCATAATTGGTATTACTTCAACTAAGAAATTAGACTAATATTATATTATGCCGTTTTATATTGTCAGTGGAATGTCAGATCTTAGATAAATATTTTCAGGAATCAAGATTATACAAAGTGAATAATCACTGAATTCAACGGATTTCACGCCACCCAATTTATTTGATATAAAGATAATATATGCCGCTCCACGTTATATACTCAGCCAAATACGAATGATAATTAAAGAGATTTCTTAGACACTTGCAATAGCTAGAGTCATTGACGTTTATAATTCAGCCTCTGAAAGAAACTAAAATTGTGAAAATAAACACAAGCTATTCTGTGATATTACAATTCAAAGAAAATATTATGTTCATTTTAAGGGACTAGATTTTTTGTTGTCAACGAAAAAAAAACTTTATTCCAAAAGGATTATGGCTGTTTCCAAAATTGGTTAAGTAGCAAACACGATCTGCATATTTGCGATACATATGATTCTACCTAAAATTTCTGAATCCCTAGGAATTTTTCCAATTTATCTTGAAAGGATACAAGAACTGATAATTCTTCATCTTCTATGTGCCGTCTTGCTTCTGCATGTGGGCGCTCAGGGCTCTCCACACTTTCCTGTTCTTTGTAGCTCTTAGTAAAGTTAGTCTTAGAGATATTTCTCAGCGCTGCCAACTATGGACACAAGTTCGTTAGGTAGGTAAATCGTGATTGTCCTCTGTTTCTTTTGCATTCAATATGTCTTGTGAGCGTCAGATTTTCCAAACACGTTTTCCTCATCATGCACCCTAACAATTTTAGCTGCCTCTTTCTGATACTAATTATAGTATCTCTTTTGTTTTCATTTTTCATAAAACTTCGCTGTTTCTCACAGGTTCTGGCCATCAGTATCTCTCTATATTTCTGAGATGAGGCATTATGTACACTATTTACATTATTCGGACTATTGTCCTCATCTTCGTCCATTGATGGACATTGGCCAAGTAGTTTTTGAACTGGCCTCCTCTCCCACGTTCACCTTCAATGTTACCTTGCATGAAGGTCTTGCACAGACTGTCGTGTGTTGTAACGTATCCAAACCATGCAATTGCTCTCCGTTTGACAGTGGCATGAAGAGGTTCCTAGTAGCCCACAACCAAATCATCAGGTGTTAGGGGAAAGTCTATATAAAATATATTTTTTTATTTTTAACTTCAATTTTCTGATTTTCAACCACGAAAACTTTTGACTCTTACATCTCAATGGCCAGATAGTTTTTTTTTCTTCTCGTATTAACTCGAGAAAGACAAGGGAAAGTGTAACTTTGAATTTAAATATATATATATATATGTATATATATATATATATATATATATATATATATATATATATATATATATATATGGCATCTCGTCTACAGTCGCTTTCTTACAGACGTGCCGTGGCTTCCCTCTGTCTCTTCTACAGGAATTTTCACGGCAACTGTTCCGACGAGCTACTTTCACTGTTTCTAGGACTGCATGCATTTAACCGAGCTACCAGACTGGCATTTCGGTCCCACCCTTTCACTGTCAAAACGGTTAAATGTAATAGTCTCTTTTACTCAAAGAGTTTCTTCTTTTGTACTTTCCGTTTGTGGAACTCCCTTCCTCTTGCTTATTTCCCTGATAAGTATAATCTTCAAATATTCAAGTGTAATGTCAATCGACATCATCTGATACCTTGATCTTATTCCCTGTCCTTCTCTATCCTTTCCTCAAACACCCCCCTCTTTATTCTTGTTCTCAATCCTCTGTTACCCCTTGCGTGCTAATGGCATACCTGCCTTGCTTGGGCTGAATTTCTAATATATATATATATATATATATATATATATATATATATATATATATATATATATATATATATATATATATATATATATATGTATGTATTTACAGGGTGCCCACAAATTTCGTGTGCACTTAAAAAAATTTATAACTTTATTTGTATTTTCGATAGAAATAATTTGTAAAAAGGATTAGAAAGAAGTAAATATATTTCTTTTAAGGTTTTATTGAAATGTTATTTAAGTTTCGACGTGCCCTCCATCATTATCAATACAAAGGGTAATACGATTTTGCAGTTCACCGAAAACATTTGCCAACTGATTTATAGTAATGCCTGAAATCACATTAGTTATTTTAGCTATAATTAAAACTAGGTACATTAAACTTTATAACATTTTTACAGATTATTTCTATCGCAAATACAAATAAAGTTATACATTTTTTAAAGTGCACACGAACTTTATGGACAGACTGTATATATATTGTTCAGAATTTTATTATATTTGTTAGAAGTGAGAGGTTACCATTATCTTTGGTGATAAATTTTGAACTAATAAAAACTACGAGGGAAAATTAAAAATTATCCGCACTTTCGTCTAAAGATATGTAATGACGATAGTGCGGGTACTTTTTGTCTTAGCTTCGTAGATTTGAGAACGTTCAGGCCAATGTAGTGTCGAATCCTGCGACAATATACAAGAAGAAAGTATATATACGTCTTTGGGATATTGATGACTTATTTTTCTTGGTTTTTCAAAACGTAAATAGGCCAATATTTATAACACATGCCCTCGTTGTTTATCAATGAGCACTAAGAAAAATATATCTGCTAATCGTTTAAATTGGATAATACAGGCATTTCAAAAACACGCAGACAAATATGTTTAAATCTTAGCCCATTGTGTGTGATATATCCTTGATATAAAGCTGTTGTGATTTCAAATATTTATTCTTGGCAACTTCAAATATTTTAAGATGTTTACTTCTGAAAGGAAAACTCAGTTGAAAGAAGTCAACGTCATAATTTGTTATTAATTAATTAATTAATTTAATAAAAGTAGACAATCACAGAGAGATGTAAATGCAAAATTAACATTCTCGTTGATTTGATTTCGTACGCTTTGAATTTAGTAATACTTAATGTTGTGGTAGGATCCACCTAATTTGCATAGCGGAGTACCGACGATATAAATTTGGTTGGTAGCGGAAGACAGGGAGGCAAATCAAGAGATCCAACTAGAGACTCTGCCCGACTGCGACTTAGTCAACACATTTTCCAGGAACGGTCTTCCCAGGAATATACAAAAGACTATATGTAAATATTGTGTACACTTTCTTGTTTCAATACATTTTATTCTAACTACATTTTGTGTTTGCATTATTATTCCATGCATTAGTCAAGTTTCAACACTTAATATTTACTTTAGTTTAATAAATTAGTAATTATCAGAATATTTGTAGCACAAACCTTCGTTAATTCTGAAAGTGCTTAAAGGAAACATTAGTCGCTTGGGCGATCATATATCTTTCGATACATGACTGACCAGGCATATTTTTTCTTTCTGCTGTAGACCAGTTGCCATCCAAGGCTATAGAACCAGGCCTGTCCTACTATTTACCAATAGGTGGGGCGGCGGGAGAAGAAGAGGATTCATACCTTTCCCAAGGTTATTAGCACGTAAGTGAATATAATGGATTCGACTGGGATTCGAACTCGGCTCTCGCCGCCGTACATTACACCACCGTACATTATTCATTAAGCGGATATTTAGTGTTAATCTCGTTTGGAATTTATAAATTTTATTTTCTCTAAACAATTTCTCAAGGAAATAGACTTTTCAAGTCAACTAACTGTTATTTACTTTTCAAGTATTTATGCCAGTTTCCTTCCTAAGCTTTCGTTCGAGTACTTTAAATTTTTGTTTATGTTTGCTGAAATTACATTTTCCGCAAACCCAGGTTTGTTTTTATTAATATTGACACACGCAAATACGTTCTTACAGCCTTTTGTCTGAATAAATATTCTATTTTTAAAAATATTTACTGGTAGACCTATGAAATAAGTTTGAAAAATTTCGCAAAAAGCCTGGATGGACTGAAGATACGATATAGACGTGCGACGACTTAAGCACTGTTGAAGTTGGCGCGAATACAGAGCAAAACGTCCTGAAGTTCACAGGAGAATTGCTGTCATTTGGTTGTCAGCGATTATCTCCAGAAATATCCGGTGCGTAGATAACAAAAGTAAAAGAAATAAAACCAGAAACGAAGGAAAATGGACAGATTT